>BPTQ01000005.1:144458979-144932616 GCA_019973895.1 Chrysanthemum seticuspe | reverse complement strand
AATGCCATTCTTCGTATGCTTGTAACATAAGAGATTTTTGACTTGCCACCAGTAAATAGCCTATCCCACCAAACCCTTTGTTTCTGATGCGCGCAAAACCGTCAAGTTTCTCTCACGCAAGCGTAAGAAAACCTAAAACAGCTTAAGCACGAAATCAATGAAGATCAGAGGAGTATAGAGTCTCCCCGGGTCGTTATGTCCCAGCGAGTTGTGCAATGGATCAATCAACGTCTAGTGATCGAGAAGTTTGAACGAGAAAGAGATTATGAATTGATTATAACTACAGAAATATCAAACAAATACAAAGGATAAAATGCAAATGAGAGGAAAAAAGATAAAATCTATTAAATAAACGCTATCACTATTTTTAAAGTGATGAACGTTTAAAACCTAAAACGTACGTTTCAATTAAAATCTACGCGACGTACAAAATAAAAAGTGAAACTAAATCAATATTAACCCTTAAAATATGAAAATGATGTTTTTACAATCCTTCTGATAAAAGAAACTTTTTAGAAAAAGAAAACTATTTTTATCACTAATTATCTAATTATTATTAATTAAAAACTAATTTTAACTATTTAATAATTAACCAAAATGCAAGAAATTAGGAAATAAAGCTAGAAAAATGAAATTATGAAATGGAAAAGTCTAAAATAACAAACTAGAATTTTCAAAACTATTTTTGTATTTTTCTGACTATTTTTCTATTTTATATGAATTTTAAACTATTAAAAACTAATTAAATTACTAAAAATTACCAAATGAACTATGAAAAATCTAGAAAATTACTTTTTTCACTTCTTATATTTATCTAAACCTAAGAAAAATGAAAAATTATTTTTTTGAACCTTTTTCTAATTTTTTATATTAAAGGCTAATTAAAAATGATTAAAAACTACTTTAAATTAGGAAAAATAGCTAAACTACTTGGAAAAATCTGAAATTTTCAGGAAAAGTCTAAAATGACACTAGGAATCTGAGAAAAATGGAAAAACAAGTACTTGTTTGGAGAAATATGAAACTGCTTAATCAAATGCTTATTAATAAGCACTAAAATAAGCTAACAGTGACAAAACAAGCACCAATCTCTTACAGAAGCTCAAATATTCAATCAAGAACTCTAATGCAACTTTAAAACAACAGGCTACAACCACAGAATCATAAGATCAACAGTTATGGCTATGAGAGCTTATAAACTAAAATACTTTAATAAGCTAAATGAGCACAATAAGCTACCAATAGTCTAAAAATGCTATAAGATACTAAAAGAACTAAAAGAGAACAAGTCTCAACAAACTACAACCACAGAAACAACAAGCTACAAAGATTTGTTATCTATGAGATTAAGTCCAAATCAGAATCTGATTAGCAACTTTAAGCTCATGTACAAGCTTAAGAATAAGCTCAAATGCAAAACTACAAATTGGGACTCAAAGAAGACCTGGGTGAGATTATTTAGACCAAAAATCAGCTTGTGAAAAGCTCTTATGAGCACTGTGTACCTACTGCAAGGACTGAGAAAAAACTCAGTACCACTGTTACAGTGGTGCAGGGGATTTAGGCCCTAAAAGAACAGCTTCTTTGGAGCTTTTAAAGAAATCACAAAATTTTACAAAAATGCCTATAAGAAAAAGGACCTGCTGAGCTTTCTAAAATACCAAGATTCATTGAGTGAGTCCCAGGAATGAACTCAAGAAAAATCCATTTATTTGAGCCTAAAACCACTTTTAACCACTTTTGACTTTATGAAGAACTTGAAAATGTTGACTAAGTTGAACTTCAAATCCAAATTTTGTGACTGAGATTAATGTTATTTGATATATTAAGTACAATGAAAGCAAGATTAATGGTTTCTAAACTCAAACTGATGCCCTGCTAATCCCCATTTCCCAACAGTTTAACAGATAATTGGGTTTAGGTGCAATTTTGACTTCTTGATGTTGCAGGCACCAAATGATGATTCAGATGGATATATTAAGACCCAGCAAACCTGAAACAACAAACTTGAACTACTGCACAAGGCTATAAGGCAGTCTTAGGCTATAAACCAAACACTCCCTTATTACACTAATTAGAGCTCAAAACAGAATTAAACTAAGAGACAACTTGTTTTTATGATCCAACTACTTTAATATGACTGATTTACTACTGATAGAACAGGTTATGACAGTTTTAAACTACAATTACTTATTATGCATAAAACTTGGATTTGACTTACAAGTAGTCCAAACCACAATGGTTAGCAAAATGAGAACCATGAACCACTACCCTAATTCAATCCAACCCATAGCTTCCATTTCAACCTATGCTCATGTCTGAACCAACCCAAATCCATTCTGCTTCCAATTTTGTACCCGTGTTGACTTTTGTTGACCAAATGTCAAAAGTGAATGAAACTGAGTGACAAGCTTATAGAAAGCTATGATGAGCTTTTATGAGCTTGTTTGAGATTAACTTGAGCTGCTAAAAGCTTTATCAAAAGAATTTGGAACTTATAATTTTAACAGTGAACACATAAGATAGAAATTATCTTGAACTTAAAATTGATACTTAAAGCAAATTGAAATACACTTGGGTACTGTTATTTGATACAACTGAGCTTGAAAATACAAATACAAACTATTTAAGACATAATACTAAGTGAAACGACATACATTGTAAAGAACTAAAAAACTAACTAACTCTTTTATGCTTCCCTTGGCCTTTTATAAGCTTAATCCTCTTTTTCTCTCTCTCTTGGACAAATCCCAGCAACAAAAACAACCATTGGATCACTGAAATTGATCCTGGCCGTTTAGCACATTTTGGCGCCAAAACTTATTTTAACTGCTTGTGAGGTGGAGTGTTTAGGTATGGGTTGCATTTAATGTACCTTGGCACTTTGTGTTTGGAGGGGAGGGGAGTAGGGATGATGATGGTGGAGATGGAGTGATATCAGAGGGTTGCAGGGGGGTGATGATGGAAATGTTATCACGTGAGGAGGGAAGGGGTGGTCAAACTCAGTTTGACTGAGATTAAACAAAGGGGGTTGGGTTGGATTCGGGTTAAAAACGGGTAAAGGTTGGGCCAGGGAGTGGATTGGGTGAATTGTTTGGGCCAAAGGTAATAAAGGGTCCAATTGGCTAAGTAACAATATAAGGACCAATATGCAATTTCACAAAACCAAGGGACTAAACCTGTAAATTATGAAAAGTAGTCAAGGGGCTGGTCTTGCCAAACTTTAATAGTCCAAGGGTTGATTTTGACATTTTTGAAAATTTCCAAGGACTAAATTTGACCATTTTGGATTTTCAGGGACTAAATTGTAATTTTCTCAAAACTTTTAGATTTTCCACCAAAGGACTAAATATGATAATTTGTGATTATAAAAGGACCTTTGGTGACTTTTCTTTTGAAATTTTGACTCAGGGACTATTTTTGACAATTTTTGAAACTTGGGGGACTAAAACTGCAATTTTTGCAAATTTGATATGTTTTTCATCTGATTTTGATATTTTTGAATTTAAAACACATAAAACACTGATTTGTGATATTTTGATCATTTTGATGTGTTTCTGAGTGTTTTCAGATGAATTTGCAGTTTAAATGGTATAAAAATGATGAGTATTCACACACTCATCAGGACACATAAAGGCTTATTGCGAAGCTCTCTTCGAGGAGAACACGAACCTACAAACTATTACTCATATATGTGACATATACATATAGATAACTGTGTCCAAAGTTGGTCAAAAGTCACATTTGCCAACCAATTTTCCAACAGGTGGAGTGTTTGGGTCGAGAACTCGACCATTGTCGAGACACACATTCAAACAAAACTCTACATTCTCTCTCTTTTTTTTATTTTAATTTGTTTAAAAAGTTAAAATGTGTGTGTTTGAGATTTGCAAGTACACACGAAGAACCAAAGAAAAAGACTAGAATAGTATTTGTCAATTTTTTTAAAATTTTATTTTTATAAATAATTAATTTACAGTTTAAACTTTTAAAGTTTGATTTAATTATCATTTTTATTTTAAATAACTAATAAATTACATTAGTAACTAATAAGGTACATTAAAAAACGTTTTAAGCCTTTGAAGTTTGTCTTAATTATAATGATTTTAATTTTATTTGAATTATTATGTAATGGTTTATTTTATTAATGAGACTTAATTTTGTTGTTAAAAAAAAGTTGAAAAAAATAATAATAAATGAATGTCGCATTAGTGTGGTAAAAAGTCGTCTGTAGGTCGTGAGAGAAAAAAAGCTGATGTCGCAACAAAATGAAGGTCGATGGGGTTACGAGTGTGCCCACCCTAACTAAAAGGGTAGGAACGATTATATTATAAAAAGAACTAGAAACAAGTCACGGCAAGAGAGCGTGTTATATCTATCGTAAGGATGATGGTCAGACGGAGGCGTGACTGGAAGTGGCCGCTGGTGGCGTGTGGTGGCCGAGAAAAATGCAATCGATAAGAAATGGCTCGAAGTTAACATTTTTTCTTAAAGAATTACTCTCTCCGTCCCATATTAAGTGTCCACAATGAAATCTTTGGATGTCCCAAATTAAGTGTTCATATTCTATTTCAACCAATGAGATGAGACTTTAGTGGGTGAAAATGATATTTGATTGGTGGATAGTATAGTTAGTGGAATTTTCTAAAACTTTGTGCATGATGTAAGCGGACACTTAATATGGGACGGAGGGAGTATATTGCATACATTCTTCTACACAAATTAGCTTTACCTAAATTACGTAAGCGTTGTGTTGCTTTGTCATTTTTTATAATATAATTTGAGGTGGGCTCGTCTATTAATTTATTAATTACTTAAAAGTCTACCAAGAAGCCAAATACAACTTACAAACTTTATTAGAAAAACACCGTTAGCAAAATTTCAACCTGCTTCACACTATTATCTCCATGCTTTAGTATTTTATTTTTTTCCTTTCTAAATACTAAACATTGGTATTCATTTTTTTTTAATCAAAGTCCAAGTTTGCACAATACATACAAAGCAAGTACATCTACGTCAAATTAACAGTCTCATATAAAAGAAATTTCAGTTTTATATAACCCAGCACAAAATGATCAAATAATGAAAATTAAATAGTTACATATTTACATTCAAAATTTTGTTATACTGTAAAAACTACTCATTTACGTTCATAACAAAACTATCAAATATTGGAATGGTGTGAAATTAGTTGAAAAATTTAGGATTGGGTATACAATTCGGATTTGGCTTGTTAGAGTGACCAAATAGGTCAATATAACTACTCGTATTAGATAAATGAGTGGTTGGCTGGTAGCTAATTTGACTTAAACTAAGATACTTCCTTTATTATAAAAGTAGATTACATTGACACATAATTTCGTAAACATAAATATCCAAACCAAGCTTAAAATGTATCATACGATGCGGTAGGTGAAAAAAATATTGTTGTAAAATGACCCACATGTTAAAGTAGTGTTTAAATACATTTTTAATACACTTCAATTTAGAATGATAAAAGGGTTACTAACCTAGCGTTGCTATTCAAGAGATTATAGGTCGAGGTCTCGCTAAAACAAGAGATTATACATAGTGAGATCGTAATAATCTATTTTTAAAACGAAAAATCAGAAAAATTGATAAATACTTCTGCTACTTTCAGTAAATTGGATTATCATCTTAAAAGCGTCACGTAATCACTTGAGCCCACACTCAAAACATGATATCGCGTCATGTAATCTTAGCATTTTCTCATTTCACTTCCTTCTATTATTACTCACAGTCTCACACACCAAAAAACCATCTCATCATTTTCTTAAACTTTTTTTTTTTTTTTTTTCCCTTTATCTTAGCATTTTTTTGGGTTGATACATATACCACTTCTTTTGATGCGCACACACCATATTTTGTGTTTTACAATGTTGTACGGTGTGCTATATAACTTGCACAAGATATTGTATTTATCAAATAAAATAAAATGGTGTATCAAAACATTTTCTTGTTTTTCTCCATGCAAAAATAGAGTCCGGAACTGAGTATTACCTTTTCTTCACCTAATCTTCGTTATAATCTCAAACTTCGCTTCTTTTTCTTGCTCGAAAATAAAAAATAAAAAAAATCAATCGCTTCTTTTTTAATTACTTTATGTCTAATTGTAAGATATAAGTAAAGAAACTAACTTCATCTTAACCACTATCATTAGAGAAAACCTTCAAGTTTTCTGAAAAGAAAAAGGTTCATGCAAAGTGATATAGACAAAGTTGCTTATCATACATAATCCTAACTCCGTTTCGATTTTTACATACAAAAAACAACATGGTCCATGTCGACTTTGATAAAACCTCGGTAAAGTTATAATATTTCTTTTGAAGAGTTTCCAACTGTGGTAATTAAATTAGAACACAAGATAAAATAGTTTAAACGTTTCACACTTTTGTAATCAAAGCCACAAATTTTATGGAGTACAAAACAACTGAGATGTCGTTTTTCTGTGATTATATAGTTTACTAGTACAACATAAGAAAATGAACTATTTATATATTTTGGACGAATTTAGATAAACTCAAACAAGATGTATTGTTCATTTTTCTTATGTGAATATATGCAACTTTCATACCGCACAAAAATAAAGTCCACCCACTATAACATGACCATCAAGATTTAGGTGCAATTACAAAGTACAAACTCCCTTCAAACCTGTATTAAACTTCTGAAAAAAATTGTTCAGAAAAAACTAACCCGAAACAAGAACATTGAGAAAGAAGCTGGAACCGAAAAGCGTAAAAGCATTTGTCTAATTGACTTAACACTACTTGGCAAGATCCTATGCAGGACCGGAAACAACATATAATCGACAGTAGACAGATAATCAGGGGTTTACTCCAAAGTGTTTTATGATCAACTAATGACATATATCGTTAAAAGGATTTTTATAGGCATGTACTATTAGGATGTACTAGTATTATTTTAGGATGTACTAGTACTATTTTAAAAACCCAACTTTCAACCAATATAAGCCCACATGTGCTAGTAGCCCACGTTTTTTTATTCTGCCCAATAACTCATATGTGCAAAAAAACCGAGTTATTTTCCTTTTTCTTTAAAAAAAAGGGATAGTAAAAATATATATTATAGAAAAAATCATAAATGATCTAACGGGCCAAAATTTCAAAATTGCACTAAACGAAATTACAATTGATGATTGATTGCAAAAAATAACTATAATAACAATACAATGAATCTAACATATATCGTTACTAACTCATGGAGTAGAAATTTGGTTGCGGTTTAACAAGTTTTCTCTCTTAAGAGCCATGAACGTGGCTTGTATAACATCATAGTCCGGTAGCTTGGGGTGAACATGAGGTGATGATGGCGGTAAAGAATACGACTTTTCTAGACTCTTATCATGAACAGGTGTCGTGGAACGCATACAAGGCATACTCATTCCCCGTTCCATAGTCTTTTCGTGGTCTGATAGTGGCACTGATGAAACTGAGCAACGTCTCGTCATGATTTGAAACTTTTCCATATCAATGCCCTCAACAATTCGGTGAGGCGAAGATATGAAGAGGAAACCTCTTTGATCACTACTCTTGTTTAAGGATGATTTAACTTCTTGTATGTCTTCATAAATATCGACAGTTGAACTATCTGATGTGGATTTAACATCTTTGTCAAAATCAATTGGTTTTAGTGAGAGGTCAATATAGGCAATCTGTTTGGTTCCGTTTACCGAGGCAGCTTGATTCATATAACTTTGTTTAATCTGCATAGGAAAGGTTTAAGGTTCTATAATAAGCCACATTTGTGGTTTTAAAATTACCAATTCTAGGTAACATTTAGGCACATACTAGGCTAGATATACACTTAGACCATGTACGTACAAGTTAATATGAAGAACATATTACCTGCTTGGAAATAAATTCATCGACCAAAGGTGTTGCTTGTACTACTTTTTCGCTAATCTCCTTAAGCAGCTTGTACTTCACCTCATTTGATACTTTTTCAATTGATAGTTTTTCAATTATCTGTATCATATCAATCAATATATGTTATATTTAAATTTTGTAAATTTTAAAATTACATAGATTATGTTTTAAAACAAAAAACTTAATTACAAATGAAGTTCCAATATATGTACCTGATTATTCACATGATTTCCCGAAAGCAAATTGACAGCTTCGGTTTCCAAACGCTCACCATATCGGTTGCTAAATAATTTTTGTATAACAAGAAGCTCGGGAAAGTCCCGACGACATCTTGCTGATGCAAAAATGAGGCTTGATATTGCTTCCATAACGTCTTTAGGACAATTCCTAAAACAAGAAAATATGGTGAAGATGATCACTTGTATGAATTATATATCAATAACATACTCAGCTGTTACAAGCATTTTCATACATGAAATAAGCTTTTCATGCTAAACAATTCTTAAAAGTATAAGCACATACTTGTTTCGACGAATATAGGAGAGGTGAAAAAAAATACGCTCACAAAACTGAGCTAAAAGGTCGTAGACAGCAATGATGCATTCGTCCTTGTATAGTTGATCAACCTGAAAAGACAATTAGATAATTACAATTGCTTATTTGTTTTACTATAGAATGAGCATAGCTGATATTACAGAATGTGATGGCATCATTAATATACTTACTCTCTCCAAGGCGGTTTCAAATTCGCCTACTTTGATGAGTTTCTCGATGTCGTCTTTCAACTGTTCAACAATATAACGTCTTCTGTTTTTAAGTTCATTCACACGAAAATGTGTTTTCTTGATCATCTTCTTGCTGCATGCATGAATGCCATCATATAAATTACTATCTAATTAGAAGCTAAGATTAAAAAGAAAAAGAACTACTTTTTTACTCGTATTTATTTATCAATAACCGTTTTTTTAAAATAAAAAAAACATTAGAGTAGAGATGATATAGTACCACTTTGAGGCTTCGCTCCATCCAAATATGAACTCAAGCATAGCTGCGAATGCAAATGATATTATAATTTAGAACGAGATCGAATAAGAAGAAGATGTTAAAGTAGTTAGCTACATTATACTTATTAGATCGATCGAAAAGGGTAAATAAAATAAATGGAAAGTTAAACCGCTCCACTATGGCACTACATCAATAGACTCGGTTAAATAAGTAAACTCTTACGCACGTAATTTCATGATAAAACCAACATCCGAGGCTAAATTTAGAAATTTTTCGAATTTTATTTTTTTATTTTTTCAAGTCTTTTTAAGTTTCTCACACATATTTGTCTTGACTTGCCCGTTATGTATATTAGTCGACCTATACTTACGTTTATCTTTCTGACAAAGTCTACTATCTTTCTCGTTATAATTTGGATCTTGATTCGGACTCTGATCATTCTGCGCGACATAACTTGCAACTTGACCCATTATGACTCAGCAATTCCTTAAGAATGAGAAAAAATATATCAGAATAAGGGTTTCGATTGAATATTATGTTTTCAACACAAACACATGTTTCCGAAGCATTCAAATTAACCTGAGTATATTGACACACAAATTACAACTGGAAAAACTAAAGGAATACGCTTTTGAAGAACACAACTAAAACCCAAGATGCATTGAACTTGAAACGACAAATAGTTGAACAACATTCACTACAAAAAACAAGTTCAATTTTCCATATTATAAAGGCCAATTGGCCACGGTTAAAAATGTGTAAAATTATAAATGCCACACTTACTCATGTGTGGTAATATTGGGTGTGACAAATTTTCCTACATATATAAGTGTGGAGATATTATCTAAATGTCTATGGTTAAAAGTGTGGAAACATTCTATGAATGTCCACACCTTGAAGTGTGGCAAAATTGCAAAAGATGCCTACAATTAAAAGTGTGAAAACATTATTAAATATTCACACCTAAAAGTGTGGACAAAGTGTCAACGCTACACTCATAAGTGTGGCATATTTTATGGAAAAAAATAAAAAATAAATACAAAAAAAGAAATCAATATTTCAAAAACCTAATGCTATTTATTTTCTGGAACACATATCAAACATTTAGTGAACTGAACATTGTATAGATACAAGCTTACAACTAACATTCTGTTGATACATATGAATACTCACAAGCTAACTTTATTAACTACTTGAATGGAAATGTAAGTGAAAACATTGAATTTACAGCGAAGTCTTGTTATTGTGCATTGCTTTTGAATAACCGGACCAAATCAGTTGAGTTTGATGAAGTTGACGTCGTGTCGAGATCTGCCTTTAGAGTTGAGAATCACCATACGGAAGTAAGAAGTTGTGTTTACACCTGTCAATTATACAAGCAACATGAAATTTTAGTAATTACAAAGATGTGTTTAAACAAGCAATACCAGCTTTGACAAGATCCTTTTCGAGATCAAAACCCTCAGAAACTGCAGATTTGAATTTCTGCAAGCATGCAAGGTCCAAACTTAAAATTAGAAGCTGAAAAGAAAATAACTGAGATATGTAAGAAATCAATATCTAACTGGTTGATAAGAAGACAGTACCTCCATAAAAGCTTCTTTGGTCGAGCTAGATCCGTTGAGTTTACCACCAAGAATGTAATCTCACACATATGTCGCCTGGTTCAAGTAACAAATCATTTAATCCAAGTATAACCAAACTACGATATTGGAGATCAAACTACGATATTGGAGATCACATGTTAATGTATTGTACTAATTATAACCAAACTACGATATCAGAACAAGTGAACAGCACAAGAACAGATCCAGAAACAGAGTTATGCCATATGGCAATAGGATAGTAGAATGATTAGTTCCATTACCAGCTACATTGATGCCACTTAAACTTGCTATGGGATCGGTTTCTCTAGCAAGTCTGGTGCTTCTTCTAGGACCAGAATCACTAAACAACTTTCCTGGGATCTGGGATACCATATAGACCATGACAAGTATATTACTGCTATGCCGAATATGGTCTATAACATAGATTTGATATAAAAAATATAACAGTTGAACAACCTTTCATAGCTTCCCCTCATCGAAAACCTTTCTTCGAGAGGAGGGGGGGGGACGGTAGACTTGACAGTTGATTTTGGGGATGCATCAATACCAGCCGAACTTGAACTTGGACCATTTGAAAGCATGTTTCTAATTACAGGTGGAGTGGCCACACCTGACGCCTACACAATACCATAGAAATCACTCTTCATAGGTTCACATGGGATCCAAACTAGATCAATGGGTTCGCTAATATATGATTCAGTAGCAAATCCCAATAAACATAACAAAGTGAATGTTTTCGGTTGAATTCATGGCACTCAATTGCAACTAACCTAAAATCATAACCCGACAACCCGCAACAGATGTGTGATCCAAGACAAAGTGTGAGATGAGAAAAAAAAAATTAAACAACTTGATAAGATCAATGTTACACATACAAGAGGAATAAGACAACTATCAATTCAAACATATAAAAGATTTAGGACCACCAAGGATGTTCTCGTTCCTTGAAATAAAGAACTCCAGATGAGAAATTAAATGCTGTCACACAAATCAACATCTATAACTTTGCTATCAATGGCCAATTCAGATTTATGTGAGTGGCTACATGAACCAACATCTGTAACAGTGGCTAAAAACAAGCATTTGACCACATAGCAACACTCATAGTTTTATACACAAGGGCCCAATGTTCCAAGTTTAGTCATCAGTATCACAGCAATATTTACTAGAATTAACCGTTATCTAAAACTTGTCGTTTTGGCATGATCATGCTAGCTGAAATAGTGACGATTAATCTCTAGGCACCACAAAAGAAGCTTATGTATGCATGGTATAGTTATACAAGAAAGATTACAGTTGCACTTGTTGACATGCAAACTAAAAAAAAAGAATGATGATTTCAGATATGCAGCACGCTGAATGCAACAGATAGTAAAAAAGAGAATCATCATCATTTCATATTTACATTTGGACCCATCAAAACACTCTTGATAATGCAGAAGACATACCTGAGGCTCGTTAAGGTTTATCGAAGCAGGATGATCTTGTCGATTAACACCATCTTCTAGTCTTGGTTTCGGTTGCAAGCGTTCCCCTGCTACAACAATTTCTTATTATAGTTTGCCAAAATAATTGTTTTGTGCTTGTGTGCATAGAAGCTAAATTTGTGTTTGGGATGATAGTCATACTGCCGGGATAAGTGGTTGAAGAATTGCAAAAGCAAATAGTGTAGGGATAAGGTAAGTAATGAATTTCCCAGCTACATGTGAAATGGAAGGGCTTTGGCCAATAGGAACTAGTAGTATTCAGGCCAAAAGTTTCGATCTCGGCCTTTTGCCCGCTTATCATCGTTACCTTCCCATCAATCTATGCCTCGCCTGGACCATAAAAATGAAATCAGAGAACAACTTACTTTCTATGCAGCATGTCTGATGTGCAGTTCTCGAGCAAGCCACAATGACCTTTGACCACGGTTATACCTGAATTAACAAAAGATTCTCAGAATCTTAACATCAAAAAAACAGGTGCAAACTTAATTTCAAATACAGTTGCAAACTTAATTTCAAATTGAATTAAAAAAAAAAAAAAAAAAAAAAAAAAGCACTTTGAAATCAGGTGAAGTTTTCCCACTCTCATCTCATTGTACCAAGATAAGCTTTTTATTGTTCATAAGGGTTCACTAATAAATTGTTTAAATTTTCAGTTAGATGGTGATCATAGCTCCAAAAAAGTCAGGAAGCTGGGAATCAGGACTCCACCGAGTCAGGCATTAAACCAACGGTAAGAGTTATCAATTATATATTAGCTTGTTGGATTTCGGTTTATCTAATACGAGAGTATGCAGATTCTGAATTTTTCGATAAAGCCAATAGTTTATGCTAATCATCTTAGTTAAGTTTTTTATTAGCATGTATAAATCTCAATTAAAAGATTGTCAACTAGATAACTTCATAAGTAAATCAAACACTGTCTCACCTCAAGTTTGATTAACGTATAAGACCTAGTACAATCACAAAACACAAATCAGGAGTTTATTCATAACATCAATCCTTTTTGCTTAAAGCATAACAATTCACCTAAATTTGCTAGATATACACTACAGTCTACAATTCAGCTTGCGGCCAGGCCCGTCAACATTGTCCATTATCAACGTCGTTTGCGAATACCGCGATTCGTAACTTAAGGTTTATTACTACAGTACATTTTCTCTTAAACTAAGCACAGTCAATTTCACAGTCACGAAACACGAATTTAGGCGCTTATGACAAATTCACATAGATTTGCTAGAAATACTCTGCAATTCAGCTTCGGCAGGGCGTTTGGACCAGTCAATCAATGTCATTTGAAAATGCCGCAATTCGTAACCTAACGTTCACCACAGTCAATTATCACACTCATAAACTAAGCATCTACACTCAAATTCACCACCTAGGGTTAACTACATTCAATTTTCTAAATCACAAAACCTAAACTCACAAACTAAACTACCTCCGGTGGTGAAATCAATTCAATGCCGAACCGATCAACGGAAACTGTATACGAATTTAGGTGTTTATGACAATTAACAACTTAACTAATCAATAGAATATAACACCTTCAGTTCCAGATACATACAATTCATCCAAACATAACATTCAATTAATAAAACACTACCAACGCAATCCGGACCGAATCGTTATATCTCTAGACTACTTAACCATCACAAAACACATAATAATAATCGTTATCGAATAGTACAACACAAAACAAATTAATAAACGATTAGCTAACATTGACCTGATGATCGGAACAGTAATGTACGGCGGCGATTACAGATCCACGGCGGCGATTACAGATCCACGGCGATTACAGATCCAACGAAACGATTGACGAAACCACGGCGATTACGGCAACGATTGATGAAACTACGACGATTACATAGTGATTAAAAGTTAGGGTTTTATGATTACATAGTGATTAAAAGTAAGGGATGGATAATTCTGTAGGGATCCGTAAATAAGTGTGTTCTGATGTAAGGCATGGATTACAAAAAATGGCTAAATGAAATTTATTATCAGTACAAAGTACCTTTTATTTTAATTTTGTGCCCTTTTAATTATGTCAAAACTATTTATAAGGTGAGACCTGTAGCTTTTATTTTCACAATTATAAATGTGGCTTTTTAATGTAGTTTTTTTTTTTACATTTATAAGTGTAGCATTTTTTAAGTGTTTTCTTACACTTATAAGTGTGGCTTTTTAAGAATTTGTTTTACTTCAATTATAAGTGTAGCATTGTTGTAATTGTCCACATTTATATACGTGGAGTATTATTTAATAAATTTGTCACACTTATAAATGTAGCAAAGTTCTGATTCATATAAAAAAAAGGCCACGGTTGACTATACCGTGGGGAATTAAGTGCGGAGAATTCAACTTTTTTTTGTAGTGATTATTGGGTAAATTGTTGTATTTATGTACAATAAAATTGTAAGTTTGACGTCCAAAGAGAAAAAAAGAACAAAACAGATGTTTTACCTTATATTGAAACGAAAAGTGCAGCAGATTGTGAGTATCTCGATCAAAGGGTTAAACGACTTTGAACCTTTAATCGAGTCTTCAATTGTTTATATAGAGCAATATAAGTTGAAGATATATACTTACCTTAATTAATATAAATAAATATATGGCAACTTTCTAATGATTATAATTTAACATCTTTATAATATTCACCTTATTTTTTTAAGTGATGCTAATGTTATCACTAATATTCACCTTCTATATTTCCAAGAAGCTTAATAACATCAGTAACTATGGATCGTGTTAGTACGTGAATATTAGACATGTTTAATATAATCTCTGATTAATTTAGAGATTAAAAAGAAGGAATATAATAACTAGCGTAATATCCGTGCGTTACATCGCGGACAGTTTTATATCAACACGTTTAAAATGACATCTTTTGTTATAAACACATTTAAAATATACATTCAAACATTGACCAAACAAAATAAAACATGATTACTTGAAGCAACCTAACATAACTCAGGACCAATTTAAAAAAAAAAAAAAAAAAATTGGTTTTGTGAAATAAAGAACCAATTGACGATAGTTTTTGTTTCATTTAAAGTAACTAAGGAGTATTTTTCTTTTGAAAAACAATTTTATCTTTGTCACTTGTATGGTTCTTTATTTTTTTGTTTGACGAAAGGCATAAAACTGATCCAACCGAACATGGTTGGGTTCTCTCGATATATTTAGTAATAGTTTAATTTAAATGAAACAAAAACTATCTTACAAATAGGATTATCAAAATATAGTTGACAAAATATTTTGTCGACCATGAAAGATAGTAACTCTTCACATTAAAGAACTATATTATATTATACACAAAAATAATCAAGAATGATTATCAAAAGTATTACTCTCCAAACAAACTAATTGAACATCCGCTAATAACCATCAACTCTGTTACTAACCAAAGAAATCCAGTCCAACCAGTTACTTAATTTCCAAAATTCGGGGGACAAAACATATGCTAATAACCATCAACTCCATTTGGCACACCTATATTTTGCTCAATAGCATCCTCACCAATTGTCGTTTCGAAGATGGTGCGGATCCAAAAAGCTCATGCCATGGTCTATGATTCAATGCCATATATATATCATGTAGTAAAAGACCACAATGTTTATCCATGTACGAAATTATAAGCAACACGAGATGAACAATAGAACCTTTATTCAAACCTAAGCCACAATAGTCAGCTTAGATTAAGTTTACAATAGTATCCAAAATATTACAAGATTAGATTAATGTCAATGAGACAATAATCATGTAAGTACAAAGACAAGACAAGATCAATGAAATGATCAGAAAGAAAAGAAGAGTGTGATACAATGACTGCACACACAAGTGTTTTTAACCCTAGATTAAGGGACTTATTAAATAGGAGATTAAGTTACACTAAGACCCCTCTAACGGCTATAAATGTCTCATCAGCAGAAATGAGAATAGTTTCAGCAGAAACGAGCATCTTGGAACTTTAAACCTTTTATTCTTTGTCCATGATTAACCCCTGTAGAATCTCTGCAATGAACATAACTTGAAAGCCATTAGCAATTGATAGAATGATATGTTTGCCACAGATTGATACTCCAAAATTTAAAATTCCCCCTTAATCTGATGAGCAAACATATCAAACAATATCAATTTTTCACACAAAAATTTATGCTGATAGATAGGGAGGTTTTTAGTGAGTATGTCAGCAGTTTGGTTTGAAGAGCCAATCTTTTTTGCACTTATAACACCTCTAGCAATTTTTTCCCTGATGAAGTGAACATCAATTTCAAAGTGTTTTGATCTTTCATGGAAAACAGGGTTGACAGCAAGTTGTAAAGCAGATTTGTTATCACAAAAAAGATTAACAGGGAGATTAATATCAACTTTTAGATCCTTTAAGATTTTTTGAATCCAAATGATTTCACAGGCAGCAGTAGACAAAGATCTATACTCTGCTTCTGTGGAAGATTTTGAAAGAGTGTTTTGTTTTTTACTTTTCCATGAGATCAGACAATCATTAAAGAAAACACAATACCCTGTGACAGATTTTCTGGTTTTCTTGCATTTGGCCCAATCAGCATCACTATATCCTTCAAGATGATTTTAAGAGTTGCTGAAATTGTACCTTAGACCTTTTCCTGGAGCTCCTTTTAGATATCTCAGAACATTGAGGGCACATTCCAGATGAGATTTCAAGGGAGAATGCATATATTGTGCCAGACAATGAACTGAGTATGAGATGTCAGGTCTTGTATGGGTGAGATAGATAAGTTTCCCAAGTAACTTCTGATAACCAGTGATGTTGACAAGTAAGGGATCATCAGCAGTGGGAATGTATGGAAGGACAGAGTTGGGTTCCATAGGAGTGGACACAGGTTTGCACCCAAGAAGGCCAAATTCTTTGAGGAGTTCAAGACAATATTTTCTTTGGGAGAGACAAATGTCATTCCCAGTTTTTAGAACCTCAATGCCAAGAAAATATTTTAAATTTCCCAAGTCTTTAATATGAAATTTTGATTTTAGAAACTCTTTGAATAGGTTTATCTCATCAATGCAGTTTCCAGTAAGGACAATATCATCCACATAAACAAGCAGAGCAATAAACTTGTTATTCTCTGTTTTGGTGAACAAAGAGTGATCATTAACAGATTGAACAAAGTTATTTTCTTTTAAAACACTGACAAGTTTTTCATTCCATTTCCTGGGAGCTTGTTTTAGGCCATATAGAGACTTGACAAGTTTACAAACTTTATTTTTATTGTTCTCATTACAGAACCCCTTGGGGATGGTCATATAGATATCCTCATCAAGATCTCCATACAGGAAAGCATTGTTAACATCAAGTTGAAAAAGAGGCCATTTGTTTTTTACAGCTAAGGCAATAAGACATCTAACAGTAGACATTTTCACAATAGGAGAAAAAGTTTCATCATAGTCTATTCCTTCCCTTTGGTTATAGCCTTTAACAACTAATCTAGCCTTGTATCTATCAACTTCACCATTGGCATTATATTTGATTTTAAAGATCCATTTGTAGCCTATAGGAGTTCTGTTAGGAGGTAGATCAGTTATATCCCAAGCATGGTTTTCATTTAAGGCCTCAATTTCAGAGTTCATAGCATCAACCCAATTACTATCAAGGATAGCTTCTTCATAACAGGTAGGTTCAATACTTTTATTAAGACTAGATGCAAAGCAGTAATTATCTTTGTTAAGATTAGAGTAATTAACAACCTTTTCAACACCATATTTGACTTTTCCTTCTACAATAAAGTCGTTAAGATTACTGGGCAACTTAGAGACTCTGGTTGACCTTCTAGCAGTAGTGGCTGGCAAGCCTCTTTCTTGTTCAGCAGAATCAGGTGTTGTATCAGTAGAATCAGAAGATGCATTAGCAGGATGTGATTCATGTGATATGGTGCCCTCAGGGTGTGTATTATCATCTATAGATGTTGCAACCGGTTCGTCAATCCTAGTAGGATGACTTGCCACTGTGCCATCATCATAGGATGTCACTCTCCCTTCATCATTGGGACTTATTTGTGAGTCAAAGAAATTTTTGTGATTTAAATCTTTTGGTACAAAAGTTTCAACAAAAGGTTTTGACAAGGTATTTTTCATTTTGAAGGGAAAAACAGTTTCATAAAATTTGACATCTCTGGAGTAAAAGATATTTTTTGTTTCAAGGCTCAAGAGTTTATAGCCTTTTTTCTCATTTGAGTAACCAATAAGGACACTTTTTTCAGACCTACTACCAAATTTATCAGAGATGTTGAGAATGGTGGCATAGCATAAGCAGCCAAAGACTCTAAGGAGAGAGAGTGAAGGGTCATGCCCATACACAAGGAAGAAGGGGGACTTGCCAGACAGAACTGAAGAGGGTAACCTGTTTATGACATAGGCAGCAGTTAGAACACATTCCGACCAAAGATATAGAGGTAATTCTCCCTGAAACATAAGGGATCTAGCTACATTAAGGAGATGCCTATGTTTCCTTTCTGCAATACCATTTTGTTGTGGTGTATAAACACAAGAGGTTTGATGTAAAATTCCTTTTTCATGGAAGAAGTGTTGAAGTTTATTATTGACAAATTCTGTCCCATTATCACTTCTAAAAATCTTAACATTGTGTTCAAATTGATTTGATAGCATATGAGTAAAGTTAACAATGGAAACATAAACATCATCCTTCCCCTTAAGCATATAAACCCACACTGCCCTGGAATAGTCATCAACTATGGTTAAAAAATATTTGTAACCATCTGTGCTAGTGACTTTATATGGTCCCCATACATCAAGATGAACAAGTTGACCAATTTTAGTTGATTTATGTTCACTTAGAGGGAATGGTTCCCTTGTTTGTTTAACTTTATTACAAGTATCACAGAGATGATCAGTTTCAGATGTACTATCAAATTTAAGAGTGGGTTTAAGTATGTGTAGGACTTGGTCAGAGGGATGACCAAGTCTGTGATGCCAGAGATTTCTAGAAACATGACAAACAGATATGCAGTTATTAGAAATAATCTTACATGTAGAATCAATATCAAACATATATAACCCATTGTATTGTTTACCAATCCCCACAATCCTTTTTTGATGTAAATCCTGTATATAGCAATTAGATTCATTAAACCCAACAAACATCTTATTGTCTCTAGCAATTTTATGAACAGACAGCAGACTAACATTGTACTCAGGAACAACTAGAACATCAAAAAGAGTTAGGTCATTATTGACCTTTAAATCACCAATTTTAGTAATTAAGGCCTGAGTACCGTTGGGATGTCCAACAGTTAAGCCAAGATTTGAAATGTTAACAACATTGATTAAAACATTTTCAGACACAGTCATGCGATGATTTGCACCAGAGTCAACAATCCAACCAAGACTGATGTTTCCAGATAAGGATTTTGTGTTGTTGTTAAAAAATTTGTTGAAGTTTACATTAAACTTGACACTGCCATTAAAGAAGGTTTCTGAAAAATTTTTACCTGCCAAGTTGGCATTAGCAGATGACACATTGTTGTCATTGAGAAGACTCATAAGTCTGGAGAGCTGTTCATTAGACAAGGAAACAGGAGAGTTGCTAGCACTATTATTAGTGATATGATTAGTTTCAGCAGAAACATTGTTACTACTGAAAGGTTTACCATTAAAATTCCTTTTAACATATCCAGCAGGATAACCAACAAGATCATAACATCTATCAACAGTGTGACCAGGTTTTTTGCAATTAGTACATTTGAGATTCATGTTTGGTCCTCTGCTATTTGAGCTGTTACTAGTATTAAAACCAGAACCTTTGTTGTTAAAATCTTTTTTGTTATCAAAAAATTTTCCACCATCAGAAGTTTTTGCAGCAAAGGCTGTAGCATTGGGTTTAGCAGAACTATTCCCAGATGAAACATTTCTGTGAGATTCTTCTCCAGAGACAACAGAGAAAGCAGTTTTGACATTAGGTAAAGGATCTCTGGTTAAAATATTGCTTCTGATGGGGACATAGGAGTCATCAAGACCCATAAGAAATTGCATTAACTTGATTAGCTGATTGTGTTTTTCAAAATGTTTTGCAGCCTCACAAGTGCAGGGAGGCAAGCTAATCATACAATCAAATTGTTTCCATAAAGAGTTAAGGTTGTTATAATAATCAGCAATAGAGGACCCACTTTGACTAAGAGAGTTTATATTTTTATGCAAATTAAAAATAGCTGAACCATCAACCTTATCATAAGTATCTTTAAGATCATTCCACATTTCATAAGCAGTTTTAACATAGATAGCACCAGCAAATAGTTCAGGGCTGAGAGAGTTAAGAATCCAAGTAACCACAACAGAGTTACAAGTATCCCATTGATTAGCAAGACTAGGGTTCGAATCATTTCTTATGCAAGTACCATCAATAAACCCTAACTTATTATGGTTCCTTAAAGCAAAGGTCATGGCCATATTCCATATTTTATAATTTTCAGTTCCAGTGAGTTTAATAGAAATAATGGGAGTACCATTGGTATTGTTAGGGTGTAAATACAAAGCATCACCAAAGGATAAGCTTTTCTCAGTGGAGGAGCCACCAATATTATCATCACCAATAGCCATAATGCAAACAAAAGACAGACAGATATAATAAGACAGACAAAGAATCACAGACAGAGATAATAATAAGAGCAAATAGACAAATAAATAAGACCTTGTATTTAAGAAAAAACAAGCACCAAGCCTGTGGACTAGGGTAAACCAGAGCAGGTATTCGTACCACTCAAAGGTGGCAGATCAAGATGTTAGTCTACCCGTTTGCACCCACAAAGACTTAAGTACTGTATGTTTGAAGAAGAGATAAGACTTAGACTTACAGAGAAATATGCAGCGGAAGAACAAATCACAATTACCCTAGATTCACTTAGTCTAGGGCTAATTGTAAGTAGAAGATAACCAGTGATTACGCCAGTAGCAATAACCCCAAACCACCAATTTGTTGCCGAAGAGAATCAATGAGCCTGAAGCTCTGATACCATGTACGAAATTATAAGCAACACGAGATGAACAATAGAACCTTTATTCAAACCTAAGCCACAATAGTCAGCTTAGATTAAGTTTACAATAGTATCCAAAATATTACAAGATTAGATTAATGTCAATGAGACAATAATCATGTAAGTACAAAGACAAGACAAGATCAATGAAATGATCAGAAAGAAGAGAAGAGTGTGATACAATGACTGCACACACAAGTTTTTTTAACCCTAGATTAAGGGACTTATTAAATAGGAGATTAAGTTACACTAAGACCCCTCTAACGGCTATAAATGTCTCATCAGCAGAAATGAGAATAGTTTCAGCAGAAACGAGCATCTTGGAACTTTAAACCTTTTATTCTTTTTCCATGATTAACCCCTGTTAGGTCACTAGTTTTACAACACAAGCTTATAGAGAAAGAGATAAGGCGATTGAACAAGCTAAACACACACACACACACGTATAAGTAAAACCGGTTAGGCGTAGAGAGTGAGTGAAAGAATAACTTGAACAACCAACCCTCAAATGAGGGTTTACAATAGTTTATATAGGCAAGGAGCTAGGGCAACACTCCCTCTCCTTTCCTATTCCTTATTGGGCTTGGGCCTCAGCTTATGGGCCTTCTACATAAGCTGGACCTTAAACAAACATAAAGGCCATAATAAAGCTACCTATTACATATGAAATATAAATACTTGAAATACAGTTTAGGAGTGATTCCAACAATCTCCCCCTCAAGTATATATGAATGTAAACGGTGAAGGCGTTGATGTAATAGTAGCGGTGACGTCTTCTGACATTCTTCTTTCTTGTGAGAGGAATTGTCTTGATTCGAACAATCTCCCCAGTGTAGAGAGATAGTTATCTTTGAGCAGTTATGCTTCGACGTCATCTTTAACTTTGTTCTTTGATCATTGTTCTTTGTGGTGAAAGTGATAGTATGTTGTTGTCTGCATCAGTCTGCCTCAGGTCTGCTTCGCTGCTCCAGTGTCTCCACGTCATTCTTCAACATGCTCACACGCTCTATGACGTTGGAATTCAATACTGATGAAGTTCTCTAAGTCTTTAACTTTGTAGATTCTTTGGTTGACGAAGAATCATTCTGACGGTTGTGTTGCTTTTGAATAGAACTTCCATTAGTGATGATGTTGGTGTGAACATGAGAAGAATCAGCACGATCATCCCGCTCCAGAGCATCCATAAGAAGAAAACATTTCAAACGGTTAGTAATAAGCGGTTTCCGGCACTTACAAGTTTGAACTTCGAGAGTGTTAACAGCATAGTGTGAAAACACAACTCTAATTCTTACAAAGGCCGTTCCTGAACTGGAGTCCCACAAGTGAGATAACGCGATGTACCGAAGTACATCTACAGTTCAGATGAGTCGCTGAGGTACACCGAAGCATCACCTCACGACTGTAGACCGTTTGAGACACACTCCGCGTAATCCACGGGGAGTTACCGAAGTGACCTGCTGTCAGGACTGTTTGATGTTGACCCTGGCAGGAGTTTCCATTCAATCACTGAGGATCACAGATGTGAACCTCTCATAAATGTTCTCGACAGATTGCTAAGATCTGTGAAGGACTCGATATGAACCACTGAATCACTGAAGATCTTATTTGTTGATCAACAAGTGATTAAATGTCAAGTGTTCCTAAGAGATCTTTTGATGAATCTCGTGGCTCTAGACTCAATAGTGCGTTTTGGTTTTCCTGAGCGGAGACTAGGGAGAGGGTCTCCTTCTTCAATACCAGCGATCTCTAAGAGAAAGCCAATAGTTTATGTAGGGTTCCCTGTGAGAATGAAACAAGCTTCTGTTGAGAGAAACTTGAGTGGCTAAGAAGGTTTAGTGCATGCGTCACTGGGTCCATGACGACTTTTAATCTTCAATACCAGTGTCACTAAGTGACAACCAGTAGCATATGAATTGAACCCGGTGTCTGCCCTAAGTTGAATAATCTGGAGGGCTATTTCTTTTCACCCTTTACTTTACATTTCTTTTTGATTCTTCAACTCCTTCTTTCTCCGATTCTCATTTTCTCCTTTTTATAATCATTCCTAAGGACTTCTAACACTAACTAATGGTAGTGTCCTTGGGTAGATCCCTCCGGCTCTGGCGGATCATAGGACGGTTATTCCTAACCTTAGTCACCTTATAACTCCATGACTATCCTATGTTTGCCATTATAACCACTGTAAGTTAAAATATCTCTCAAAGGGTTTGTAAATGAAAAACATGTTTGAACCACAGTGAGAGATAAGTTTTTGCATAAATACTCCCCCTCCACATGTGCTTAATAGTTTTAATGGTTAAATGCACAGTGAGGAAAGAGCACGCACTTTATGAATTGATCCACTAAAGATAGACAATCTCCCGCGAGACACGGTTACGTTGAATAGTTAAAGAGTTACATTGTCAGCTTTTAGGTGACAACTAGCTCTAATAACTACCTTGAAGGTGTAGACAAACCTCGAAAGGTTGTTATACCCGTCAGAGTTCATGTCTATCAAGAGCTTCTCGAATGGTACCTTCTACTAAGACGAGTCCTTTGCGAGACACGTTTACATCACTAGCGAACTAGCTTGAAATTATTACCCGTCCAGGAAAAGTCTTTTCGAGTTATAGACAGTTTTGTACCGTCAATTCGTTGGTTAAGTCTGAGGTACACGGATTCATTTGCATTCAGCACAACATATTTCTTATCACACCAATTTTCTCCCCCTCAAAAATGGCATATAAAAATGTTATTTTTGAACGGTTGAGAATAAATATGACCATTTTGAGTGTTGCGGGAAGAGTGACCACTGTGAACAATTTGTGAACAAAGTTTTAATCAAATACTCCCCCTCAACTAGTGATAAACGGTTGAGATTTTGAAATCATATGGGGAAGTACTTGTCTTTTTGAGCAAAACCTTGAAAAATGAAAGGTTTGATAGGTTTTACTCAAAAATAAGAAGCTTTCGCTCCTTTTATAAGGATTGTGGCACTGAGGCGTACCACAGGGTCCTTTCTTGACCATTACGGGTTGTACACTGTTATGTGTGCACAAGCCATTTTAGGGAAAAGATGAAATAAGTATGAAACAAATTAACCTTTCCCCAATTGACGATGTTTCTAAATTAGCTTCCCCTCAAGCTGATAACTGTCTTTAGCAGATTTGAAACTTTGATGAAGTCTACATTTCCTCTAACTTTTGAAGGTTTCAGTATGCAGCGGAATTTGTAGATGAGCAGTAAACCACACAAAGTATGTCTGACTAATTGCGGAAGATCCGTTCGAGGGTAACATGCCAGAAATCAACAAGATCTTCTCACGTATGTAGACGCATCACACCAAATAAACCATGAAAGACGAAATGATACGGCTTTCCCCTGACTGTTGTGGTCTTACGGAATACTAATCACCTGTAAGTATGCAAGAAGTCGATACCAAGACTGTGTGTGAGGCATCATAACATTATATTTGGGTAACTTCACACAAGATCACCCGTGAAATTGAGACGATAACACTGAATTAAGACGTTTGAACCACAGATCGTCTCATTTCTTCGCCCTTATGGAAGAAATTTTGGAGAGCATTGGGTTTTCGCAAGGAAGCACGTGGAAAAACGAAGAAGGAAAGGGACGCCTACACTCTCTCCCCCTCGATGTTTTCAATGAATCAGAATCATACACCACGTATGTTGATGATGAATTGAAGACATCGAAACCATGTAAATCCAAGCAACCGAACAAGTGTGAAGTACCATAAATATCTCGAGAGAATCAACTGCTGACAAAAATCATCTCAGTTCATTAAGTTGATCATCAGCTGTGACATTGTTGTAGGAAACACTTTGTTCTTCTGTTTTCAGAGATTCGATTGGAGGTGCAGCTACAGTAACGGTTGTTGTTGTAGAGTCAGATGTATCAGAAATAAGAGTATTATCGGTTGTGCAGCGAAAACATTCGATACATCTGAAGCACGACTTTTGACAGAATCTTTAACCAGAGGAGCAAGCAATGTTTCCAATTCATGACGATTAAGTACAATGGTGGAACAACTGATGGATCATGATATTTTTGACGGTGAGAAACGGGTCCTACGCTGTTTTGCAGTAGGAGCCATAGCTGTTGTACCTGCATAGAAAAATAGAAGGGGGGGCAAGGAAGAGAAAGACATGGATCCCCAAGTGTAACTGGGTTCCAGGTGTTAGAGGCATAAAGATGTAGTGTCAATTATCTTCTTGACACCTGAACATGCTATTTTGATGATTTCCTTTCCTGCATCACGGATGGATGTAGAGGGTATCACACTTGTTTTGGTGCAACTACTTAGTATCTTGCCTGTAGGAATCCACCTAAGACCAGCAGTTTTGAAAACTCTACCCGTTGGTATCCATCTAAGGTTAGATCTAAGGGATGTTGAAACTTCTTTTGGGAAGAATTTGCGTCCTATATTGATCCACCTATTAGGTTTCTGAAAGTTTACGTTTAGATCAACGGGTTTATTTCTAACTGTTTGAGTTAACTTAGGTTTTGGTTTGCTACTACAAGCAGTGTTCAGTAATACACTCGAAGGTGATACACTAGGTCGTGAACCTAAGATTCCATCCTTTTGAAGAAGTGCCCTTTTCCTAGCCTTTTCTAGATCACAGTTCTTGTACGTGTCATTTGAATCATATGAATCTTTACTTTTAATGCTTAGTTTAGACACAGTGTTCGAACTAATCCTAGATTTGGCAGGAACAGCCACAAGTTGAGGTTTAACAGAAGCAGGTATAACAGAAACATAAGCATTATTCATTGGCCCGGAATGTGCAGTGACTGGTTTTGACAAATGATTATTCTCAACAACTTGGGAGGCAAACCGTGGTTTTGACGATTTTGAACGTTCAGATATAAAAGCAGTTGGTTGTCTAACAACTGATTGGTTTCTGATTGGTTTTAGAGACGATTTCCCCAAGATTGTTGGTTTTGCAAAATTAGTATCCGCACTCTTGTCAGTGAATCTTCTCAGTTTGTTTTGTAAAGCAACATGTGCAAGCCCCTTTGCTTGAAGTTGAGCCTTTAAATGCTCATTTTCTTTTAATAAATCCACATGATTACTTTGTTCATTCAAAGATTTACTTTTTGGCTCTGAGTTTAAAACATTGTTTTGCAGTTTAAGTTCAAGAGAGATGCAATGAGCCTCAAGTTTTGAAAAATCTTTTTGAAACTGAGAAATTGTCTTTTTGAGAAGAATGATTTCAGATTCAAGAGTTTGATTTGACGTTTCAGTTGAATTGATTGCAAGAAAGGGCTCAGACATGAGATAGTTGTCTGGACATTGTGCAACACACTGGTCAACCTCTCCTTCATTACTGAATTCAGGTTGCTCAGTATGTTGTATCGCATTTGCAGGCAGAATATGATCAACAGTAGATTGTACCTCGACCATCTGTTCTATGTCAGTGTCATAGGTGGGTAGGATATCTTCCTCAACCATTTGTTCTTCGTCACAGTTAGGCTCGGTGTCGTAGTTAAGTATGATATCTTCTCCAGATCTGCTGCTGTCATGCTGCTTTTCCAATGCTTCAACCTCATTGTCCGCATTACCGACAGTTGCAGTAATCACCACATTCTCAACGTCCATTTGAGCATTCCTTTCATGTACAGCAACTCTTGCACCTTGTACGACTGCGGGATATTGGGAATTAGATGCTGTCTGACGCTTGAATGCCAGAGTTATAGCCATGAATCCTTCTTGCAATGCCACAAATGGATCTTTATGATCAGAATCCATTTCACTCCCCTGCAGAAGAATCAAAGAGAAGAAAAGGTGCAAAGTCGATATAGCACACAGAAGGTCGATATAGTGAATTGCAATTTCCCTCCAAAAATAATTTTGAAAATTTTTGACTCTCAAAATTTGAAATTCACTATAAAATTCAATTCTAAGGTTGAAAGAAAAATTTGAGTTATGACAATTTTGACGCCAAATTTTACCCGAAAAATTTGAATTTGGGCCCAAAAATTTGAATTTTTGACCAAAATTTTCACGGTTAAACCAAAATTTGAATCTCGCGTAAAAATTGAACGTTTAGTCTCCTTGAAAAATTAAATTTTACTCAAATTTTCCCGCCAAATGAACCTTTGATAACTTGTGTTGATGGATCTTTGTAGTCGAATGAACCTTTGTTGATGAAGTGTCCTTAGGCGTAGAAATCACATGAGAGCAATATAACACTTATGCGTAGAAATCACCAAAGTTACGCGTAAACAGTACAAGTTACGCGTAGTTTTAGCTTACGCGTAAGCAGGGAAAAAGGCTAAAGTTATGCGTAAACAGTAAGTTAGGCGTAGAAACTTAGGCGTAGGATTACCTTATGCGTAGGACTAGGTCTACGCGTAAGATGAATCTTAAGCGTAGGATTTCTACGCGTAAGCTTATGCTTATGCGTAATTTTAGGGTTTTATCCCAAATGATCTTTTACACTTCACAGTGCAAAAGATATCCAAAGTCGACGTATTTTCAGGCTTATCCAAGCAAGAAAACACGGAGTAAACCACGAAAATGAAGATCAAACCAAGGACGAAGTTACGCGTAGAACTAGGGTTTTGCTACGCGTAGTACTACTCATAAAAGTGATTTTGCCCAAAGATGTTTCCAAACTAGTTTTTGTGTGATGAAATAGCTTCAATATCACCAAAATAACACAAAAGTGTGAAACTTGATGATCCAAAGTGCTTAAAACAGTTACGGGTAGAAACGCTGTCACGTAAAAAACCAAGTTCAAAAACGATTATCCACGCATAAAGTTTGAAACTTTTTGCCAAAAACAGTTATTTTAACACCTAAAAACCTTGAAAGGACAAGAATCTTGGATTAAAAAGTGTAAAAAATGTGTTTTTAAGCGAACCAAAGTATCAAACCGTTGTTTTACGCGTAGGACCAAAACCCACTTAAAAAACAACCGGTTCACCCAACTATTTGGCGATTGATACCACTGTAAGGTCACTAGTTTTACAACACAAGCTTATAGAGAAAGAGATAAGGCGATTGAACAAGCTAAACACACACACACACACGTATAAGTAAAACCGGTTAGGCGTAGAGAGTGAGTGAAAGAATAACTTGAACAACCAACCCTCAAATGAGGGTTTACAATAGTTTATATAGGCAAGGAGCTAGGGCAACACTCCCTCTCCTTCCCTATTCCTTATTGGGCTTGGGCCTCAGCTTATGGGCCTTCTACATAAGCTGGACCTTAAACAAACATAAAGGCCATAATAAAGCTACCTATTACATATGAAATATAAATACTTGAAATACAGTTTAGGAGTGATTCCAACAATCCCTGTAGAATCTCTGCAATGAACATAACTTGAAAGCCATTAGCAATTGATAGAATGATATGTTTGCCACAGATTGATACTCCAAAATTTAACAATCCATTATTCAACTTACATAGAAAACTACTTCTAGTGACAAAATGACATGTATCATACACATAAACACATCTAGCTGTTACAACAAAATCCGCATCATAATCCTTAGCTGAAAAGTTAGTTGTTTGACAAACAAAGTCGAAGTGAACTAATTATACATAGAATCATAGCTGATCACATAAGTTTAGACTTGATATGCATAAACACATCTAGATCAACTACATTGCATCAACAAACCAATTAAACCTAATGATTCTTAAATTATCTAATAGTGCTTGTGCGTGCTCGAACCCATTATTAGCAGTGACATCAACACAAGTTACAAATTTTGTTCCTGTAGGTGCTTCGATAGGTGACCCACCACGCGTCTGGAACAACCAAGTTTGGGAGCATGGATCCAGCTGGCAACATTTCATTTTACTTCTGGTTCATTATAGATAAGAATACTTCTGACATAGGAATACTACCTGACCTCAGTGGTGCTTGTTCAATGTTATTCTAATTCATGGGAAGAGTAAAACCAGGTACGGTTGAAATGGACCTATCAATATATAGTTGATGCCTTATCAGGAAGTGCCGCAGTTAATGGAGAATTCAAAGGAAGGTCTGGAAGTGATGCTTCTTCATCAGCCAAAAAAAGATGTCTCCAATGCCAAATAATAGGTAGCAAACCCTCCATACTGAATCATATGCTTCACTTTCTTCAGTTCGTCACCATTCACACCTTGTAATAATATCAAAGAAAATCAAATTTACTAATTGTTAAAAAATAGTTTATTTTGTTTTTCCGTTGTTATTGAATGACAATGAATTACGGTGCAACCAAGTGGCTTTAATTTGGACACCCTTCAAAGTACATCAATGTCTTGACCAACTTCTTGCCACCATGGCCTGCAGTTCCATGTTATTCTGGAAACTATCATAGATGTTGTGAAGAACAAAACTTGAGGTGAAGTGTCACATGAACATACGTATGCAAAAAAAAGGCATAATAATCATTTTCAAGACTACTATAGACACAATTATAGGAAACCATCAAAGTAATTATTTATCTATCAGATGTTTGTGATTGATGAATGCTAAGTCATGTGTAACCACGATGTAAATGCTATGCTACTATCTGTAAGCAAATTAAAGCCACAAGGTTGGATGTAAGCCTTTGATCAAATAAGGCATATTAACATATACAATGACAGTTGCTGCTCTACAAGATAACAAACCAGTAGAGCACACAATATGCTCCATAAATATATAGGGTCCTTAAAACCTTTAGTTTGTTCCAGTCGAATTTTGCATAAAAGTAAATATGCATCAATAAGAAATATAAATAAATGCTCCTTACAACATTTAGTTAGTTTCAGTTGAATTTTGTAGTGAGGTTCAGAATTTTGCATCAATAAGTAATTTGCATCAATAAGAATAAGTTCAAAATCTATATGAATTTATAAAATTTTGGAAACCAACATCTGATAATAGAACAATACACATAATTAACCCATTCCAAAATCGAGAAAATATACCCTTATTTTCCTTTCTCATCGGACTATGATCATTCTTCTCTCCGACTAGCTTCACATCTTTCTCCTTGGCCTCTTGTCGTAGCTAAAGTTGTATATAGAAAACACATGATACATTGACTTATGGAGTGTTTGGGAAAACTTGTTATAGCGGCTTATTTGCTTAGCCTGCTATGACTCAACTTGTAGTAAAATTGTCACCGTATCAAAGATTAACAGACAGAAAAAGAACTTCCAATATTCTTGTCAGACCTAAAAATGGACCAAACGAATCATTGTGTATTGGTGGATTAACTAACCTGAGATAAGATTATTGGTCCACCTTGAGACGCATAAAGATTCTCGTCCTTTAACATGCCAATTATCTTGGCTATAAACCGCTTCAAATCAGCCTAAAATATATGCATGTAGTTAAGGAGATGTTGACCAAATAAGTGTGAACCAATAATCTTTATCTTTATGCTTCTTATGTATTTATTATTAGATGAAGGACTAAACATGTCAAGTAGAAACTAAATAACTGAAAAACAGTTATGGATGGCGGTTACAAAACCGAACCATCATGATGGTTGGATAGCAACGATCAGATTGTATATATACATACACATTTGTAACATTTACAAGTTAATAGACAATTTTACTTATTCATTATACTTTACATTTGCAATCTATATATCATTGATCTAGAGTTGGGACAACAATTGGCATCAAGAGCATAGGTTTACACCTTCGTTTTTGATTACAAACATACGCAAGAAGAAGACCCAAGGAGAATACGCGCAGAAAAACAAAATTGTTTTTCATACGCTTTGAAAACAAAATTTTCATTCGGAAAACCTTCTGTTTTGGTGACAAGTTTTGTTTACTCTTTACTTCCAAGAGGAACAAACGTGAATAAGGATACGTAGAAGATAGTGCACGATCGTTTACGTAGGGGATTGCAAACGTCTTACACCAAACGAATTGGTGGGGAAACCTTGTTGGCAAACAACATAGGGAAGGAAGAAATTCAAACACTACGTTTTGGTAATAGGAACGAGTGGGATAAAACTTTGTGAAACCGGGTTAAACAAGACACAAAGGGAGGAAGACGCGGGAAACGTTGTTGTGGAAAAGGATACGTACGTGATAGAAGAAGAAGCGCTCAAGATTGTGTGGAGTAGTGTCGGGACGACATAAGGAAAACAACAACGAAACAAGATCAGAAGCAGAACTAGATTTTTGCTTCGGAGATTTTTTGATACCATCTCGGTATCATAATTGTGCGTGGGAAGTTTGATATCGGAGTATAGATATCAAATAACGTACATAAGAAAGGAGACGTGTGTAGTGTGGAGGAACAAGAAAAGAAAACAACTTTGTTTTCGGGCTTGTTGGAAAAGAGATAAACTCGACATAAGTTATTTCTCATATTCGAAGTTTGGAAGACAGAAGTTTCAAAAGAAGTCCGAGACTTCTTGGAGGGAAAACAGAAAATTCAAAATTACGTGAAGATTTGTTCTTGTACTAGTCGGACACAAAGGAATTCGACAAGATTTTTGGTGTTTGTGCTCGGAGGGAAACAAAACACAACGAGGCAAAGAACATCAGGGGTACGAGGCAAGGAAAAGGGAACCAAAGCAACGTTGGTAAACGATTACTACTAACGAAAACAAAAGAGAATACACTAGTATTCATCGGATATACGAGGTCATATGTTAAACTCTTTCTGGATTTCATTACTTTACATAGTATAGAATAGTATAGAATATCTTATTTCATACTATTAGAAAATCCCGAAAACTATTTATTGATCCCGTATTACTAGGATTCCCGGAAGATTAGAAATTTCCGTACTTTATAGAAAAACCACACTAGGAAGAATAAATCCCATTGAATTAGAAAGTGAAGATTATAAACACTTTCAAAATGACAACTGACGATATAGCAACCACATCAACTGTAACTGTAACAAAACCCCGTAACACCTATTGCACAATATCAATGCCCTAAGTTGAAAACCACAAACTACACAGTTTGGGCTATACAAATTAAGGTTATACTAGAGGCACATGGCTTATGGGAAGCAATAGAACCAAAGTTAGATACACCAGTTGATGATAAAAAGGAAAAGGCAACGACTGCATTCCTATATCAAGCATTGACGGAAGATGTGATCTTACAAGTAGCGGGTTGTAAGACGGCAAAGGATTTATGGGATTCACTGAAGAAAAGACACGTTGGAGAAGATAGAGTGCAGAAAGCACGATTACAATCATTGATGATTGGGTTTAACTCACTTCAGATGAAAGAAGATGAGACGGTGGATGCATTTGCAACTAAACTAAACGGCTATGCCACGAAGGCAAAAGAATTAGGGAAAACTTTGGATGAATCACTTTTAGTTCAAAAACTATTAGACTCCACACCAGATAGGTTCATTCAGATAGTAGCATCCATAGAACAAACAACTGATCTCGACGAAATCACTTTAGATGAGATCATTGGAAGACTCAAGGCATTTGAGGAAAGGATAAAACTCCGGAAGGGAGGACAAGTAGAAAGCCAGGAAAACCTATTATTCGCACATGGCGAACACTCAGGAAATATGAAACGTTTTTACAAACGTGGAGGAAAATCAAATTTCTCACGAGGGAACTAGCAGAATAAGAATAGAAACAACCCACAAGGAGGGAACTCTAGTTATAAGGAGAGTTCGGATAAGAATAAAGATGAGTGGGATGTGAGCAAGATAAAATGATATAGGTGTCATAAAATGGGACATCTTAAAATGAATTGTAGAGGAAAACCAGCAACTCAGGAACAATCAAACCTTATCTTAGAAGACGATGAACCATCACTATTAATGACTATGCACGAAACTGAAAATAAGGAAGTGTTGTTGAATGAAGAACAAATTCAACCAAATAAATATGCTACAGCGGACACAAGCATATGGTATTTAGATAATGGTGCAAGTAACCATATGACTGGGATAAAGAGTCATTTTAGGGATATTGATGAAAGCGTAACAGGACGAGTACGTTTTGGAGATGGATCGTATGTACAGATAATGGGTAGAGGGTCTATACTGTTAGGTTGTAAGAACCAGGAACAGAAGGTAGTATCGGAAGTATACTACATACCAAACCTCAAGAGCAACATACTTAATCTAGGACAACTTACGGAAATAGGTTGTAAAGTCATTATGGACGGAAACAAATTGACTTTGTATGATAAGAATAAGAAGTTGTTGATGAAAGTAGAAAGATCTAAGAACCGACTCTACAAGATACAATTACAGATAGAAGCACCTATATGTCTCTTAGCAAATATAGATAACCAAGCATGGTTATGGCATGCTAGATTAGGTCATCTGAACTTTGATGATATAAACAAGATGACTAGGAAAGGTCTAGTATAAGGAATTCCAAGGATAAATCATGCAAGGCAGATTTGTGACGCATGTTTACTAGGGAAACACAGTAGAACACCATTTCCAAACCAAGCTAAATTCAGATCAAAGAACCTGTTGGACTTAGTATACGGAGACCTTTGTTGTCCTATAAGTCCAGCAACGTACTCAGGCAAGAAACTCATTTTCTTGTTAGTGGACGATTGTACACGTTTTATGTGGGCCTACTTTCTGACATCGAAAGATGAGGCATTTAGTACATTCAAGGAATTTAGACAAAAAATAGAAATGGAAATGAAGTTGCAAATAAGGATGCTAAGAACGGATAGAGGTGGTGAATTCACTTCAAATGAATTCACAAGGTACTGTAAGGAAAACGGAATAGCACGACAGTTGACAGCACCGTACTCCCCACAGCAGAATGGAGTAGTGGAGAGAAGGAATAAGACAGTGTTATCAACCACTAGGAGTATGATGAAAGCGATGAAGTTACCTTTAACTTTTTGGGCGGAAGCAGTTAAACATGCTATATACATACTCAATAGGGTACCTACGAGGGCCCTGATAGATAAAACTCCATATGAGGCACTCTACAACAGAAAACCAAACTTGGAAAACCTAAGAATATTCGGATACACAACTTGTGCAAAAATAACGATACCTCACTTAAAGAAGTTGGACGACAGAAGCATACCATTGGTTTACTTAGGAGTAGAGGAAGGATCAAAAGCATGTAGGTTATATGACCCTATAACCAGGAAGAAACATGTTAGTAGGGACGTAAAATTTATGGAAACAAAGCCGTGGGTTTGGAACAAAGATGAAGAAGATACGAACACACAAGACACATTTTGGGCTAGTTTTGTGGTAGACGGAGTTGACAATGGAAACCTTACACCAGTCAACACAGAAAACGATGACAACACGTATCATGAACAAGATCAGATTCCTTATCCAGTTTCACCAAACACACCACCGGCATATCATTACGACCCACACTCAGAAGAGGAAGAAGAAGCTACTACTAGTTCTGTAGAGAACTCAAGAGATAGATTTGATGATACACCTGTACGTGAATACAGAAACATGTCGGATATATACAGGCATGCACGAAGAGTCGAACCACAAAGCTTGTTATTTACGGAAGAAGAACCCCGTAATTACAAGGAAGCATCAACAGATAAGAAATGGATTGAGGCCATGGAAATTGAATTGGATTCAATCAACAAGAATAATACATGGACTCTTACTACATTGCCAGAAAATCAGAAGGCAATAGGACTCAAATGGGTTTATAAGACCAAGAGGGATGCAAAAGGAAACATCATCAAATATAAAGCACGGTTAGTGGCAAAAGGTTATGTACAAGAACAAGGGATAGACTTCGATGAAGTATTTGCACCGGTTGCTCGGATAGAGACAGTTCGGTTGATATTAGCTTTAGCGGCATATCATGGATGGCAAGTACATCACTTAGATGTAAAATCGGCATTTTTACATGGAGATTTAAAGGAAGAAGTCTACGTTACACAACCTGAAGGATTTATACAACAAGGAAATACAGGAAAAGTCTATAAGCTTACTAAAGCTTTATATGGCTTAAGGCAAGCACCGAAAGCTTGGAATCTGAAGCTTGATCAAACGTTAAAGTCCTTAGACTTTAAGAAATGTAATCTCGAACAAGCAGTTTATACGAAGCGGAACAAGAATTCTACACTTATAGTTGGAGTCTACGTAGATGATTTGATAATCACAGGCACTCCAAAGAAAGAAATCAAAGAATTCAAATCCCAGATGAAGGATATATTTGAAATGAGCGACTTAGGATTGTTAGCTTATTATCTTGGGATAGAAGTCACACAGACAGGAGGAGAGATTACAATCAAGCAAACAGGTTATATTAACAAGATCTTAAAGGAAACAAGTATGGCAGACAGCAATGATACGAAGATACCTTTGGATACTGGTACTAAGCTGGTCAAGGCGGAAGAAGGAAACTCAGTTGACGCAACTTACTACAGAAGCTTAATAGGAAGTCTCAGGTACTTACTGCATACAAGACCAGATCTTAGTTACTCAGTCGGACTACTCAGTAGATTTATGCAAGACCCGAAGGATCATCACCTGAAGGCGGTAAAGCAAGTAATCCGATATATCAAAGGAACAAAGGAGCATGGCATTATATACAAGCAAGAAGGAGGCTGCAAGATTACAGGTTACAGCGACAGTAGTTATGGAGTCAACACTGATCAAGGAAAAGGAACTACTGGGATCGTATTTTATTTCGGAGAGTCACCGATTACCTGGTGTACTCAGAAGCAACCAACAGTGGCGCTATCATCATGTGAATCAGAATTCATGGCGGCTACTGCAGCAACATGTCAAGCCATATGGCTAAAGCGATTGCTTAGTGAACTAACTGGATGGGAAGAGAAAAGGATAACGCTGAAGGTCGATAATATTTCAGCAATAGCACTTGTGAAGAACCCAGTTTTTCATGGAAGAAGCAAGCACATCGATATTCGCTACCATTTCATTCGTGAAAGCGTAGAGAATGGGCACATCAATGTGGAACATGTCAGCGGAGAACTACAAAGAGCATATATTCTAACAAAGGCTCTACCAAGATTGAAGTTCGTGACTATGCGACAAATGCTCGGAGTTCAAGACTTAGGACGAAGCAATGATCAAGATTAAGGAGGAGAATGTGAACCAATAATCTTTATCTTTATGCTTCTTATGTATTTATTATTAGATGAAGGACTAAACATGTCAAGTAGAAACTAAATAACTGAAAAACAGTTATGGATGGCGGTTACAAAACCGAACCATCATGATGGTTGGATAGCAACGATCATATTGTATATATACATACACATTTGTAACATTTACAAGTTAATAGACAATTTTACTTATTCATTATACTTTACATTTGCAATCTATATATCATTGATCTAGAGTTGGGACAACAATAAGGAAGTTTTTTATACAAACCAAAGGAGAATATAAGTATACCTGTTTGAAGCTAGAGTACAGGAAAACTAATGAGCACAAACATCCAAACCTGAAGTATTTAGATTCAAAGCTGGATTACAGGCAAACGAATGGCTATAAACAGCTTCAAATCAGCCTAAAATATATGTCATGTGCTGTTATTAACAGTTAGTAAACATACAAATATGCATGTCAATCTGCACACTGTTGGAAGCAACACCGGAAAGAGAGTTATCCTTACACGTAACCCGTTGACATGTTGTATGTTTTGCGTACTTAACAGTTCAGCGGGTGTGTATGTATCCGCCAAACTATTGCCAAAAACCGTGTGCCATTTTTTTAGTGTTCTGAGCTGTCTGCATAGAAGGATTTCAGCTGCTGTTTGATGTTTCTGTCATCATATTACTACCTGCTGCAAAATAACCAAGACCATAAGTATTAGTACATTCTAGCCGATATGCAAAAGAAAAAAGAAAAAGCAGAAAAGGTGCATCCATCAAGACCATAAGAATTAATATAATCTAACTGACGTGCCTTCCTCCTCCTCCAAAAAAAGGAAAAAGAAAAGAAGGAAACAAAACTACAAGGAGAAAATACTATAAGGCATTGATGAATATGGGATAAGTAAAGGGCGTACGTCGTACGCCATTGATAATGGTCGTCAGCGGCGGTTCGAAAAAGGAAGAAGAAAAACCAAAAGATAAAAAATAGGAAAATAACGAAATATTGAACGAAAGCCTATATTGTTAAGCAACTATCTGCATGGCTAGACACAGTGTGTTGAAGTGATCTGGAATGGGCGGCCCAGATTTGTCCGCACATCAGCATGAAATAAAAAAATCCGCACCTGATCCTCACTCTATATTATGCTAGTACCTTATCACTTCAACGCACTGTGTCTAGCCATGCATAGTCCAGAAAATCGGGGACTGCATTGACTGAAACTCAATTAAGGAAAAAGTGTGGTTTCTCTATTTGTCGATAACATTTATTACCTATTTACCTTAGTTTAGAAAACAGCTAAAATAGTAGTCCTTACTATATTATGAAGCAATCGGGTAGTCAAATTGTAGCATTTTTTTTACATCAGTCTGATAGGAAAGAAGTCTGTTGGACCTCTTTAATGTCTCGACACCAAAAGCATGCAACCCAAAAGGAAGAAGCCTGCATATTCAGGTTGGGCCTCAGGCCAGACCCATTAGATAGCAGTTAGCATAAACGGTTATTTAGAATCTAGGTTTATAACGTTTATCACAACGTTTACTTTATGTGAACCGGTAAACCTCTCTTCCAATGGTACCGATTCACATATTATATATAGCATAGGATTCTGTAATCAAAAGCAACCCTTCAGTTATTAATATATCAGATCATTAAGGGTTTAAACGATATCTCTTGTTTGTTTTTCTTTTATCTGATTCTTAGTATGATTCATAAGCATGATGTTCTTGATCATATCGATCCTGGAAATAAGAGGATTCAAGACCTGGAAACATTGGCATCAGAGCCAAGGGATCAAGCAACATACCAATTCATGTTTCAATCACCATCAAGATCAAAGATGCACTTCAGCCATGGAATTAATGGATGCTGTTTTTGAAAGAAGATGTTTTCAAGTGCTATTAAAGCACTAACAGGGTACCAAAAATTGAACAAAATTACGTTCTTGAGATGACTACAAACTTTGTAGAAGAGGGCTAAAGGAACCTGCCCCAAAGTCACTATATCAAGTGACTGGACGGTTTTTTTTAAAGATCGAAGGAATCAAAGACAAAGATTCATCAACACATGAAGAAGAAAGAAACAAAGAAGATTTTGGCATCTCGACATTAGAGAGGAACTGTTGGACCTCTTTAATGTCTTGACACCAAAAGCCTGCAACCCAAAAGGAAGAAGCCTGTATATTCAGGTTGGGCCTTAGGCTAGACCCATTAGATAGCAGTTAGCATAAACGGTTATTTAGAATCTAGGTTTATAACGTTTATCACAATGTTTACTTTATGTGAACCGGTAAACCTCTCTTCCAATGGTACCGATTCACATATTATATATAGCATAGGATTTTGTAATCAAAAGCAACCCTTCAGTTATTAATATATCAGATCATTAAGGGTTCAAACGATATCTCTTGTTTGTTTTTCTTTTATCTGATTCTTTGTATGATTCATAAGCATGATGTTCTTGATCATATCGATCCTGGAAATAAGAGGATTCAAGACCTGGAAACAGATCAAAACCCCAATTGGAGGTACCCTATGGGATTCTCGTGTAATATCAAACAACAACCAACCATCCTCCTAAACCCACCTACTGAACGAACCCCTTGAACCACCCTTTTCTATATTGTTGATGCTTACAGGGAGCCACATTTTTTTTTATTTAGCCTAACTATAATTCACATAAGTAGTCTAACTGCAACGGGGTCAACCACAAGGATGCAAAGTCACATATAACCCAATCGAGTTTGGTATTTAATGAGAGTATCATAACCGATACAATAACATCAGTGCTGGTATATTTATGTTGTTGTTTTCTAAATTAAATAGCATAACAACATATTACAAGTAAAGAAATTTCCAAAAATACTTCAAAAGTCGCAAGTTATGGCTACTAAGTTATAATTTTCTAAACTTAGATTGAGAAATAATGCAGTTGACTTACAACGTGCATAATAGGTGGTTGTTGGGTACGATCTAGTCCCTGAATCTGTTGTTGCTGCATCACTGAAATCAACTGCGGTATTTGAAACTGTGACACTTGTTGCACCTTCAACCACCTGGTAGCATTCGTCCAGGCCTTCCTGTAACAATAACGATCGTTAATGTATTAGTATTAGCTAACGTGCAGTACGTATAATGTTACATAAACGTAATTTGAAGATGCGAGTTCATTAGCTTTACCTTGCTATGTGTTGAAGATGGTTTCACATATATACATAACAGTGGTGCAGTCGGTTTTGAAGACATAATCCCAAGCCCAAAAAAAAATGGCGTCAGATTGATTGATCTATTATAATTAATAGTAATGACTAATGAAGAACAACTCATGAATTAATAAATCAATTCAAGTAACCATTTAAATTATATCAACTGAAAAGCATTATTTTTTTTGGAAATTAAAAATGTGAAACAAATATTCTTAAATCCCAAAGATACTCACCTCGTGATCAGCTTGTTCATGTTCAGCTTATTCGGGTTCAGCTTGTTCGTCTTCAGCTTGTTCGTCTTCAGTGTGTTTTGTTGGTTTATGGATATATTTAATATGTGTATGACCGGATTCGAACTCGAGACCACGGGATTGCACACTTTACGTATGAGACTCGATGTTTAAATAATTAATATAAAATATTATGTTTAATTATTAAATTCACAATAAACGACTTAACGAGCGATAAGTACTTATCGGAAGTGACTATCGGTCGTTAAATGTCAACGGGATATGAAGAAAAGTTAACAAACCAAGAGAAGGTTTTAGGAACCCTCTTTTGAGCTTGTTTTTGGCTGAAACTATGGAATCCCACATCAGAAACCATAGTAATCTTGACATCTACCATAAGGCTATAAGTACATCCCCATGTATTCTTCCTTTGGTACACTAGATTTCAATAGAAGGCCAAACTTCTTCTTTCTTCCCTTTTGTTCTTAGGTCGACGAGTAAAACCCCATGTAAAGGATTTGCGAGTGACCTTGAGCATAACAAAGGTGTTTGGTTAATCTATTGTGATCAAGAACTAGCATTCGCATCGAATCGCTAATAGTACGTGTGTACAAGAATGTGGTGTAACACACTATTGTTACATCAATTGGTTTGAATTGAAAAAGGGTAAGAGTCAATTCGTTAAACCACATAAACGCTAATTAGGGTTCTTGATTGAAGAAGTTCTTACAATTTAGAAAAGGTATGTTTACGCTTTATTTTTCGGTTAATTAATTTACAATTATATGAAGTCTTCCGCTGTGTACTCTATGGTGTCATACATGTTATTATTGTATATCAAGTATAATAACCTCAACAGTGGTATCAGAGCCAGATATAATCTGTAATTAATTACTGAAAACACATAAAAAATGAATAATTGTATTGTGTTATTATCTGTATGTTGTAGATCTAGGGTTTGCAAAACCTAAACCCTAATTTTTTTGAGGTGGGCATTTTTTGCCCTAATTAGGGTTTTGTAACATTGTTTTTAATTGGATTAGAAAACCCTAGGTTCCATGCAATTTTATGTGTATTAAATTACGTAACTCTTGTTTAATTGCATTAATTGTTAAGTGTAATTTATGTCCATGATCAAAACATGCATGTTTTGTCATGGATTTGCTTTTATTGTATGCTTTGTGATATACACTAATTTTTTATAGATCTAAAATTGGGGAAAATCTCAATCATAATTATTAATAAATCAATTATGTGCTATGTGGTATGTGTTTAATTTTGACTTACGCAATCGATGAATTGATACATGTGGCTCACCTTGTACATAGATGAAAACGGGTGAAAGTCTTAATTAGACATATACATAATGACAGATCTAGAATTGATTATTAATATGATTTATCAAAAGGTTTGCATGTGGCTATTTGATATGCATGATTAATTGTTAAGTTATGTATTCATTGTTTATGTGTTTATTTTTTTTAAAATACTTGCTTGTTTGTTTTGTGTGACAAGGGTATTTTTATAAGAAAAATAAACTGATCTAAATAATGGTGAAACATGTGTTTTTTAAGCATAGTAGTCAGAAATGTTTAATTGATTGATGTTTATGTACAAATAGTTAGAACGGCGCACCCATTATTGACAAACTATAAGATGGGTATAAGGTTGGTACGCATTAAATTGTGACCTTAAACAAGAGGGTATGTAATATGCTTCACGCTGACCTAATCCTTCGCTCGTTTGTGCGTCTGAATGGAGTTACCAAGTATTCCTATATAATGTGCATAAAATCTTAAGGGTGAATTGACCTTAAATTCTACGCTCCATTTTTGTGGTAATTATCCGAATAACTTGCGTCTTATGACTCATGCAGCAGTAGGATATAGTGGTAATTAACACCTCGATTCAAGTTTGATGATGAAAAGCTTAAACAATAAAACAAGGATATGATTGTTTTAACAAAACCTTATGCTACGAAGATGAATGCATGACATCTTTGTACATATTTGATTTGACAACAAAAATCAAATTTATTACCCATAATTTAAGTTATATGCCATCCAATGAAACGGAAACACCTGAGATTACTTTTTATTTGCGTGAGAACGTGATTTAGATCGTAATAAAAGGGTAAAATATCCACGTGTCGTGAGAACGGGCATGGATGATTTTGCAGTTTCTTAAGTTGGACAACTTAATTGAGTTTTGTAGTGAGAATTGGCAACTTAAGGTATAAGATGGGGATAAAACATGCTTACATTGCAACTGTTGTTGGCAATATGTAAATCCCATAAATCTAGGAGTTGCAATTTGAAAATTGGAAATTGAGGTTCGACTCGTACAATTTTGAATAATTTCATTATTAGCAGATCAACTGATGCGATGAAACTATGTCAATTTGGATCCTAGTTTTCAGTGAAAATTAAATGGTTATATTTTTATGAACCATGGGTATTTAATTTTCTTGAAAATGTTAATTATCAAAAATACTAAAATTGAATTTTGTAATTCTTTTGAATGTATGAATGCAACATTTAAAACATGGTTTAGTCTTTTATTAGTAAATTGATCAATTATGCTTTCAAACAAATGTTTGATCGAGAATAATTTACCGAATAGACAAATAAAGTCTCTTTTCCATGGGAGAAAAATGAGACTCAATCCTATTCATTTTCATGAATGAGAAAGTATAATAGGAACATATGAATTGTCAAAATTCTAATGTAACTCATAGCAAAGAATTGCACATCTTATTTTCCATAAAGATTCATTACCCTCATTTGATGAATGAATCATTTTGTAACAAACATGACTTTTGGTTAACTGGAAAACATGTATATGAGTTACTAAATTAGAAGCTAGACTAATTACCGCGAAAATTGGTTAAAGGCAAACTAGCATATTTTATCTAGTTGTTTTGCTTTAGCCTTTAAAGGTGCTACATACCAGTATGGGGATAGTAGGCCTGTTAAGGAAGAAATTGCATACCCAATTTTTCAAGTTAATAATGGTGGATAACCCATCATTCATAGAGTAGAATACACCTTTTAGTACCTTAGTAATGATTACGTATGGTTCTTCAAAGGTGTAGGAAAGTAAAAAGCAAGCAAGTTGTTTTCACTGGTTATGAAACACTTACAATGTTGTCAAATTCAGTGGGAGCATTGTGTTGCATTACTGAATAAGAAGTTGTTATATTGATTTCTAATTCAGTGGGAGCTACAAGCCTTATTTCCTGTGTAGTAACCAAGATTATCTTCAAAGATAATTACTTTCCAATTGTAGGTACTTATGTTTTTAAGGATAGTCATGTGCGTTTCCTTACTAATCAATATAGTCATACATCTACTTGTTATATCTATGACACAAATCATATTAATAAAATAAACAAACGTTTGTCGTGTTGTTTATCTGCTACATGATGTTGTTACATGCACAAGTGGGAGAGATCTTTATTGTGTGCAAAGTAAAACACATATAAATATGATTTAAATGGATTCACTTGACCGCAAGGTAAGAGAGTAACGTTCCAATAGGAATTATACATTTAAATGTGTATGATTACCCTATTAGAACATGTGTCAAGATGATAACAAAGACTACTTTAAATATTTATGTCATTCAATATTTAAGAAACACTTGTAATTACAATTTACGTTACGTGAGAACGTGAACTAGATTGTAGCTCAAGGTAAAATATCCATGTGTCGTGAGAACGAGCATGGATGATTTTGCAGTTTCTTACGTTGAACATTTCATAGAATGACATAATTAAATGAAGTAATCTAATACTACTTTGAAATAAGTATTTCTGTATTCATTGAATGACTTAAATATATGTAGTAAATATTAACTTGAAATTATTAATTGAAACCCGAGGTGGTGTTCATAATTACTTTAATTATACATGTTTATGATTTCTTTGTAAAGTAAAAAACATGAAGTCTTTTAATACAAGACTTACAATATAAAGTAAGACGTTAACTTGCTATGTTTTAAGACATATGCATGAAGTCAATGAGTTGATCAATGACTTATAACGTAAACTGGGATTATAACGGTTATGTCTTTTGACTTGGTCAAGAATACTTGTGTTATAATGCATGCAATTGACTTGGTAATTCTATTGTACCATTAAGTTTTACTTTGTTGGTAAATAGGTAAGCCAAAGAGTAGACGGTTATCTTAAATATTGTTAGATTATCTTACAATATTAATTCTAATGAAATACCATAGTTTTATGGTATGTTCAGTTAGAAGAATCAAAATCTATTGGCATTTTTTGATTCAAGATAACTATAGTTTCTTCCAAAAGTTATCAAGGTTAGTAGATTGAGTATAGATTGAATATACTCAATAAGACTCCAACCTAAAAGATTAATAAGACACCATTTGTTTATGGAATGTGATGAATCACATTAAGTCTTATAATGAAGTTCTGAATTTGTTAAACTACTTGTAAAGTGGGTTGTAACAAACTAATGTCAGGAACTGTCAATGTTTTTTGTAAGATCCCAAAAGAGAACAATATATTGTTGCTCTACTTACTAAACTATTTAAAAATGATCTTTAAATTATAAAAAGCAAGTAGGAGTTTTGTTTAGATCTTGAAAGATTAAATTACAAAATACGTAATCTTGTAAAATGCACTAGCAAATATCATGATGAGGCTAAACATGTAAATAATAGACCTTAATATGATGGAATTGTCATTCATAAATCCATAAGGATATCTCAGATATTTAATATGCTGAGGAATATGAGTTACAGGATCAAGGTAAGCCTGTTAATTATAATGATGAATTTTCCAAATGTTGAATTGTGGTAAATCAATCATACTATGAATGTAGACATGTTGTCCATAAAGATAATCAACTTTAGATACTTGGTTTATCTTAATGAGTTTTTTCAAAGAATGGAAACCCTAGTAGTTTAAATCTTTGTGTAGAAATCATATGGACAATATTGTACACGTATTTAATGCATGTCTAGTGATAATAATATTAATCATACTTAAGCAATTAACTATGATTGAATATTCTTTTCTAGATACATTAAATAGAAGTATAAAGATTATAATTGTCATACTTAGTTTCATTGATATGAAATTTTGAAAATAAATATCAAAACTCTTTGTTGTGGAATTACTTTTGCGAGGACGATCAATAATACAAAGGAGTTTTATGAATTTAAATAATCTTTGAATATGTACAAACTGCAAGAATCCATGAATGGATATATGCATGCATCTAGGAGATGATTCTTATGTTTAATATTAAATCCATGTTTGATTTAATAATTAAAATAAGATAGCTCATAAGTATTCCTGAAAGCTAGTGGGAGTATTATTTTTTATTTTCTTAAATCTTATATGTTGTATGGGCAACTACATTCCACCAAAATTAAGTTTTAGTTGGGAATGAAACTTCGTTTATAAGATTTGGAAATAAGACATAAAACCTTGGAATATATGTTTATTGTTATAAACATATGTGGTAAATAAATGATTCTAATAGAACATGATGAATACATATCTTTGACGAGATAGAATATGAATGAGATCTTAAAGTCTAACTTGAAGATTCATCATGTACATCATGTTGTTTATAAGGTTGTTGTATCATGCTTGATTACAATATCATTTAACAACATTGTAATATTTATGTTTGGATTTAGAATTGCATTCCTCAGCCTAGAGTTGCTCCCAGATTTTATACAACAATTGTTGTGTAATTGTCATAGTCAACAAACTTGAAGTTTAAATGGCACCAAACAAATAATATTCAAAGTTTACGGATGTTTAAAGAGCATGTTGTTGTATACAATGATGCTAGTATAATTTAGATGACACTTTTTTCTAGTCACGGTATCCTTGATGATGACCATGTTGACTAGTTATGCTCAACTAAGAGCATAGTTGCATTATACATTAAAGAATAAAGAATACTTTAAAACTTTAAAGTTTTGAAAGATGATTGTCATAAAAGGTGGTTCAGGTTGTCACACACCTTATGGAATGATATGACAATATCAAGATATGTGTAAACACATACAAGAAACCCACTTATTGAATTCTTGAAATAAGTATTCTCAAAATTCCTATAGATCAAAGTTAATTGAAATTATGTTCTGTCAACAAGTATGATTATCAGGACTTGAGGCAAAAACTCATTAACTAAGTATTATCATGCATTGATTTATTTAGTATTTGGATAAAGGATGTTAAACAATTATTATTTATAATGAATTAAAGTACTTTATACGTTTAATTTCATTTATAATATTGTGTCATGTATTTGCATGTTTAATCCTTGAATAACTTAAGTTATTCTAAATAGTCCGTTGTCGATCAATAACATGGGAATGATATTGAATTAAGACAAATCTGAGTATTAGTTAGAATATACTTGAAAGTATATTGATGCGTAGCATGACTAATTTCAGATGATATTCAATGGATTGAGTATAGGAGTTATCCCAACCAAATGATGGTACTTTATGGATCTTAGTCATTAAGTACATCATGAATATTTATCCTCTGACTTGAGATACCAGAGAAATGTCATGGATGTAGTGCATTTCTGTGAAGCAATCTAACGCTATACGTAACTGGTAGTTATAAGGTTTGTTTTCAGAAGTGTTGCGAAATTTATGAATTCTGCTCGTAGTCAAAACGGGATTTGTTTCCTTCAAATTTATTTTGAAGTATAATACTGTTGGGGCCCTCGTAGGGTTGTCAAGATGTTTGCATGGCCATGCCCAAGGTCTTCTGGAATATGTTTAGAAATATTGGTAATCTTGATCAATTATATAAAGCGAGAAACAGAATAGTTAATTAAGAAATAAGTGAGATCCATATTCTTATTAACCTAGTATTAGAAACAAAAGGATAAGTATAATGATGAATCATCAAAAGGTTTTTCCAGGAAACCATACTCGAGTTGTTCCGGGGTCATTGGCGTGTTGCTAGATGCTAACCAATATCATTACGCATACTAAGATATCACTAAGTGGTAGCTGTTGGTTTATGGATATATTTAATATGTGTATGACCGAATTCGAACACGAGACCACGGGATTGCACACTTTACGTATGAGACTCGATGTTTAAATAATTAATATAAAATATTATGTTTAATTATTAAATTCACAATAAACGACTTAACGAGCGATAAGTACTTATCGAAAGTGACTATCGGTCGTTAAATGTCAACGGGATATGAATAAAAGTTAACAAGCCAAGAGAAGGTTTTAGGAACCCTCTTTTGGGCTTGTTTTTGGCCGAAACTATGGAATCCCACATCGAAAACCATAGTAATCTTGACATCTACCATAAGGATATAAATACATCCCCATGTATTCATCCTTTGGTACACTAGATTTCAATAGAAGGCCAAACTTCTTATTTCTTCCCTTTTTTTCTTAGGTCGATGAGTAAAACCCCATGTAAAGGATTTGCGAGTGACCTTGAGCATAAAAAAGGTGTTTGGTTAATCTATTGTGATCAAGAACTAGCATTCGCATCGAATCGCTAATAGTACGTGTGTACAAGAATGTGGTGTAACACACTATTATTACATCAATTGGTTTGAATTGAAAAAGGGAAAGAGTCAATTCATTAAACCACATAAACCCTAATTAGGGTTCTTGACTAAAGAAGTTCTTGCAATTTGGAAAAGGTATGTTTATGCTTTATTTTTTGGTTAATTAATTTACAATTATATGAAGTCTTCTGCTGTGTACTTTGTGGTGTCATACATGTTATTATTGTATATCAAGTATAATAACCTCAACATGTTTGCATTCAGCTTGTTCATCTTTGGCTTGTTCGCGTTCATCTTGTACATGTTCAGTGTTTTTAGAATCAACTTGTAGTTGTTCATCTTATACGTGTTCATCTTGTACGTGTTCAGTGTATTGGCGTTCAGTGTGTTCCCGCTGACCCAACCCAACCTGATAAAGCAACCCAGCCCACTGAACCAACCACATAACCATGCCATTGAAACTAAACCATGCCAATGAATCAACCCCGTTGAACCTACATAAACATGAATATGAGTATATCAATTGAAAGAAATATGATTTCATTATTAGGCTGAAGTAATTGTTCGCCAAATTCCTCGATTTCCGATTCCCAAACACCCACTGAACCAACCAACCTACTATACTTCTTTATACATAAAAAAATCCCGATTGATTAAATTTTTAACAAAAATCAAAAGTTGCTAAAAAATCTATTTTTAAACAAATAAATGATTTTATTACAAAAGAATACATTCATTTGAATGAACTGATAAAATACTTCATAAAAATCAAAACTTGAAGATTTCTTTATGAAACAACGAAGCCATAATAGCATTTTTTATACAAATTTGAAACTTTATAAAAATATATTAAAACTTGGTATAGTTTTTTTGTATAGGAAAAATACCCATTTGAATAATGAAATCGTTAACAACAATCAAACTCAAACATCATCAAACTCAGGTCATCAATTTCCAGGTTCGTTCAGCAGCGGCATGGGTTTTTGATGATGGTGGTGGCTGCGACTAATCATGGTGGTGGCTGGTTGTTAAAGTGAGTGAGAACGGGTTGGGCGTGTTTTTGCTGTGAGCGTGAGAGAAAAGTGAGAGAGGACTCGGTGTGTATGTGTGTGTGTGTGTGTGTGTGTGTGATTGTGTGATATATATGTTTGGAAGAGGAGTGTGATTGTGTGATATACCAAGCCTTCAACATGAATAGCTTATATACATGACAATATCTTTTTATAGATTTGAATTTATCAACTTTACATTTACACTGAACATTATGCGAACATTACAAAATTATATTGTTGATAATCATTTATTATGGCAAAAAAATTTGCATATTCTATATAAAAAAATATCCGAATGCATATAATTCGATAATATAGCTTCTACAGGGTGAGAATGTTGTAATTTTCGGTAATATCAACTCGTGTGCTTCTTGCGCTCTCTATAATCAGTGTATAATGCTTTTGCCAACAACTCTTGTGTTCCCATTGTCTTCCCTCGATCATTAATAAATGTCCAATTTGATAAAATGATCAGTGTTACATATGTTTTTCTTTCAGTATTTCTTAAACAACTTTAAACTTTAGCCATCACTACAGACATCAACATTGCATTCCATGTTCAAGTTATGAACAAAATTTGACTATAGCAGGTAGGAGGAACAACAAGGATATTCTGGTGACCCTGAAACGAGGATCATAATGGTTAAAAATTTTAATTATTCAAACTTCAAACTTTAAATTCAATAATTTAGGCTTGGCATTTTATCAAACACATGACATGCGATAGTGAACATGAACCTACCAAAGTGTTCTTCGATCTTCTTAATTAGATCCCACTTTTGAGATTGTAATATATTGAAAATAATTGATACGCGTACAACGCGCGTTCGGGGTCAAAGAAAACTTCCTTTTCTTCGAACAAGTTTTTCAACCACCTAGGCAGTGACCCTAATCGTTGTAGTGTAGTATTAGGGTAAGCCTCGGGATTGATATCATTCTCTAGGGGAATAGGAATGCTAGTGAGAAATTACTACGCTAAGGTTGGGGTTGAGGAATATTAGTTTTTTTATCATTCTTATATTTTTTAGAAAATTCAAAGGTACGATCTCGGGGTATTAGTCTATGTCTAATTGATGTGTGCTCGTATGATGATTAAAAATGTGTCTACCTAGATACTATTACTCCCTCGTTATCTTTTATTGATGGTTGAATTGTCACGTCCTTATTCTTAACGCGTTGTGTCTTCTAAGGTCGTAGGGTATGCTTTTCTCCCTAACTCTTTGAGGATACCTTAAGGTTATTGCCTACAAAATCTCTATGATTCATAAACTAACTCTAAGGTTATCTTTGGATTTTTAGCCTACAATAACTCTAGGCGATTATAAACTAATGTTCACAAAGATTACTCAAGCATTAAAAACACAACAATGGCCTATTGCAATCCTAAGACAATTACAATTAAGATAAGAGACAACCAATCAATATTCAATAACTAGGTTTCATGGATCTAGGCAAACACACAAGTAAATTAGCCGGACATGGTAAACATGCAAGCATACACACAAACAATCGAAGACATAATGAAATCAATGAAGTAGATAACTTATCTTGATGTAAAATAGGGTATGAGAACCCTAAGATACTGCCCAAGACAAACCAAAATTGTTTTAGGTTTTTACTCCACAATTATACCTCCTTAAAAGTCTGAAAATCGAATTCTAAATATAGGGTTACAACTGCGACGACGTCACTCTTTAATTGTGACGCCGTCGGATCGCCGCCACTAGGGTTTCGTCTTGGCCAAGTCAACTTTGGGACGGCGTCACGTTGTGGTTGTGACGCCGTCAGCTTCAACTTCTGACGCCGTCTGAATATGGATCTAGGCCGTCTGAGTCGTGACGCCCTACTCTTTAAAGCCTGACGCCGTCAGGTACAAAATAGCAATTTTACTCCTGAGCCGTCGCAATTAGAGGGACGGCGTCACCCTTTGTTTGTGACGCCGTCGGGTGCACTTCCAACAGCTTGAGTGTCTTGATCTTAACTTTAGCCATTTTCTTCACATATTCACGTCTTTTCATCCAAATAAGCGTCATTACAGAATTTTGCCTTCAAGAGACCTAAAAAGTGAAAAGGAACGAAATTAAGCAGTGTTGGAATCACTCCTAAACTAGATTTCAAGTGTTAGTAATTAATATGTGATAGTTAGCTTAATATGGCTTTTATGTTAGTAATCATGCCAAGGCTTATGTAGAAAGCCCATGAGCCTTGGCCCAAGCCCATTAGAAGGGAAGGTTGCTAGATGTGTTGCCCTAGCTCCTTGCCCTATAAATACTCTTGTAAACCCTCACTTGAGGGTTGGTTGTTCAATTTATCTTTCATACTCTACGCATAACTCTTCTTATTATCCATACATGTGTGTTTGGTATTGTTCAACCGATCTCTCCTTCATCTATTTCTTCTATTGATGCTTGTGTTACAATATGGGAACCTAACAGTGGTATCATTCGCCAAATAGTTGGGTGAACATCTTTTGTTTTTTTTTTGAAGTTTTTGTTCTTACGCGTAATACGGGTTCATACTTTGTCACGCTTAAAAACTTATTTTTTTCCACTTTTCAATCCAAGATTCTTGTACTTTCAACGTTTTAATGTGTTAAAATATCTGTTTTTAGCAAAAAGTTTCAAACTTTACGTGTGGATCATTGTTTTTAAGCTTGGTTTTAAACGTGGGTTTATTTCTACGCATAAGGTGTTTAGAAGTTTTGGATCATCAAGTCTCACACTTTTGTGTTATTTTGGTGATATTGAAGCTGTTTCATCACAAAAAGCTGGTTTAGAAACATCATTGGGCAGAAATCATTTTTTGGCTAAGTTTTACGCGTATCAAAACCCTATTTTTACGCGTAACTTTTCCTTGGATCGATCTCCAGGTTTCGTGGTTTACTCAGTGTTTTCTTGCTTGGATAAGCCTGAAAACACTTCGACTTTGGATATCTTTTACACTGTGATAGTGTAAAGGATTTTTTGGGCAAAACCCTAATCTTACGCATAAGCTCAAACTTATGCGTAGAACTTTTTCCGCATAAGATTTTTCTTACGCCTAAGCTCTGTCTTACGCATAAACTAATCCTACGCCTAAGGTTTCTACGCTTAACTTTCAGTTTACGCATAACTTTAGTGTTTCTCAATTCTTACGCGTAAGCTAATCCTACGCGTAACTATCACTTTTACGCGTAAGTTTGGTGTTTTTACGCTTAAGTGTTACTTTGCCTACACTTGGTTTCTACGCCTAAGGATACTTCATCAACAACGTTTCATTCGACTACAAAGATCCATTTTACAACACAAGTTTTCAACATGTCTCAACCTCCATACTCTAACTACTTTCCTTACATGTATAATCAACAACAACAACAACAACTAAGTCCACAACATCAACAATTTAATCAACAACAACAAATTTATCAACAACAATTTAATCAACAACATACTCCACAACTAGGAGCAATTCCACCACAAATGGTTCAACCACCACCTAGTCTTCAAGTACAACCTTACACAAACTTTTACAATCAACATCCATCCAGGAGTACTATGAAGGAACCGACATGGTTTGGCAAGATGTGTGAAGCCTTAAGTAGCCAACAATCAATTCATGAATTTGGCTCACTTGATAGACCTCCAATGCTCACTCCCGGAAATTATGATCAATGGGTGATAAGGTTCTTTAGGTTTTGTGATCTAAAGAAGACACGTGGAAAGTTCTTAAAGAAGGTCATTATGGAAGGTCCATTTCAGATGCCTACTGTTGTCACACCCGCAGATCCAGATGCCAATCCACCAAGAGATGCTGTCACCAACATTGCAACTATCTCAGACCTTACTACTGATGAAATTCTACATTTTGAAGCTGATGAACTAGCAATGCAATACATCCTTTTGGGATTACCCAATCCGATCCTTCGAAGTGTTGATGCTCAAAAGACAGCTAAAGCAATGTGGGAACATATTCATCTTCTAATGGAAGGCACAACACTCAATCAGGAAGACATGGAATCCAAAATCTACTTGGCTTATGAACACTTCATGATTGAACCAGGAGAGACATTAGAGTCATATCATCATCGCTTCTCAGATATCATTAATGATTTGGACAAACACAACATCATCATGCCACGAATTGCTGTCAACACTAAGTTCCTAAGTAGTGTTGGTCCGGAATGGGAGAAGTATGTCATTTTTCTCCGTCAAGCTAAGAATCTTCATCATGCTACATACGGATTGTTGTACGACTATCTGAAGCCTCACCTAAAAGAAGTTGACAAAGAAAGGGCTATCCGTGGACTCCCGGCTCCATAGTCACTTCCGGACAATCAACAACTTGCTTTGTGGGCTCAAACTAGTTTTCCTCCTCAACCTGCTTCTCAACCCGCTCCTCAACCAACTGCAACAATTACACCATATAAATCCATCACAGCAACAATCTCAAGAAACTCAATTGGTTCCATACAACAACAACACTGATCAAGCACTTTACAGTGAAGCAAATGAGGACTTCGATGCTTTCGATGAATTGCATCAAGGATTTGTTATGATTGCTAAAGCCTTCGGCCGGTATACAAACAAATCCAACAATCGCATTCGTTCCTCATCAAACACAAGGAATCAGGATGTTGTGAACAATGGACGCGTTGAAGTTCAGAATCGTGGTTATGGTCGTCAGATGGGAGGTGGTCAAGGGTTTAATGCTATGGGAAGGAATAACATTTTCAATCTGAAATAAAAGTTGAACATTTTCAATCGCCGTTGGCGCGAGAACAAAGAGATATTCTTCAGAAAAGAATTTTACCACATGTCAAAAATTTGAAAACTTGTGCACTATATTGGGAAAGGGATTTTCACAAGGAACTTGGTCTCATGAAAATAGTTTTTGAGAAAACAGAAACATCGATTTCAAATACTAAACGTAAAAAGAAATTGTTGAGAAAAGATGTTGATCGACTCTTGAAAGATGTTATATGTGCTGATATCAATAATCTTGTGTTATTACAACTGTTGCATATGCATCTGATCATATCTCTGCTGATTCTGTTGATTCTGTTGATATCGTTGAGAATATTGATAATGTGCCTCAGATCGAGTCTTTAAAAGTTGAAAACGAACGACTGTTAAACGAGCTTTCAAATGCAAAACGTCGTCTTCAATGGTGTCAAAAAGACTGTCAAAATCGTGAACTTGCTTTGCAAAATAAAATCAACTAGTTGCATTCCAAAACTTTTAATCCAAAATTTGAGCAACTGGATGATCAAAACGCGTCTTTGAAGTGTCAAATCTCAAAATATGAACAAGAACTTGCAAAAGTTAAAAAGGAATATGGTATCATATTTGATTTACTTAAACAAACTTGTGATGAAGCATCAAACGAACTTGGTCATTATCTTGCACACACTAAAGAAGTCATGAATTTTTCTGGAAATCTTCGTTCTGAAAATCAAGATTTGGTGCACACTATCATTAAGTTAAGGGAAATGTTAGGAAAGTATGAACATGTTCAGCCTAGCATCATTAAGAAGATTGCACCTGTAACACTTAGCAAACGTGAACCCAGAATGCCTACTGACAAAACACAAGATACTAATGTGCTTCACTCTACTGAAACAGGAATAGTTGCCTCTTTTCCAAACGTTCACACTTCACAGCCCTGGAGCAATACAAGGAATAATAGGAAGTTGCGACCTAAGAAAAGAACAATAAAGAAAGCTGAAGTAGAAGAACACCCTAGGACTTTGAATAAGACTCAAGTTGCACCCACTTTAGATATTGCGTCTGACAAATGTAATGGAAAAAGTGTTGTAACGAATGCTAAACCTTTAAGTACTTTTGATATTCAGTCTGATGCTTCTTGTGTTATTTGTCGTAAAAGTATGCTTTCTGACTGTCATGATAAATGTGTTGCTAAAGCTATCTTGTCTCGTTTACGGAATCCTAAGATACGGAATACCTCTAGGCCCACAAATGCGTCTAAGTCTGTGCTTGGTAAACCGCCCGCTTTAGATTCTAAGAAACGCATTGATGTCCCTGTAGCTCCAGTCTCACCTCCAAGGAATGTAGTACCACCTAGTGCATTCACTAAGACTAAAGCTAAGACTAGTTGGAGATGGCAGAAATGGATACATAATACACTAGGATTTAAATGGATACCTAAAACCATTGATGTGTGTATTTCTAACATAACTGCTTCGGAACCCTCTCACTCTTCGGGTTCCACATCTACTTCTATTCCATCTGTGTCGTTTATGTGTAATGTAGGTGATACAGATTATCCTTTGGATTGTTGATAGCGGATGTTCCCGACTCATGATAGGCAATCTCAAACTGTTATCAAACTTTGTTGCAAAGTTCATTGGCACTGTCAGATTCGGGAATGATCACTTCGCAGCTATCATGGGCTACGGAAACTACATCAATGGTAACAACAAAATTAGCAGGGTTTATTATGTGGAAGGCCTCGGTCACAATCTCTTTTCAGTCGGTCAATTATGTGATGGAGATTTGGAAGTTGCTTTTCGGGAGAAAACTTGTTTCATTCGTGATCTACAAGGAAACGATCTTATGTCTGGCTCTCGAAATTCTAGTCTGTACACAATCTCAATGCAAGACATGGTTGCTTCATCTCCCATCTGTCTACTCTCAAAGGCTACATCTACAAAATCTTGGCTATGGCACCGTCGTCTCTCACATCTAAACTTTCAAACCATCACCAACCTTGCTCGACACAAACTTGTTGAAGGTCTCCCAAGATTCCGGTATTCTAAAGATCACCTATGCTCCGCTTGTGAACAAGGGAAAAGCACTCGTGCTCACTTTCCTTCAAAGGTGGAACACAGCTCTCAGCATGTGCTACATCTTCTTCACATGGACTTGTGTGGCCCAATGCGCGTGCAAACGATTAATGGCAAACGCTACATCTTGGTAATTGTTGATGACTATTCACGATGGAGAACCCTCTTCATTATCATCACCAAATCCATTTCTGGACGTGATAGTGGTTATGAGCATCCCAAGCTCGTTGAACTACAGATCTTTTGGGCTTTGGTCAACATGAAACACATTGAAGTTGAAGCTCTGATATGGGACGACATGATGTCATTCCTCAAAAAGCTTGGCTCCAAAATCCCATACATCAGATATACAAAACTGTTGATCCAAAGAGCTCTAAGGTATAATCCTGATATCCCCTTGAGAACCAATGACCCCAACAATCACTCCATGTTGTATGAGCCTACACTCACAGTCAGATTTAAGGAATCTACAACAAAGAAACAGGGTGTTGTGTTGCCAGATCACCTTTTAATTGATGAAGTCAAACAACTCTATTCATACAAAAGGTATCTGGTAGCGGTTCATGAAGGCAAAGTAGGATTTCTTGATGAAAAGTCCTCCGGTACACCTACTAGGAAAACCCGGAGAGGCAGTGCAGGAAGCGTAACAAGCACTGAGAGTCAAAGAAAGTTTCCTAAGAGGAAACCTGCACTCAAAAGGAAAGTTCCCTCTAAGGAAGTTGTTCCTATTCCTATTCCCAAGCCTGAACCGCAACGAAAGCTACTGGATGAAAGCTCTGAGGAAACTGAATCAGACGAAGAGGTCTTCTACTCTGAGACTCCAACCGATGAAACTCCAACAGTAGCTAAACCTCCCAGTCCAATAGCTAAAAAAAGCAAAGGGAAAACTCTTGTGCTTGAGCATGATAAGGTTAGTTCTGAAGAAGAACCATTTGATGAGGAAAGAGAATATCAAAAGAAGTTGAAGAACCTCAGACTCAAATATCTTGCCGATGAATTCATAAAGGATCAAACTCGTGGCCCCGGAGGGTCAAGTGGTGGAACCCAAGCCACACCAGTTTCTGATGCGGTTAATCAACCCGATAAGGAAACTGGTACCACCACCACCCACGAACAATAACAAAGGCAGGTTGAGGATTCAATCAACTTTGATATTGAGGAACCTGAAATGGAAAAGACTCAGAAAACTTCTGGTGATGATACTAAGGCTGATGAAACGGCTAAGTCTGGAAATAGTGATGATCTTGATTATGATACTTTCCTTCTAGACAGTCCCGCACGCTCCAAGGAGGAAACTTCTGAGCCACCAAAGGACCCTGAGTCACCTCACGTCTCCTCATCATCGAACTCATCTTCTCACTCTTCCCTACCACCATCCAAAGGCACAACCAAATCCACATCCAAGTCAGTAAAGAAACCTACCGACTCTTGGATATCTCGGGCAAAGATTGTTAAAGCTGTCAAGCAGGTCAGGAAGAAAGATGTTACCAATAAAAAGTTAGATATACTCGCTGACAACATCAAACATCTTCATGACGAGATAGACAAGATGTCAATTACAAGGGAGTATGTCCAGAAGTTCATGAAACGTGATCTTCAAGGGGAAATGAACGAGATGATTAAGGGCTATACTCATCAGTTCTTACTCGACAAAGTTCCGGGTGTGACAAGAGAAATGTTCAACAGACAACTCTATCCGAATCTGATGCATTTGGCCAAGCAAACTATAAGATCAACACCTATGACCGTAACAATCAACCCAACTGATCCTATAGTGTTCTCCGATGCTGAATTGGTTTCCAGGCTGGTAACTCAAATGTCTAAACGATCTGCACATTTACTTCTTACGAAGGTAAATTGTTTGAAGCATTGCTGGAATACCAACTCAAATCATCATGCAGAGAAGAAGCTCAAAGGCCTAAACGTCCAAGAGACGATGAAGATAAGGATAAGGATAAAGATAACGAGCCTAAACGTCCAAAGAAGTCTGTAGAACCCTCCTCTGTGCCACCACCACCCCTAAGGACTCCAACAACAAGACGATCTCCTCCACGCTCTTCCGCTGACAAACCTCAGGATTCTGAGTTACCACCCCAGACAAAGAAAACCGGTGATCACTTCGAATACACTGGTGGTGACGATGAGGAAGTCCCTGAGCCCCAACAACAACCCACCTCTCCCGTTTCATCAAAGAAACCAGCATCCTCATCTAGGCCAAAGAAAAAGAAGAAGACAACTAAGGCTGATGTCGTCTCATGGCTTGACGAAGATGACACCGAGTATGATTGGTTCTCTACACTTGTTGATGCTACTCCCGCCCTAACTGATGATCTAGATATGGTAGAAGGTATTACGTTGGAGCATGCTAAGTTAGTGCAAGAAAAGTTCCGAGTGAAGAAGATGACGAAATCAGAGTTGAGACGCATCAACAATGAAGCCTTTCAACTACTCAAAGACAGCTCGGAAAGTGCTATTGAAGTTGAATATCACCTTGAAAACATAGCACGAGCCATGTCTAACAACATTGATTGGCTCAACCCTGAAGCAAACATTGACTTCACCAGGAGAGACAAAGCTCCATACTACACCGACTGGTCTAAACCTCTACCAACGATTGGCCAACCAGATCAACCTAAGATTCCATTCCGCTACTTCTTCAACAATGATTTGGAATTTCTCCTACACGGTAGCAATGGTTCAAAGAAATACGCTACATCACTGACACTTCCGTTCCCGGCAGCCATATACTCCAACTGCATAGCCATCGAGGAAAAGGCTACTCACATGTTTTCTAACAGTGTGGAACAGTATGACATTGATGCAATGTATGGGATTCACCATTGGCCGTAACGCCGGCGAATCTACTACAAGAGCTGCCAGGTTCGAAAATCTAAACATGAAGTGCACAGTGATAAAGGGATCGTTGTTGTTAAGCATGTAGCTCTTTCGTCTAAATGGGATTACACCTTCCTCAAGAATATCGTGGTCAAAAGACAAGACGAAAGGGACTATGAATTCTGTGAAGCGGACTTTCAGAACTTGTCTCTCAACGACATTAAAGATCTGTATCTTGCCAAGGTACAGGGAAGAATGAGACAATTCTCGACTGAAATTCAACGTGAATACATCAAGTCCTTGCTCATCTTCATCAGAAGTATAGTGATCCAGGAACGTGTAGAAGATTTACAACTTGCTGTTGAATCGTATCAGACTCGTGTCAACCTCACAGAGCTCAGCTAGAACTTCCTGACATCAACCATCTTCCACAATACACTCTCATCAGCAAACCGTTTGGAGTAGTTTACCGTAGTGAACTACAACGCAACTGCTGGATGGCGTGTAGAGATCTTCATAAGTTTGGAGATCACACACTGAAGAAAGTCAGGGACGGATTGGCTTATAGGTTGAAGGCGATACATGAAGGCATTGGGTCACCAAAGCGATGGAACTCTCAGGAAAGACGGGATGTGAAGAGGATCATCACTCGTATCGATGAAAGGTTGTACAGAAGGGACCAGTTCAGAACTCTGGAGAGCTTCGTAGGTAGTCGTCCCAGGATTACTCTCACAGGCTATCAACGCCCTGTTCGCATTCCTGGAAATATTGCTGGACTACCTGGTATCCCTTAAACTGTTTCATTTTTCTATTTGGATGTGTGATTATTTAATGACAATGGCTTGTGCACACATCATAGTGTACAACCCGTTCTTGTAATGAAAGGACCCGGTGGTACGCTTCAGTGCCACAATCCTTATAAAAGGAGCGAAAGCTTCTAACTTTTGAGTAAAACTTATCAAAACTTTCACTTTTCAAAGTTTTGCTCAAAAGAACAAGTACTTCCCCTTACGTTTTTTTTCAATACCTCAAAAGTTAGTATTACTTGTTGAGGGGGAGTATTTGCTAAAATCTTTGTTCAAACAAAATGTTCTTCATGGAAATCTTCCCACAAAACTCGAAATGGTCATATTTAATATTAAAACGTTATCAAAAATAACATTTATATGCATTTTTGAGGGGGAGAAAACTATTGTGATAAGAAATATGTTGATTTACTATTGAATCTTCGTGTGAAAAGACTTAACCCATGAATTGACGGGATCTAAATAGTCAAACATTGAAAAGATTTGTCTTCCAAAGACTTATCCAAGTAAATTGTACCTATTCGAGAAGCTCTTGATAGACATGAACTTTGATGGGTTTGACAACCTTTCGAGGTTTGTCCACACCTTCAAGGTAGTTATTAGAGCTATTTGTCACCTAAAAGCTGACAATGTAACTCTTTAACTATGCAACGTAACCGTGTCTCGTGGGAGATTGTCTATCTTGAGTCGATCAATCAAAAGTGCGCGCTCTTCTCTCACCGTGCCGATTTCTGTCTAAACACTTAAGCACGTGTGGAGGGGGAGTATTTCTGCTAAAAGATAAAACTCTCACAGTGGTACAAAATGTTTTTCATTCACAAACACTTTGGGAGATTTTCAAGAAAATGGTTTTATGGCAACATAGGTTAGTCATGGAGTTATAAGGTGACTAAGGTTAGGAATAACCGTCCTATGATCTGCCAGAGCCGGATGGATCTACCCAAGGACACCTCCATTAGAAGTCCTCAGGTATGATTATAAAAAGGAGAAAATGAGAATCAGAGAAAGAAGGAGTTGAAGAATTAAAAAGAAATGCAAAGAAAAGGGTGAAAAGAAATAGCCCTCCAGATTATTCAACTTAGGGCAGACACCGGTTTCAATTCATATGCTACTGGATGTCACTTAGTGACACCTGTATTGAAGATTAAAAGTCGTCATGGACCAAGTGACGCATGCATTAAACCTTCTTAGCCACTCAAGCTTCTCCCAACAGAAGCTTGTTTCATTCTCACATGGAACCCTATGTAAACTATCGACTTTCTCTTAGAGATTGCTGGTATTGAAGAAGGAGACCCTCTCCCTAGCTCCTTGCCCTATAAATACTCTTGTAAACCCTCACTTGAGGGTTGGTTGTTCAATTTATCTTTCAAACTCAACGCATAACTCTTCTTATTATCCATATGTGTGTGTTTGGTATTGTTCAACCGATCTCTCCTTCATCTATTTCTTCTATTGATGCTTGTGTTACAACATGGGAACCTAACAAACAGTAACGGATATAAAAGTGGTCGATTAAGGGCTTAAATGACCCCTTAAAAGTGTGCCTTTTAAATCCTTATCAAATATCCCTAGACTTGGTATTTGCTTGTCCTCAAGCAAATGTGTTTTTGGCTAATCAATTTATAAGTTGGGGGCATGAAGCATTGGTTTAGAACAATTCACAACAAGTATAAGCCCCATAAAAGTCACAACAAGCACGGAAATTACATACTAGCACCTCACAAGTGGTGTTTGGATACTCTCATCTCTCGGGTGTATATGGAATATATCAAATTGAAAATGGAAGATAAACACTCATTAACTGGTCCTAGTACATAGATTACCATAAGCTTGAGACTAGATCAAACCTCCACCACTTTGGCGTAAGCACCTAGGAAAAACTATATAAGAGATCTTTTAAAGGGTTGTAACGTTAGGCTTACGGTAGGGAAAACAAAGGGTTTGGTTGGATAGGCGATTTAGTGGTGGCAAGTCAAAAATCTTTATGTTACAAGCATGAGAAGAATGGCGTTGCTAAGCCATGACTCGACACTCTAAACTCCAGATAATTCTAAAACAAACAAACATAAATATAAAAATAGATGTAGGATGGTAGCCCGTTTTTTTTTTTCACATACACTTTTACTCTACCATCCTCTACGATAACATCAAAATATAAGGGATTTATAGGCACATCCCTACACTTGAGTTTTTATTACTCTAACACTAATTTGACCCTAATTGAAAAGATCAAAACACTTGAAGTACATTATTACGTAAATAAAGGTAATTTGAATTCAACGTTCTTTCCCGTCACTCCATAAAATTTAACTTTACCCATGAGTCCCAATCGTCCCAAAACTGTATACAAAGGATATGACTCGACTTAGCAACTTGATGAGTGTGTAAATACTCATCATTTTTGGTCAAATCTGAACTGCAAAACACTTAAAAACGCTCAAAAATGCATCAAATCACTGAAAATATCTCAAAATTGTATTTTATATGTTTCAGATGCAAAATGTTTAAAATCAGATGAAAAAATGAGCTAAGTTTGCATAATTGGCAGTTTCAGTCCCCCGACTTTCAAATCTTGACAAAATCAGTCCCTGAGCACTTATTTTAAAAGCAAAGTCACCAAAGGTCCTTTTGAAATCATAAGTTTTCATAATTAGTCCTTTGGTGAAAAATTTCATAAGTTTTGAGAATTTACAAGTTTGGTCCTTCAAGTTTCAAAATTGGCAAAAATAGTCCTTGGAAGTTTAAAAATGTCTATTATGGTCCTTGTACTATTGAAACTTGTCATAATTAGTCCCTTGGCATAACTTTGCAAAATTGGCAGCTTTGGTCCTCCAACTTTCAGAAATTACAAATTGGTCCTTATGTTATTAAAACAAACCAAACATCTTTGGACCTTGAACCCCTGCCAAAACCCTTGACCCCCCCTGTTTTTGACCCCTTCCACTAATAATACACCCCAAGTCAAACCTCCCAGTCAAACACCTTTTCCCTCCACTGTCTTCTTCTTCAACCACTGCCCTGCAACACTCAACCCCCCTCACCTCCAGCTCACTCTCACCTTTCCATGTCCCCTCCACCTCCACCAAACAACAAAATGCATTAAATGCTTCCCCCCCCCCCCTTTGCACTCAAACCTTCCCAGTTGCAATATCAATTTGGCGCCAAAAAGCCATCAACGGCCAATATTGTCTCAAGTGATCCAATGGCCCCAAATACAAGTGGGAAATGCCCAAAGATGAGAGAGAAGACCTTTTGATGATAAATAGAGGAAGGAGAGAGAGTAGAAGGGCAGTACTTAGTTTTTATTTTCATATGTATGTCGTTTTTAAAATTTCCATGTCTTAAATAAGTTCTAGATTGTAATTTCAAGTTTTATTGCATGAAACTAAGTTGGTTCAGTGTATTGTAACCTTTTTCAAGAATTAATTTCAAGTTCTATCATAGCTCATGTTTTTGCATTTCTCTCATTAAAGATAGTTTCAAATGTACTAAACTCCAAGCTTCAAAAAAGCTTATTTACTTCTCAAATAAGTTTACTAAAGCTGTTTATAGCTTCTAGTGAACTTATAAAACAGATTCAAGCAAATTTGGTGTTTGGTCAACAAAAGTCAACATGTGAGGAAATCTTGGTTAAGCAACTATGGGAATGGAAATTGGGTGATGCAGAGTTGATTTGGGTTGGAATTGGCTTAGAATAGTGGTATATGGTTCTAGACAAGCTGGATATAAGCTGAGGCATAAAGTGAGTTTATATTTCTACCTTTAGCTTAATCTTGAATTTCACTGATTCATTAGTTTGGATCTGTTACATCTAGCTTCTTTGATGTTGGTTAGCTTAATTTCATCAGTGTGTAGCTTATTTTAATACAATAGATCATCATTAGCTTGTTTCTAATTTCTGCATATTAATATGTTTGAATCTGTGAGGATTTAATACTTGTGGAATTTGTACCCTCTTGCTGTTATAATTGCTTTTAATCAATCTAAAATGGAAGTTAGAGTCTGAGTATGATGATGTCTAAGTTTGGATAAGTGATTTGGAGAATCAAATTTCATATCAGTCTTAAAAGGAGTGTTTGGTATAGGATTCATTTCTGAGTTTGAGGTTAGTTCAGTAATTGAGGTTAGTAGTATTAGTCTTAAATAGGTTATTTGCACTCATATGAGTCTTTAGTTTGCATGTTTTATCACTCAAAGTCAAAATCACAAATAATCTGTCCTAATGTCAAATCTGTTAGGAATTTGATAAATCAAAAGCTTGATTTGTGTTTAGAATTCAGTAGAGTAGCTTATTTTAGTTTCACTTTAGCTTAATTCATCAATATCAGTTCACAAATTAAGCTCAAATCTCAATTTAGTCAAACTCTCAAAACTGCTTATAAAGTCAAAAGTTGAAAAACCCAGTTTTCACCAAGGTTTGTTGATTTTTCATAGTTTCAATTTTGGGTCAATTCAAGTGAAATTTTGGACTTAATAAGTTCAGTTGGTCAAGAGTGGATATCTGATTTTTGTGAAATTTTTGTAATTTTTTATAAGCCTCAAATCAGCTCTTCAAAAAGAGCTTATCTGCCCTGTGCACACTCAGCATACACTGAGTTGTGTGCAGGCCTCTTGCAAGCTTTGCACAAGCTTCAAATTAGCTTTCTAGGGTCTGAAACTTGGTCTTGAGATAGTTAAGCTGGTGGTCTTGAGGTCTCCAGTTTTGGTTTTCACATTGGCTTACTGAATAAGCTGGTGCTTAAGCTTCAAAGTAGACAGAAAACTGTTTTGGTACTTGAGTTTTTAAATCATCAAATCATGGCAGTTTGCATTACAGAGGTTTAGACTAGTTGAAATAGGTCAGTATTAAGTAGTTATAGCATACTCTAGCCTCTGTGTTCATTTGGTGCTCATTTGTGGCCTTTAGCTTATTTTGAGTGCTTATTTATAAGCACTTTTCACTGCAGCTTCATAATCTTGCACACTAGTATAGGTTTTTATATTTTTCATAGACTTAGAATATTATTTTAGACTTTTCCTGAATTTTTCATAATTTTCCATCACTGTTTACTATTTTTCTTTATTTTAATCAGTTTTTAGGCATTTTTAATTAGCTTTTAATACAAATAATTCAGAAAAGCTTCAAAAAAAAATAAGTTTTCAATTTTCATAGATTAAGATAAATATAAAAAGCAAAAAAATAATTTTTCCAGATTTTTCTTAGTTAAAATAGCAATTTTTAGCAATTTAATTAGTTTTAAATAGTTTTTAATTCATAGAAAATAGAAAAATAATCAGAAAAATATAAAATTAGTTTTGAAAATTCTCTTTAGATATTTTAGATTTTTATAAGTCATAAGTTCACTTTTCTAGCTTTATTTCATATTTTCTTATATTTTAGGGTATTATTAAATAGGTAAAAATAGTTTTTAATTAATAATAATTAAATAAATAGTCATAAAAATGATTTTCTTTTTCTCAAAATTTTCTCTTATCATTAGGTTTGTAAAAATTTTATTTTTATATTTTTAGGATTAATACTGTTTCAATTTCACATTTTCTTTTGTACGTTACGTAGTTTTTAATTTAAATTTATAAAAGAAAAATAAAAAACATCATTTTAAAAATAGTGATAGCGTTTATTTAATATAATTTAGCTTTTTAATTTTCTTTCATTTTTCCTTTGTCATCTAGTATCAATCACAAACCTTTTCCCATTCAATATCACCAGATCACTATACGTTTGATTATTCAGTCGCACAGCACGTTGGGACTTAACGACCTGGGGAAACACTAAACTCCTCTTGATCTTCATTGCTTTGTTTCTGAGCTGTTTGAAGTTTATTACGGTTGACCATTCACAAGTGGTTAGCTTGTGTGATAAAACCTGAACGGTTTGGACCCAATCAAATTTTGGCGCCGCTGCCGGGGAGCTGTGCTAATTATCTTACGTTTAGCAGATTAGTGATTTGAATATTCACTCCTTGTTCATACCATCTATATCTATATATATTTTCTTATAAAAAATCCAAAAACCCAAAAACATCTTAAAACGTATAAAACACAAAAATATTTTTCTTTTGTTTCTATATATATAAAAGATAAAAATACAAAAAGATTTGTCGTTTTCTTTGTTTAATAATAACAACATAAAAAATTACCACCGCAAACCAGGCAGTGTACTACCTAACTGGGGGTACGACCATAATAAGTTCCCGAACCAAAGATTAAAACTTGCCTTTGTGTCCTTGTGAGTGGTGTACCATTTTCAAAGAAGCCATTCATCTTGTGATTATTGGTTTAAGTTCACTGTCGTTTTGCCTCGATATTGTTTTAATTGGATTTGTTGTTATATCTACTTTTCAAAACCATAAAACTCAAAAGGATTCTTCTTTCCCCATTTTTCATAATTCCCTTCCTTAACTCTGAGATTCCTTAGAGTTAACTCTAGTGTATGCGCACTCGCTCTTCTAGGTCTGTAAGCCCATTTCGTGAGCTTGTCAGGATTCCAAGAAGGCGTGTCCGTAGACGTTCTGCCCCATCAGTCGGATCTGAGATCCGGACTGCTCACACTACTTCCGTTATCATGGCGGAAGAACGTCCTATGTGTGAGCTTCTCCAGGCACCCATCGATGGGTATGGAGATGCTATTGTTATCCCAGCCATTGTGGCTGAAAATTTTGAACACAAAACCGGGTTACTGAATCTTGTAACCTCAAGTCAATTCTATGGTTTTGAGCGGGATGATCCTCATGCTCATATTCGATGGTTTAACAAGATTGCATCTACCATCAAATACAAGAATGTCCCTACAGATGCTGTCAAGCTTCTTCTGTTCCCATTTTCCCTTGAGGGACAAGCCCGGATTTGGCTTGAAAAACAACCCCCTCAATCGATCGAAACATGGGAAGACCTGGTGAAGAAATTTGTGAACGAATTCTATCCACCTTCTAAAACCACGAGTCTTAAAAACGAAATCATCAAATTCACACAAAAGTTTGATGAATCCTTCAGTGAATCGTGGGATCGTTTTAAGGAATTGCTCCGTAAATGTCCTCACCATGGTTTCTCCGAGTTAATGCAACTCGATACTTTCTATAATGGAGTGAGTCAATCTGATCAAGATTCTCTCAATTCCTCCGCTGGAGGAAATTTCTTGAGTAAAACTGTAAAAGAAGCTTTAGCGATCATTGAAAACAAGTCTAAAGTCCGCACTGCACGAAGCAAACCGGTTGTTTCCCAAGTCAGTGTTGGTCCTTCTACTTCATCGCCCGTGAGTCAATCTAGCACCGATGCTAAGATTGACAAACTCACGGAAGCAATTCAAGCTTTGGTTCTCTCTAACCAAAAGAAAGTTTCTTTTCCACAAACTTCACCTCCTGCTGAAGTTAAGAAAGTGGAAGTATGTGTTACTTGCGGTGGCCCCCATGCCTATTACAACTGTATGGCCACCGATGGTAACCCTTTTGAAGCAAACGCTGTGGGCGGGACTTCTAATTCAGGAGGCAACCAATACCGTGCTCCTATAGACCCGAACCACCGTCCTAACCACTACCCTGGACCACCCGGTTTCAACCAAAACCAAAACCGTAATCAGAATCAGAGTAGAACGAACCAAGGTTTTCAAAACCAAGGTAATTTTAATCCAAATAACGGTTTTCAAAATCAAAGTCAAAACTTTCAACACCAAGGAAACTTTAATAGAAACCAAGGTCAGGGAAATTTCAACCCAGGGTATTTTCATGGCAATAATCAAGGAAATTTCCAAAATCAAGGCCCTAATCCAAACAATAGAGGCCAGAATTTTCCTACACAAAATCAAGCCATTGTTCCAACTGGACCATCATCTGATGAGTTGTTGAAGCAATTCATGAAATCCCAAGAGGAAATGAATAGGTTGTTGGTTAGCCAGATTTCTGACATTAAGAAGTCTTTAAATGATCGACCCTCGGACTCAGGTACTTTACCTAGCAACACGATCGCTAATCCGATGGGCGATGCAAAGGCGATCACAACCAGAAGTGGTGCTTCGTATGATGGACCCGCTATTCCTACTACCACTTCTTCTTCTCTCCCGAAGGTAGTGGAAAGTGAACCTGAGGCAACAAAGGACAAGGAACTTCCTACTAATAACGGAGGTACCAACGATGTCCATCCTCAAGTTGTCCCGAAACCCAAAACCAAAACTGGAGTTGTTTTTGAACCTCCAGTTGAAAACCCCAAATCCAAAACTTCTATTCCTTACCCATCACGTTTAAATGAGCAAAAGCTCCGCGAAAAAGCCAGTCATCAAATGGAGAAATTTTTTCAAATTTTCCAAGAACTACATTTTGACATAAGCTTTGCGGATGCCATCATGCTGATGCCCAAGTTTGCATCAACTCTCAAACACATGTTAAGCAACAAGGAAAAACTGTTTGAAATGGCTAAAACTCCTCTGAACGAGAACTGCTCAGCAGTTCTGTTAAAGAAGCTTCCCGAGAAGCTTGGAGATCCTGGAAAATTTCTTCTACCTTGTGTTTTTCCAGGAATGATTGAATGCTTTGCCCTCGCCGATCTTGGTGCAAGCATCAATCTGATGCCTTATTCAGTATGGAAGAAACATTCTCTTCCAGAACTTATTCCTACCTGCATGACTCTTGAGCTTGCAGATCGTTCTATATCGCGTCCTCTTGGCATCGCCGAGGATGTATTCGTGAAAGTAGGAAAGTTCCATTTTCCAGCTGACTTTGTGGTTGTTGATTTCGATGCCGATCATCGGGTTCCTCTCATTGTTGGACGAGGATTCCTAAGAACGGGCCGTGCTCTCATTGATGTATTTGAGCAAGAAATCACGTTACGTGTGGGTAATGAAGCTGTTACCTTTAACCTTGATCAAACTTCGAGGTACTCCGCAAACTATGATGCTGAATCAGTTAATCGAGTCGATGTAATTGATATTGCTTCAGAGGAGTACTCTCAAGAGTTTCTTGGTTATTTTCATAATTCTGTGAGTGGGGATTCCACCACATCTTCTCAAACAATCATTGCCGACTCTTCCCCCTCTCTCACTCCGTTTGAGGGAGGTGACTTCTTTCTAGAAGAGATCGATGAGTTTCTTGCTAATGATGAATCGATTCCGCCAGGAATTGATGGTGTTTATGATTCGGAGGGAGATATCCTTTATCTTGAGCAATTGTTAAATGAAGATCCAAACATCTACTGAAGAATTTCGATTGAGGAAATCAAATCAGTACAAACATCTACTGAAGAATTTCCCGAGGTTGAACTTAAGGACCTACCTCCTCATCTCGAGTATGCATTCTTGGAGGGTGATGATAAATTACCCATCATAATTGCTAAAGACTTAACTGAGGAGGAGAAGACTGCTCTCATAAAGGTCTTGAAGTCACACAAGCAAGCAATTGCTTGGAAACTCTCCGACATTAAGGGTATCAACCCTGAGTTTTGTACTCACAAAATCTTGATGGAGGATGACTTCAAGCCAGCAGTCCAACATCAGAGAAGGGTGAATCCTAAGATTCATAAGGTTATCAAACAAGAGGTTCTCAAACTTCTTGATGCCGGTTTAATTTACCCGATCTCTGATAGTCCTTGGGTCAGTCCCATCCACTGTGTTCCAAAAAAGGGTGGCATAACTGTTGTCACAAATGAAGAAAACGAGTTAATTCCAACTCGATTGGTTACGGGATGGCGTGTGTGTATTGACTATCGTAAGTTAAACGAAGCCACCCGTAAAGACCATTTTCCTCTACCCTTCATGGATCAGATGCTTGAGAGATTAGCAGGGAACGAATACTATTGTTTCCTTGATGGTTTCTCGGGGTATTTTCAGATCCCCATTGATCCACAGGATCAAGAAAAGACCACATTCACCTGCCCATACGGAACTTTTGCCTACAGACGTATGCCGTTTGGCCTATGTAACGCTTGATGAGTGTGTAAATACTCATCATTTTTAGTCAAATCTGAACTGCAAAACGTTTAAAAATGCTCACAAATGCATCAAAATACTGAAAATATTCCAAAATTGCATTTTATATGTTTCAGATGCAAAATGTTCAAAATCAGATGAAAAATGAGCTAAGTTTGCAGAATTGGCAGTTTCAGTCCCCCAAGTTTCTAAAATTGTCAAAAATAGTCCCTGAGCCTTAATTTCAAAAGAAAAATCATCAAAGGTCCTTTTAAAATCATAACTTGTCAAAATTAGTCCTTTGGTGAAAAATATCAAAAGTTTTGAGAAATTACAAAATTAGTCCTTCAAGTTTGAAATTTGGCATAAATGGCCCCCGGAAAATGGAAAATGGCAAGTTTGGTCCTTGTACTTTTTGAGATTGTCACTTTTAGTCCTTGGAGCAACTTTTCAGAATTGGCAGCCTAGGTCCTTGCATTTTCAGAAATTGCATAAAGGTCCCTTGAAGTATTAAACCCTTTAACCCCTTTGGACCTTGTCACAAACCAATTTGGACCCCTGCCAACCATTTTGGACCCCCCTTCTAATATTTAACCCCCGGTCAACCTAGTCAAACTGGTCAAAATCCAGTCAAACATACCAACCCCGCCATCCCTTTCCCCCATTTCCCTCCCCCTTGTCTGCCCACCATTCCAGCCACCAGCTCAACCAATCTCCTCACCTTGTTCCCCCCACCTCCACCAAACTCCAAATGTATTTAATGCCTCTCCCCCATTTCACTCAATCTCTCCAACTGTCAAATAACAATTTTGGCGCCAAATCTGATTCTATGGCCAAGATCAAATTAAAGCCATCCAATGGCTGAGGATATTGCTGGGAAACAATCAGAATAGAGAGAGAAAGACTTTGGATATATAAAGGAAGCAAGAGAAGAGGCAAAAGGGGACTACTAGTTTTAATTTTCTCAAAAATGTCGTTTTTTATCTTAAAGCTTTAGTTTAGTATAAGACTTGTAATCTTTTGTTAATTTGTATTAACTTAAAGTATTTAAGTGTATTAAAACTCATTTCAAGCATCAATTTCAGTTATTTTTACAATTCTCAGTTTATGTCCACTGTTTCAAATTTTCAAGTCCAAGTCTTGTATACAAGCTTCAAACAGCTCATTTCTCAGTTTCAATAAGCTTGTACAAGCTTCACATAGCTTTCTATAAGCTTACATTTTAGTTTCTAGCAAGTTGGGACATTGGTCAAAGAAAGTCAAACAGGGTCAATATGGCAATGGAAAGGGGCAATGGTTGATTCAGATATGGAATTGGGTTGATATTGAGCTAGGATAGGGTTTGGATTAGGCTAGTGTTCATTGGTTTCAGTTTCAAGCCATTGTGGCTAAAGGACATTTTGTAAGTCATTTCCAAGTTTCATAGCATAATCTTCATTTATAGTCAAATCTAGTTTTAATCTGTTCCTTAAGTTGTATTTAAGATATAAAGACTTAGCTTGATCAATTATATAGACTGGATCAGTTGTTATCTCACTTTATTTGCAAAACAGTAAGATAAAGGTGTGTTTGGAATTGATGATATAGCTGTCTTAAAGGCTTGCTCAGTAGATAGCACTTGTTGGTTTAAGTTTGTGTAGCATATTTGAGTACTTATCTGTCTAAGTTTGTGCCTGCAAAACATCATAAGTCAATAATCTAATCTAACTGCCTTAAGTTGCTCACTGTTGGATTTTTTGAAAAGCAAATCACTTGTATTGTGTTTAAAATACATAGATAAAGGTTGCTTTAGTCTCATTTCAATCATTAACATCTATATCAGTCCAAAAATTAAGCTCAAATCTCACCAAAGTCAACAATTCAGTTTTTACTCCAAAAGTCAAATTGGTAAAACCTGTTTTGGGTCCAACTGCAAAGATTTTTCTTGGACTCATTTCTAAGCCAATTTCAGTAAAACTTGTTGCTTTAAAAACTTCAACTGGTCTATTTTGTTATTACCATTTTTGTAGAATTTTACAAATTTTTTAAAAGCTTCAAACAAGCTTGTCTTTAGGGTCTCAGTTGCCCTGTACCAAAACTCAGCTTAAGCTGAGTTTTCTCAGACATTTGCAGATCTTGCACAGAGGTCAAATCAGCTCATCATGGTCTGATATTTGGTTTATAGTTAGCCACCCAGGTGTAGTTTAGGTCTCCACATTTGGATTTTGGTTTCTAGCTTATTGGAGTGCTTATTCTTTGGTGTAAAGTAGGCACTCAGAAACTGTTTTTAGCTCATTAGCTCAAATAAGTAAAATCTTGGTATCTTGCATTCCAGTGTTTAAGGCTTGTTGTTTTTAGTTACATTTTGGTAATTTTAGCATATTAGAACTTCTGAATCAGTTTAGTGCTTATTTGTGGTGGTTGGCTTATTCTAAGTGCTTCTTTATAAGCACTTGGTCTTGCAGTCCCATTTTCTTGTACACAACCCCTGTTTTTTATATTTTTCCTAGATTCTAAATATTATTTCAAGCTTTTCCTAAATTTTTCAGATTTTTCCAGCACTGCTTAGTATTTTTCTTGATTTAAATCAGTTTTTAATCCTTTTTAATTAGCATTTAATCCAATTAATTAAGAAAAGTCTCAAAAAAATAAGTTTTCATTTTTCTTAAGTTAAGATAAATATAAAAAGTCAAAAAAATATTTTTCCAGATTTTTATTAGTTAAATTTGTATTTTTAAGCCATTTAAGTAGTTTTTAATAGTATTTAATTCCTAGAAAATAGAAAAATAATCAGAAAAATATAAAAATAGTTTTGAAAATTCTCTTTTTGATATTTTAGATTTTTCTAAGTCTTAATTTTATTTTTCTAACTTTATTTCCTATTTTCTTGCATTTTAGGCTAGTATTTAATAGTTAAAAATAGTTTTTAATTAATAATAATTAGATAATTAGTTATAAAAATAATTTTATTTTTCTAATAATTTTATTTTATCATTAGTTTTGTAAAAATATCATTTTTATATTTTTAGGGTTAATATTGATTTAGTTTCACATTTTTATTTGTACGTAACGTAGTTTTTAATTCAGTTTTGTAAAAACATCAAAACAAAAACATCATTTTACAAATAGTGATAGCGTTTATTTAATAGATTTTATCTTTTTAATTTCCTTTAATTTGCATTTAAGCCGTTGTAATTTGTTGGCTTTTTCTGTAGCTATAATCCTATTCAAATCCCTTTTTCAAATTTCTCGATCACTTTACGTTTGATAATCCATTGCATAGCTCGCTGGGACATAACGACCCGGGGAGACCCTATACTCCTCAGATCTTCATTGCATTTGTGCTTAAGCAGTTTTAAGCTTGTTACGGTCGGCCATTCACAAGTGGCCGGCTTGAGTGATTTAGCTTGACTGTTTGGCACGCATCAAATTTTTGGCGCCGCTGCCGGGGAGTTGTGCTAATTGTCTTACGTTTAGCAGATTAGTAGTTTGAATACTCACTCTTTGTTTATATCATCCATATCTATCTATATATATATCCATATTTTCTTATAAAAAATCCAAAAACCCAAAAACAGCCAAAAACGTATAAAACACAAAAATATTTTCCTTTTGTTTATATATATGTATCAAATATAAAAAAATACAAAAAGATTCGTCGTTTTCTTTAATAATAACAACTTAAAAGATTACCACCGCAAACCAAGGCAGTGCACTACCTAACTAGGGGTGCGACCATAATAAGTTCCCGAACTAAAGATTTAAAACTTGCCTTTGTGTCCTTGTGATTGGTGTACCTTTTTCAAAGAAGCCATTCATATTGTGATTATTGGCTAAGTTCACTGTTGTTTTGCCTCGATTTTGTGTTAATTGATTTTGTTGTGATATCTACGTTTCAGAACCAGAAAACCCATAAAGATTCTTCTCACCCCATTTTTATAAACGTCTTCATAATTCCCATTTCTCTCCTTAACTCTGAGATTCCTTAGAGTTAACTCTAGTGTATGCGCACTCGCTCTTCTAGATCTGTGAGCCCATTTCGTGAGCTTGTCAAGATTCCAAGAAGGCGTGTCCGTAGACTTTCTGCTCCATCAGTCGGATCTGAGATCCGGACTGCTCACACTACTTCCGTTATCATGGCGGAAGAACGCCCTATGTGTGAGCTTCTCCAGGCACCCATCGACGGGTATGGAGATGCTATCGTTGTACCAGCCATTGTGGCTGAAAATTTTGAACTCAAGACCGGGTTACTGAATCTTGTAACCTCAAATCAATTCTATGGTTTTGAGCGGGATGATCCTCATGCTCATATTCGATGGTTTAACAAGATTGCATCTACCATCAAGTATAAGAATGTCCCTACTGATGCTGTTAAGCTTCTTCTGTTCCCATTTTCTCTTGAGGGGCAAGCCCGGATTTGGCTTGAAAAACAACCCCCTCAGTCTATTGAGACATGGGAAGATCTGGTGAAGAAATTTGTGAATGAATTCTATCCACCTTCCAAAACCACGAGTCTAAAAAATGAAATCATCAAATTCACTCAAAAGTTTGATGAACCCTTCAGTGAATCGTGGGATCGTTTCAAGGAATTGCTTTGCAAATGTCCTCACCACGGTTTCTCCGAGTTGATGCAACTCGATCCTTTCTATAATGGAGTGAGTCAATCTGACCAAGATTCTCTCAATTCCTCCGCGGGAGGAAATTTCCTAAGCAAAACTGTCAAAGAAGCTTTAGCGATCATTGAAAACAAGTCCAAAGTCCGCACTGCACGAAGCAAGCCGGTTGTTTCCCAAGTCAGTGTTGGACCTTCTTCTTCATCGCCCGTGAGCCAGTCTAGCACCGATGCTAAGATTGACAAACTCACGGAAGCTATCCAAGCTTTGGTTCTCTCCAACCAGAAGAAAGTCTCTTTTCCACAAACTTCACCTCCTGCTGAAGTCAAGAAAGTGGAAGTCTGTGTTACCTGTGGTGGCCCCCATGCTTATTATAACTGTATGGCCACCGATGGTAACCCTTTTGAAGCTAATGCTGTGGGCGGGATCTCTAATCAGGGAGGCAATCAATATCGTGCTCCTATAGACCCGAACCACCGTCCTAACCACTACTCTGGACCTCCCGGTTTCAATCAAAACCAAAACCGTAATCAGAATCAGAATAGACCAAACCAAGGTTTCCAAAACCAAGGTAATTTCAGTCCAAACAACGATTTTCAAAATCAGAATCAAAATTTCCAACACCAAGGAACTTTCAATAGAAACCCAGGTCAGGGAAATTTCAACCCAGGGTATTTTCATGGTAATAACCAAGGAAATTTTCAGAATCAAGGCCCTAATCCTAACAATAGAGGCCAGAATTTTCCTGTGCAAACTCAAGCCATTGTTCCAACTGGACCATCATCTGATGATTTGTTGAAACAATTCATGAAATCCCAAGAGGAAATGAATCGGTTGTTGGTCAGCCAGATTTCTGACATTAAGAAGTCTTTAAATGATCGACCCTCGGGCTCAGGTACTCTACCTAGCAATACGATCGCTAATCCGAGGGGCGATGCAAAGGCGATCACAACCAGAAGTGGTGCTTCATATGCTGGACCCGCTATTCCTACTACCTCTTCTTCTTCTCCCCCAAAGGTAGTGGAAAGTGAACCTCCGACACACAATGGACCTATGACTCCAATGCCTCCTCCACCTGTGGCAATAAGTCAAGTTACCAAGGAAACAACGGACAAGGTGCATTATTCAAACCCACGAAGTACCGCACACGTCCCACCTTCGGTAGTCCAACCTCAAGTTGTCCAGAAACCCAAGTCAAATCAAGGAGTTGTTTTTGAACCTCCTGTAGCTCCTGTTGAGAATCAGAAATCCAAATCTTCTATTCCTTACCCCTCACGTTTACATGAGCAAAAGCTCCGCGAGAAAGCCAGTCATCAAATGGAAAAATTCTTTCAAATTTTCCAAGAACTTCACTTTGACATAAGCTTCGCGGATGCTATCATGTTGATGCCCAAGTTTGCATCGACTCTAAAACACATGTTGAGCAACAAGGAAAAGCTGTTTGAAATGGCTAAAACTCCTTTGAATGAGAACTGCTCAGCAGTCCTTTTAAAGAAGCTTCCCGAGAAGCTAGGAGATCCCGGAAAATTTCTTTTTCCTTGTGTTTTTCCTGGGATGATTGAATGCTTTGCCCTTGCCGATCTTGGTGCAAGCATCAATCTGATGCCGTATTCAGTGTGGAAGAAACTGTCTCTTCCGGAACTTATTCCTACCTACATGACTCTTGAGCTTGCAGATCGTTCTATCTCGCGTCCCCTCGGCATTGCCGAGGATGTATTCGTGAAAGTAGGAAAGTACCATTTTCCAGCTGATTTTGTGGTTGTTGATTTCGATGCCGATCATCGGGTTCCTCTTATTGTTGGTCGAGGATTCCTGAGAACAGGCCGTGCTCTTATTGATGTATTCGAGCAAGAAATCACTTTACGTGTGGGTAACGAAGCTGTTACTTTTAACCTCGATCAAACTTCGAGGTACTCCTCAAATTATGATACTGAATCAGTTAATCGAGTCGATTTAATTGATATTGCTTCAGAGGAGTACTCTCAAGAGTTTCTTGGTTATCTTCATAATTCTGTGAGTGAGAATTCTGATTCCACCACATCTTCTCAACCTATCATTGCCGACTCTTCCCCCTCTCTCACTCCGTTTGAGGGAGGTGACTTCCTTCTGGAAGAGATCGATGAATTTCTGGCTACTGATGAATCAATTCCGCCTGGAATTGATGGTGTTTATGATTCGGAGGGAGATATTCTTTATCTTGAGCAATTGCTTAATGAAGATCCATTACCTTCACTCCCTCCGAAAGAGATCACGATTGAGGAAATCAAATCAATACAAACTTCTACTGATGAATTTCCCGAGGTTGAACTTAAGGACCTACCTCCTCATCTCGAGTATGCATTTTTGGAGGGTGATGATAAATTACCCGTCATAATTGCTAAGGACTTGACTGAGGAGGAGAAAACTGCTCTCATAAAGGTCTTGAAGTCACACAAGCAAGCAATTGCTTGGAAACTCTCCGATATTAAGGGTATCAACCCTGAGTTTTATACTCACAAAATCTTAATGGAGGATGACTTCAAACCAGCAGTCCAACATCAGAGAAGGGTGAATCCTAAGATTCACGAGGTTATCAAACAAGAGGTTCTCAAACTTCTTGATGCCGGTTTGATTTACCCGATCTCTGATAGTCCTTGGGTTAGCCCAATTCATTGCGTCCCAAAAAAGGGTGGCATTACTGTTGTCACGAATGAAGAAAACGAGTTAATTCCAACTCGATTGGTTACGGGATGGCGTGTGTGCATTGACTATCGTAAGTTAAATGAAGCCACCCGTAAAGACCATTTTCCTCTACCCTTCATGGACCAGATGCTTGAGAGATTAGCAGGGAACGAGTACTATTGTTTCCTTGATGGTTTCTCGGGTTACTTTCAGATCCCCATTGATCCGCTGGATCAAGAAAAGATCACATTCACCTGCCCATACGGGACGTTTGCCTATAGACGTATGCCTTTTGGCTTATGTAATGCTCCTGGCACGTTCCAACGATGTATGATGGCAATTTTCCACGACATGATCGGGGAAACTATGGAGGTGTTTATGGATGACTTCTCGGTCATTGGGGACTCATTTCATACATGTCTCTCCCACTTAGACAAAATGCTAAAAAGGTGTGAAGACACCAATCTATGTCTAAACTGGGAGAAGAGCCACTTTATGGTCAAAGAAGGCATAGTCCTTGGCCATAAGATTTCCAAGAACGGGATTGAGGTAGATAGAGCAAAAGTTGATGTTATTGCTAAATTGCCTCATCCTACTACCGTCAAAGGTATTAGGAGTTTTCTAGGTCATGCCGGGTTTTATCGTAGATTCATTCAAGATTTTTCTAAAATCGCTCGGCCTATTACCAATCTTCTCAAAAAAGATGCTCCTTTTATCTTTTCTCCTGAGTGCATCGAAGCTTTTGAAACACTAAAGAAAAAGCTTACGGAAGCACCCATTCTAGTTGCCCCCGACTGGGATTTACCCTTCGAGCTCATGTGCGATGCAAGTGACTTTGCTATCGGTGCGGTCTTGGGGCAACGCAAAACCAAGCATTTTCAGCCGATCCACTACGCAAGCAAAACTATGACTGAAGCTCAGACCCATTACACCACTACAGAAAAAGAATTATTAGCTGTGGTGTATGCGTTTGAGAAATTTCGGCCATACCTCATCTTGACCAAATGCGTAGTATATACGGATCACTCGGCTCTCAAATATCTCTTTGCAAAACAAGATGCAAAGCCGAGATTGCTCCGTTGGGTTCTCCTCTTACAAGAATTTGATATCACTATACGTGATAAAAAAGGAGCTGAGAACCTAGCTGCTGATCATCTGTCCCGTCTAGAAAACCCTCACCAAGATGTGTTCGAGAAAAAGGAAATTAATGAAACATTTCCTCTCGAAACACTCAATGTGGTTTCTTTTCGTGGAGACTCTTCTACCCCATGGTTTGCTGACTTTGCAAATTACCATGCGGGTAACTTTGTGGTGAAAGGGATGTCGTCCCAACAGAAAAATAAATTCTTTAAAGATGTGAAACATTACTTCTGGGACGACCCCTACTTGTTTAAAATTTGTGCGGATCAAGTCATCCGGCGATGTGTATATGGTCAGGAAGCTATTGACATTCTCAAAGCTTGCCATTCTGGATCTACTGGGGGACATCATAGCCCCAACTACACCGCCAAGAAGGTGTTTGATTCCGGATTCTATTGGCCCACGATCTACAAAGATGCCCATGAATTTGTCAAAACCTGTGACGCTTGTCAACGTCACGGGAATATCTCACAAAGGAATGAAATGCCGCAAAACGCCATTCAAGTGTGTGAGATTTTTGACATCTGGGGCATCGACTTTATGGGGCCATTTCCTTCTTCCCGTGGTAACAAATACATACTCGTGGCCGTTGACTACTTGTCAAAATGGGTTGAAGCTAAAGCTTTACCTACCAACGATGCCCGAGTTGTGGTGAAATTCTTAAAATCTCTGTTTGCTAGGTTTGGAACTCCACGAGCCATAATCAGTGATCGTGGTACGCATTTCTGCAATGACCAGTTTGATAGGGTCATGCAAAAGTATGGTGTAACTCACCGTCTCTCTACTGTGTACCACCCCCAAACAAGTGGGCAAGTGGAAGTTTCTAACCGGGGGATAAAAAGAATTCTTGAGAGGACGGTTGGAGAAAACCGTGCCTCTTGGTCGGATAAGCTAGATGATGCACTCTGGGCCTTCCGTACAGCTTACAAAACACCCATCGGGTGCACTCCATACAAGCTAGTGTACGGGAAGGCATGTCATCTGCCGGTTGAGCTCGAGCACAAGGCATACTGGGCCTTGAAGCATGCTAACTTTGATATTCAGACAGCTGGTGATCATCGGAAAGTTCAAATGAATGAATTAAATGAACTCCGTGATCAAGCTTACGAGAACTCTTTGATCTATAAACAAAAGACAAAGAAGATTCATGACTCAAAAATCAAGAACCGCGTTTTCAACGTCGGTGATCGAGTCCTTCTTTTCAATTCAAGATTGAAGATTTTCTCGGGAAAGCTCAAGTCCCGTTGGTCTGGTCCATTTACTATCGCTAAGGTTTATCCTTATGGTACCATTGAGTTATCTCAACCCGATGGTCCTAATTTTAAAGTGAATGGTCATCGAGTGAAGCATTACTTTGGAGAGGACATTCCATCCATGGTTGTCCCGGACTTACAAACTTTCCCCATGAACCAATGAATGCGGGGATCGAGTCAAGCTAGCGACTCGGGAATCAAAAACAGTAGCATGCCATATGGGTTGTCACCCATATTTCTGAGCTGTCTTAAGTTTGTTACGGTTAGCCATTCACAAGTGGCTAGCTTGTGTGACAAAACTTGACAGATTAGCTTCTTCTTTCTACTTTCTACCACCCTAGTGTGGGGGGGGGGGGTTGCCCCACATGTTTTGTATATAAGTATTTTCAAAAAAAAAAAAAAAAAAAAAAAAAAAATCTTCTTTCTAAATAATGGCCGTAGTATTTCCCTTTCACGTTCTTTGTTTCGGCATAACCGCCGGTACTTTGAATATTGAGGGCAATATTCATTTCTAAGTGTGGGGGGGAATTCTCACGAATTTTATCATGTAAATATACCGCCTAATTCCCCCGTTTTTGGCCAAAATTTTTTTTTTGGAGTAAGTGTTTTGCACTTACTCAATTGGTTATCAGTCCGCCTTGTCTAATAAACAAAAGGATTGGCTAATCCAGGAGCAAACGGCTCTTGGTAAAGATATATCAAATCCGTTACGGCTTGCAATTTGCCCAAAATTGTATGGTATTCAGCTCACCATATCCTAAAAAGTGAAGAGTTGGCTAGCCCGCAAGATTATGGCTTGTGGTAAAGGCAGTGGACAAACCATAATTGGTAATCAGCTCACCAAAGATAATATTGATAAGTTATCTAAGAGTTGGCTAGTCCAGAGCAAACGGCTTCTGGTAAAGACAAATCAAATCCGTTGGAAGCCGGTGGTTTGCTCAAAATCACATGGTTATCGGTGTACCATGGTTCTTACTTGAACTGAAACATTTGGCTACTCCAGAAGCAATGGCTTTTGGTAAAGAGATTCAAATCCATTAAGTTTTTCTCAAAAGATTGCTATGGACTAGCAATAGTTTAGTGTGGGGGATTGATGAGTGTGTAAATACTCATCATTTTTAGTCAAATCTGAACTGCAAAACGTTTAAAAATGCTCACAAATGCATCAAAATACTGAAAATATTCCAAAATTGCATTTTATATGTTTCAGATGCAAAATGTTCAAAATCAGATGAAAAATGAGCTAAGTTTGCAGAATTGGCAGTTTCAGTCCCCCAAGTTTCTAAAATTGTCAAAAATAGTCCCTGAGCCTTAATTTCAAAAGAAAAATCATCAAAGGTCCTTTTAAAATCATAACTTGTCAAAATTAGTCCTTTGGTGAAAAATATCAAAAGTTTTGAGAAATTACAAAATTAGTCCTTCAAGTTTGAAATTTGGCATAAATGGCCCCCGGAAAATGGAAAATGGCAAGTTTGGTCCTTGTACTTTTTGAGATTGTCACTTTTAGTCCTTGGAGCAACTTTTCAGAATTGGCAGCCTAGGTCCTTGCATTTTCAGAAATTGCATAAAGGTCCCTTGAAGTATTAAACCCTTTAACCCCTTTGGACCTTGTCACAAACCAATTTGGACCCCTGCCAACCATTTTGGACCCCCTTCTAATATTTAACCCCCGGTCAACCTAGTCAAACTGGTCAAAATCCAGTCAAACATACCAACCCCGCCATCCCTTTCCCCCATTTCCCTCCCCCTTGTCTACCCACCATTCCAGCCACCAGCTCAACCAATCTCCTCACCTTGTTCCCCCCACCTCCACCAAACTCCAAATGCATTTAATGCCTCTCCCCCATTTCACTCAATCTCTCCAACTGTCAAATAACAATTTTGGCGCCAAATCTGATTCTATGGCCAAGATCAAATTAAAGCCATCCAATGGCTGAGGATATTGCTGGGAAACAATCAGAATAGAGAGAGAAAGACTTTGGATATATAAAGGAAGCAAGAGAAGAGGCAAAAGGGGACTACTAGTTTTAATTTTCTCAAAAATGTCGTTTTTTATCTTAAAGCTTTAGTTTAGTATAAGACTTGTAATCTTTTGTTAATTTGTATTAACTTAAAGTATTTAAGTGTATTAAAACTCATTTCAAGCATCAATTTCAGTTATTTTTACAATTCTCAGTTTATGTCCACTGTTTCAAATTTTCAAGTCCAAGTCTTGTATACAAGCTTCAAACAGCTCATTTCTCAGTTTCAATAAGCTTGTACAAGCTTCACATAGCTTTCTATAAGCTTACATTTTAGTTTCTAGCAAGTTGGGACATTGGTCAAAGAAAGTCAAACAGGGTCAATATGGCAATGGAAAGGGGCAATGGTTGATTCAGATATGGAATTGGGTTGATATTGAGCTAGGATAGGGTTTGGATTAGGCTAGTGTTCATTGGTTTCAGTTTCAAGCCATTGTGGCTAAAGGACATTTTGTAAGTCATTTCCAAGTTTCATAGCATAATCTTCATTTATAGTCAAATCTAGTTTTAATCTGTTCCTTAAGTTGTATTTAAGATATAAAGACTTAGCTTGATCAATTATATAGACTGGATCAGTTGTTATCTCACTTTATTTGCAAAACAGTAAGATAAAGGTGTGTTTGGAATTGCTGATATAGCTGTCTTAAAGGCTTGCTCAGTAGATAGCACTTGTTGGTTTAAGTTTGTGTAGCATATTTGAGTACTTATCTGTCTAAGTTTGTGCCTGCAAAACATCATAAGTCAATAATCTAATCTAACTGCCTTAAGTTGCTCACTGTTGGATTTTTTGAAAAGCAAATCACTTGTATTGTGTTTAAAATACATAGATAAAGGTTGCTTTAGTCTCATTTCAATCATTAACATCTATATCAGTCCAAAAATTAAGCTCAAATCTCACCAAAGTCAACAATTCAGTTTTTACTCCAAAAGTCAAATTGGTAAAACCTGTTTTGGGTCCAACTGCAAAGATTTTTCTTGGACTCATTTCTAAGCCAATTTCAGTAAAACTTGTTGCTTTAAAAACTTCAACTGGTCTATTTTGTTATTACCATTTTTGTAGAATTTTACAAATTTTTTAAAAGCTTCAAACAAGCTTGTCTTTAGGGTCTCAGTTGCCCTGTACCAAAACTCAGCTTAAGCTGAGTTTTCTCAGACATTTGCAGATCTTGCACAGAGGTCAAATAAGCTCATCATGGTCTGATATTTGGTTTATAGTTAGCCACCCAGGTGTAGTTTAGGTCTCCACATTTGGATTTTGGTTTCTAGCTTATTGGAGTGCTTATTCTTTGGTGTAAAGTAGGCACTCAGAAACTGTTTTTAGCTCATTAGCTCAAATAAGTAAAATCTTGGTATCTTGCATTCCAGTGTTTAAGGCTTGTTGTTTTTAGTTACATTTTGGTAATTTTAGCATATTAGAACTTCTGAATCAGTTTAGTGCTTATTTGTGGTGGTTGGCTTATTCTAAGTGCTTCTTTATAAGCACTTGGTCTTGCAGTCCCATTTTCTTGTACACAACCCCTATTTTTTATATTTTTCCTAGATTCTAAATATTATTTCAAGCTTTTCCTGAATTTTTTAGATTTTTCCAGTACTGCTTAATATTTTTCTTGATTTAAATCAGTTTTTAATCCTTTTTAATTAGCATTTAATCCAATTAATTAAGAAAAGTCTCAAAAAAATAAGTTTTCATTTTTCTTAAGTTAAGATAAATATAAAAAGTCAAAAAAATATTTTTCCAGATTTTTATTAGTTAAATTTGTATTTTTAAGCCATTTAAGTAGTTTTTAATAGTATTTAATTCCTAGAAAATAGAAAAATAATCAGAAAAATATAAAAATAGTTTTGAAAATTCTCTTTTGATATTTTAGATTTTTCTAAGTCTTAATTTTATTTTTCTAGCTTTATTTCCTATTTTCTTGCATTTTAGGCTAGTATTTAATAGTTAAAAATAGTTTTTAATTAATAATAATTAGATAATTAGTTATAAAAATAATTTTATTTTTCTAATAATTTTCTTTTATCATTAGTTTTGTAAAAATATCATTTTTATATTTTTAGGGTTAATATTGATTTAGTTTCACATTTTTATTTGTACGTAACATAGTTTTTAATTCAGTTTTGTAAAAACATCAAAACAAAAACATCATTTTACAAATAGTGATAGCGTTTATTTAATAGATTTTATCTTTTTAATTTCCTTTAATTTGCATTTAAGCCGTTGTAATTTGTTGGCTTTTTCTGTAGCTATAATCCTATTCAAATCCCTTTTTCAAATTTCTCGATCACTTTACGTTTGATAATCCATTGCATAGCTCGCTGGGACATAACGACCCGGGGAGACCCTATACTCCTCAGATCTTCATTGCATTCGTGCTTAAGCAGTTTTAAGCTTGTTACGGTCGGCCATTCACAAGTGGCCGGCTTGAGTGATTTAGCTTGACTGTTTGGCACGCATCAACGCTCCTGGCACGTTCCAACGATGTATGATGGCAATTTTCCACGACATGATCGGGGAAACAATGGAGGTGTTTATGGATGACTTCTCGGTTATTGGGGACTCATTTCAAACATGTCTCTCCCATTTAGAAAAAATGCTAAAACGGTGTAAAGACACCAATCTTTGTCTAAATTGGGAGAAGAGCCACTTTATGGTCAAAGAAGGCATAGTCCTTGGCCATAAGATTTCCAAAAATGGGATTGAGGTTGATAGAGCAAAAGTCGATGTTATTGCCAAATTGCCTCATCCTACTACCGTCAAAGGTATTAGGAGTTTTCTAGGTCATGCCGGGTTTTATCGCAGATTCGTACAAGATTTTTCTAAAATCGCTCGGCCTATGACTCATCTCCTTGAGAAGGATGCTCCTTTTATCTTCTCACCTGAGTGCATCGAAGCTTTTGAAACATTAAAGAAAAAGCTTACGGAAGCACCCATTCTAGTTGCCCCCGACTGGGATCTACCCTTTGAACTCATGTGCGATGCAAGTGATTTTGCTATCGGTGCAGTCTTGGGGCAACGAAAAACCAAGCATTTTCAGCCTATCCACTATGCGAGTAAGACTATGACTGAAGCTCAAACCCATTACACCACTACAGAAAAAGAATTATTAGTTGTGGTGTATGCGTTTGAGAAGTTTCGGCCATACCTAATCTTGACCAAATGCGTGGTGTATACGGATCACTAGGCTCTCAAATATCTCTTTGCAAAACAAGATGCAAAGCCGAGATTGCTCCGTTGGGTTCTCCTCCTACAAGAATTTGGTATCATTATACGTGATAAAAAAGGAGCTGAGAACCTGGCTGCTGATCATCTGTCCCGTCTAGAAAACCCTCACCAGAATGTGTTCGAGAAAAAGAAAATAAACGAAACATTCCCTCTCGAAACACTCAATGTGGTTTCTTTTCGTGGAGACTCTTCTACCCCATGGTTTGCTGACTTTGCAAATTACCATGCGGGTAACTTTGTGATGAAAGGGATGTCGTCCCAACAGAAAAACAAATTCTTTAAAGATGTAAAACATTATTTCTGGGACGACCCCTACTTATTCAAAATTTGCGCGGATCAAGTCATCAGGCGATGTGTGTATGGTCAGGAAGCCAATGACATTCTCAAGGCTTGCCATTCTGGACCTACTGGGGGACATCATAGCCCCAACTACACTGCCAAGAAGGTGTTTGATTCCGGATTTTATTGGCCCACGATTTACAAGGATGCCCATGAATTTGTCAAAACCTGTGACGCTTGTCAACGTCACGGAAATATCTCACAAAGAAATGAAATGCCGCAAAACGCCATTCAAGTGTGTGAGATTTTTGACATATGGGGCATTGACTTTATGGGGCCATTTCCTTCATCTCGAGGAAATAAATACATACTCGTGGCCGTTGACTATTTGTCAAAATGGGTTGAAGCGAAAGCTTTACCTACCAACGATGCCCGAGTTGTTGTGAAATTCTTAAAATCTCTTTTTGCTAGGTTTGGAACTCCACGAGCTATAATCAGTGATCGTGGTACGCATTTCTGCAATGACCAGTTTGATAAAGTCATGCAAAAGTATGGTGTAACTCACCGTCTCTCTACTGCGTACCACCCCCAAACAAGTGGGCAAGTGGAAGTTTCCAACCGAGGGATCAAAAGAATTCTTGAAAGGACAGTAGGCGAAAACCGTGCCTCTTGGTCGGATAAGCTAGATGACGCACTCTGGGCCTTCCGTACAGCTTATAAAACACCCATCGGGTGTACTCCATACAAGCTAGTGTACGGGAAGGCGTGTCATCTGCCGATTGAGCTTGAGCACAAGGCATACTGGGCCTTGAAACATGCCAACTTCGATATTCAGACAGCTGGTGATCACCGGAAAGTTCAAATGAATGAATTAAATGAACTCCGTGATCAAGCATACGAGAACTCTTTGATCTACAAAGAAAAGACAAAGAAGATTCATGACTCCAAAATCAAGAACCGCGTTTTCAACGTCGGTGATCGAGTCCTTCTTTTCAACTCAAGATTGAAGATTTTCTCGGGAAAACTAAAATCCCGCTGGTCTGGACCATTCACCATCACTAAAGTATTTCCTTATGGAACCATTGAGTTATCTCAACCCGATGGTCCAAATTTTAAAGTGAATGGTCATCGATTGAAACACTATTTTGGAGAGGACATTCCTCCTGTGGTTGTCCCGGATCTACAAACTTTCCCCATGAACCAATGAATGCGGGGATCGAGTCAAGCTAGCGACTCGGGAATCAAAAACAGTAGCACACCATATGGGTTTTCACCCATATTTCTGACTTCTTTCTACTTTCTACCACCCTAGTGTGGGGGAGTTGCCCCCCGCTGTTGTAAAAAAAAAAAAAAAAAAAAAAAAAAAAAAAAAAAAAAAAAAAAAAATCTCTTTTACATAATGGCCGTAGTATTTCCCTTTTACGTTCTATGTTTCGGCATAACTGCCGGTACTTTGAATATTGAGGGCAATATTCATTTCTAGTGTGGGGGGAATTCTCACGAATTTTATCATGTAATTATACCACCCAATTCCCCCATTTTTGGCCAAATTTTTTTTTTTTTGAGTAAGTGTTTTGCACTTACTCAACATATGGTTATCAGTCCGCCATGTCTAATAAACAAAAGGATTGGCTAATCCAGGAGCAAACGGCTCTTGGTAAAGATATCTCAAATCCGTTGACGGCTTGCAATTTGCCCAAAATTGTATGGTGTTCAGCTCACCATATCTTTAATTAGTGAAGAGTTGGCTAGCCCGCAAGTTTATGGCTTGTGGTAAAGGCAGTTGGAAAACCATAATTGGTAATCGGCTCACCAAAGATAATATTGATAATTTATCTAAGAGTTGGCTAGTCCAGAAGCAAACGGCTTCTGGTAAAGACAAATCAAAACCGTTGAAAGCTGGTGGTTTGCTCAAAATCATTTGGTTATCAGTGTACCAAGATCTTACTTGAACTGAAACATTTGGCTACTCCAGAAGTAATGGCTTATGGTAAAGAGATTCAAATCCATTAAGTTTTCTCAAAAGATTGCTAGGGACTAGCAATAGTTTAGTGTGGGGGATTGATGAGTGTGTAAATACTCATCATTTTTGGTCAAATCTGAACTGCAAAACACTTAAAAACGCTCAGAAATGCATCAAAATACTGAAAATATCTCAAAATTGTATTTTATATGTTTCAGATGCAAAATGTTTAAAATCAGATGAAAAAATGAGCTAAGTTTGCATAATTGGCAGTTTCAGTCCCCCGACTTTCAAATCTTGACAAAATCAGTCCCTGAGCACTTATTTTAAAAGCAAAGTCACCAAAGGTCCTTTTGAAATCATAAGTTGTCATAATTAGTCCTTTGGTGAAAAATTTCATAAGTTTTGAGAATTTACAAGTTTGGTCCTTCAAGTTTCAAAATTGGCAAAAATAGTCCTTGGAAGTTTAAAAATGTCTATTATGGTCCTTGTACTATTGAAACTTGTCATAATTAGTCCCTTGGCATAACTTTGCAAAATTGGCAGCTTTAGTCCTCCAACTTTCAGAAATTACAAATTGGTCCTTATGTTATTAAAACAAACCAAACATCTTTGGACCTTGAACCCCTGCCAAAACCCTTGACCCCCCTGTTTTTGACCCCTTCCACTAATAATACACCCCAAGTCAAACCTCCCAGTCAAACACCTTTTCCCTCCACTGTCTTCTTCTTCAACCACTGCCCTGCAACACTCAACCCCCCTCACCTCCAGCTCACTCTCACCTTTCCATGACCCCTCCACCTCCACCAAACAACAAAATGCATTAAATGCTTCCCCTCCCCCTTTGCACTCAAACCTTCCCAGTTGCAATATCAATTTGGCGCCAAAAAGCCATCAACGGCCAATATTGTCTCAAGTGATCCAATGGCCCCAAATACAAGTGGGAAATGCCCAGAGATGAGAGAGAAGACCTTTTGATGATAAATAGAGGAAGGAGAGAGAGTAGAAGGACAGTACTTAGTTTTTATTTTCATATGTATGTCGTTTTTAAAATTTCCATGTCTTAAATAAGTTCTAGATTGTAATTTCAAGTTTTATTGCATGAAACTAAGTTGGTTCAGTGTATTGTAACCTTTTTCAAGAATTAATTTCAAGTTCTATCATAGCTCATGTTTTTGCATTTCTCTCATTAAAGATAGTTTCAAATGTACTAAACTCCAAGCTTCAAAAAAGCTTATTTACTTCTCAAATAAGTTTGCTAAAGCTGTTTATAGCTTCTAGTGAACTTATAAAACAGATTCAAGCAAATTTGGTGTTTGGTCAACAAAAGTCAACCTGTGAGGAAATCTTGGTTAAGCAACTATGGGAATGGAAATTGGGTGATGCAGAGTTGATTTGGGTTGGAATTGGCTTAGAATAGTGGTATCTGGTTCTAGACAAGCTGGATATAAGCTGAGGCATAAAGTGAGTTTATATTTCTACCTTTAGCTTAATCTTGAAATTCACTGATTCATTAGTTTAGATCTGTTACATCTAGCTTCTTTGATGTTGGTTAGCTTAATTTCATCAGTGTGTAGCTTATTTTAATACAATAGATCATCATTAGCTTGTTTCTAATTTCTGCATATTAATATGTTTGAATCTGTGAGGATTTAATACTTGTGGAATTTGTACCCTCTTGCTATTATATACTGCTTTTAATCAATCTAAAATGGAAGTTAGAGTCTGAGTATGATGATGTCTAAGTTTGGATAAGTGATTTGGAGAATCAAATTTCATATCAGTCTTAAAAGGAGTGTTTGGTATAGGATTCATTTCTGAGTTTGAGGTTAGTTCAGTAATTGAGGTTAGTAGTATTAGTCTTAAATAGGTTATTTGCACTCATATGAGTCTTTAGTTTGCATGTTTTATCACTCAAAGTCAAAATCACAAATAATCTGTCCTAATGTCAAATCTGTTAGGAATTTGATAAATCAAAAGCTTGATTTGTGTTTAGAATTCAGTAGAGTAGCTTATTTTAGTTTCACTTTAGCTTAATTCATCAATATCAGTTCACAAATTAAGCTCAAATCTCAATTTAGTCAAACTCTCAAAACTGCTTATAAAGTCAAAAGTTGAAAAACCCAGTTTTCACCAAGGTTTGTTGATTTTTCATAGTTTCAATTTTGGGTCAATTCAAGTAAAATTTTGGACTTAATAAGTTCAGTTGGTCAAGAGTGGATATCTGATTTTTGTGAAATTTTTGTAATTTTTTATAAGCCTCAAATCAGCTCTTCAAAAAGAGCTTATCTGCCCTGTGCACACTCAGCATACACTGAGTTGTGTGCAGGCCTCTTGCAAGCTTTGCACAAGCTTCAAATTAGCTTTCTAGGGTCTGAAACTTGGTCTTGAGATAGTTAAGCTGGTGGTCTTGAGGTCTCCAGTTTTGGTTTTCACATTGGCTTACTGAATAAGCTGGTGCTTAAGCTTCAAAGTAGACAGAAAACTGTTTTGGTACTTGAGTTTTTAAATCATCAAATCATGGCAGTTTGCATTACAGAGGTTTAGACTAGTTGAAATAGGTCAGTATTAAGTAGTTATAGCATACTCTAGCCTCTGTGTTCATTTGGTGCTCATTTGTGGCCTTTAGCTTATTTTGAGTGCTTATTTATAAGCACTTTTCACTGCAGCTTCATAATCTTGCACACTAGTATAGGTTTTTATATTTTTCATAGACTTAGAATATTATTTTAGACTTTTCCTGAATTTTTCATAATTTTCCATCAATGTTTACTATTTTTCTTTATTTTAATAAGTTTTTAGGCATTTTTAATTAGCTTTTAATACAAATAATTCAGAAAAGCTTCAAAAAAAATAAGTTTTCAATTTTCATAGATTAAGATAAATATAAAAAGCAAAAAAATAATTTTTCCAGATTTTTCTTAGTTAAAATAGTAATTTTTAGCAATTTAATTAGTTTTAAATAGTTTTTAATTCATAGAAAATAGAAAAATAATCAGAAAAATATAAAATTAGTTTTGAAAATTCTCTTTAGATATTTTAGATTTTTCTAAGTCATAAGTTCACTTTTCTAGCATTATTTCATATTTTCTTATATTTTAGGGTATTATTAAATAGGTAAAAATAGTTTTTAATTAATAATAATTAAATAAATAGTCATAAAAATAATTTTCTTTTTCTCAAAATTTTCTCTTATCATTAGGTTTGTAAAAATTTCATTTTTATATTTTTAGGATTAATACTGTTTCAATTTCACATTTTCTTTTGTACGTTACGTAGTTTTTAATTTAAATTTATAAAAGAAAAATCAAAAACATCATTTTAAAAATAGTGATAGCGTTTATTTAATATAATTTAGCTTTTTAATTTTCTTTCATTTTTCCTTTGTCATCTAGTATCAATCACAAACCTTTTCCCATTCAATATCACCAGATCACTATACGTTTGATTATTCAGTCGCACAGCTCGTTGGGACTTAACGACCTGGGGAAACACTAAACTCCTCTTGATCTTCATTGCTTTGGTTTCAGGCTGTCTAGCTTTTATTACGGTTGACCATTCACAAGTGGTTAGCTTGTGTGATAAAACCTGAACGGTTTGGACCCAATCACAACTTATGCAAGTAACTAGATAATTGAACTAAAGGTTTAGTATGATAACAATAATGCACTAAAAGTGAGTGCATACAAGGTAGGCTAAGGTGATTTGGGTGTACATTTGGGGGTGGATTGTAAACAATGCTCTTCATTGATATTCCGGAAAACCGAAACATCATGAGAACCGCGAAAAGGATAGGCTCTAAGGGGTTAACTAGGGGTATCGTGTACTAAAGATGAGTACATCGCAAGGGTGTGGGGGAATTACTCAACCGATGTGGAAGAAGTAATTATAATACGGGTATCAAACAAGGGTTATCCTAATGCCTCTTATCATTTAGTTATTCCTAACTACACAAGTGTAGTCTCACTAGCGATCTCGGGATGCATCACAAAACAAGTTCTAGAATCTATTATACTACCGGTACACTCTCGTAGCATTAAAGATGAATGCTTTAATTCTTACAAATCTAGGGGCGAACATCAATTTTTTTGGGGTGGAATTTGAGTGGTAAAGGGTTTTTAGCTAGTCATATAACTTCTTATCCATGAGACGCTTTATTAAGACTAACGGCTCACTCCTACATGTCATGAAAAATTTTAAATTTGGTGCCAAAATTACCCTAACCGATATTTCTCATGGTTTATTACACAAACGAAATTGGACAAGACAAATAATCAAGGATAAGCATAGTTTCAAAGTTCCCGTTTTATTCTCCCTCCCTACATTTAAAGTGAACATTATCCATAATGTTCCCCGAAAGTATCAAAGTTATGATAACGGAAGGTAATTAAAAGCGAAAGAAACTAATACTTCCCTGATTAGCTTGGTAGGATCCGTGTGAAGTAGTGGTTAAATTCTTCTCCAAGAAGAATGTATGCGTGAAAAGCTCCATCCAATCTTATGTATCTTCTTCTTGATAAATAAAACCTGCACACTTAAGAAAATAGACGAAACCTTCGCGTAAAATCGGCGGTAAAACTATATATGACTTTACTAAACTAGGATATAATGCTTGTGGAATGGATATTTGCAGGTTTTATGGAAAATTAAGACCTGAGAAATTCCAAAAATTTATAAGTAGCACAACAAATGAGAGAAAGCAATATAAGTGGTTTTTGATCCTCCTGACGCCGTCAGGTTGTAATCCTGACGCCGTCATGTTGCAATCCTGACGCCGTCAGGTTAACCTGACAGAAACTGGTCTCCTGCATTTTTCTGAAAAAATTCTGGAAAAATTACATCTTTAGAATCTGGAAAAATTTCTGCAAAACATCCATTATGACTCAATACAAGCATTTGACTCTAACAAACACACATATATATCTTTTTCAATAATCGTAGCTCTCATGTTCACGTTCTTTTAAAAACGTGTGTAATCTTAAAAACGTGTGTAATCTTCCCAATTTATCCTTTTTGTAAAATACCTTTATATGTAATTAAGACGAGGTTAAAGACAAAATAAAGCATTTTCACAAATTCAAACATGAGAATAAACAATCAATGAAAACATATATGACACACAAACAAGCAAACAATTAAGCATGGGTTGCCTCCCATGAAGCGCTTTTCTTTATTTATGAGTCTTGTAGCTATACTCGAAGTCGTGCCCCTACGTACCTATATAAGTAAGTTTATCCTCAAGAATGTCATAAGGATCAAACTTATCATTTAGTTTCCTAGTGGTACGCTTAGTTCGGTATGCCTTTTCAAAATTTTCTCCATCGGGGTCATAGATTGTCATCCTAATGTGCTATTCTCCATTTCCATCATTAGGTGGTCTATCCCAATTCCAATTATGCTTAGGTTTCTCACTCTCAACTTTCCACTTATTCATGACAAGATTAACGGGCAAGCTTCCTAGGAACTCGGTCATCTTCCTAAATATGAAGGCGTCCTCGAACGGGTTCACTTCTATATCCCTAGCCAATTCTTGGTCATGGAAAGTTAAATTACTAACAAAGGCTTCTTCTAGATATAAGGGTCATTGGGGACCTATGAAATCCTTATTAATCCAAGGCCCATATCTAGATGGTGTTCTATCTAACATGATTTCGTAGGGAATTTCTTCCTCTTTGTAGTAGATATGCTTCTTGACATCGTAAATTGACCTAGCACTCCCTTATCCTACCACTATTTTAGACATCTTACAATCAATGATGGCACTAGCGGTAGCTAAGAATCCCCTTCCTACTAACAACGGGCATGTCGGGTCCTTATTCATGTCTAGCACATGGAAATCTGCCAAAAGAGTCAATTCACCTACGTGCACTACCATGTCTTTTATTATCCCTACCGGATATGCAATACTACCGTCCGCTAGACCTAAGATGGTTTTCGTTGGCTCTATCTTACCTAGTTTAAGGCTTCTATGGAGTGACAACGGAAGAAGATTGATGCTCGATCCTAAGTCGGCTAAAGTGTCGAAAGGTTTGGAGTTTCCAAGTCTACACGGAAGAACGAATAGCCCGTGATCATCTAACTTCTTAGGTAACTTATTTTGCACGAATGCGGACCCACGTTCTCCTAGTTTTAGTTCTCGCTCATATTTTTCTTTTAAAGCATTGTAATAAGGTGCATGAGCTAAGACTTCAAGAACCGGTTTTTCTTGGTGGAGTTCCTTGTACTCCTCCTCTAGATTAGGTTTGGGTTCTTGGTTGACGGGTTTCACAAGAATTGGTTGGACCAATGGTTTGGGTCCTTGGTACTTCATGCGGGATCGCTTGGAACCCGTGTTGATGGCGTTAACCGGATGAACTTTCGGGTGTGAAGGGCATGGATAATCACTTTCCCAAGGTGAGCAAGAACATGATGTCGGTGAAATCGAATTCACTTTTGGGTTCTTTATAGTGTCACTTGGTAGTGCTCCAATTTCCCGGTCATTGAAGGCTTTTAAGAGGGCGTCGAGCTTGTTTGTCATCTCGCCTTGTCGTTGCTTGAAATCGGCTTCAAACTTAGTCAATCGAGTTTCTTGAGATGACATGAATCTAGACATATTTGCCTCAAGACTAGCGGAGTTCCCGGTGTTTGGGGGGTTGAACCTATTAGGTGGACTAGATGAGCTTTGGGGTGGGTTTGAATTTTGGTTCCACTTAAGGTTAGGGTGATTCCTCCATGAGGCGTTGTAGGAGTTTCCTAAGTTGTTTTGTTCGGGCTTGAAAGTGTACCACTTCTCTCCCGCTCTGTCGGTACGCGTGGAGGCATAGTCTGCAAAAGCTTGTTCGGGGAGTCTCGTGCAATCACGAGTGTCGTGGGGACCACTACACAACTCACAAGGTAGGGTGATTTTGTTCACTTGATGCGAAGACTTAGGATTTTTTTAAGAGCTCATTAGGAATTTGACTTGATCTTCAAGCTCGAGCATCCTACGGTCGGAAGGTTGTGAGTCAATGGGAGGCAAGGAGATTGCCTTTACGGTTTCGGGTAACTCACGGGGGTCATTCAAACTTTCGTTTTCATAGAGAGTAAGGTCCTCTATTGTACCCCACGATTCTTCCGCGGTGAGATCACTAAGTTTACCACCGGCCGCTTGGTCGATGGATTGCTTAGTTGAGAGGTTGACATGATCATAAAATATTTGGACTTGAAGCCAAAGATCAATGCCGTGATGAGGGACTTTATGGAGCAAGTCCTTGAATCGAGTCCATGCTTCGTAGAGAGATTCACCTTGACGTTGCTGGAACATCAAGATTTCATTCCTAAGCTTAGTAGTTCTCCCTGGTGGGAAAAATTGGGCAAGGAAATGAGCGGTGAGATCATCCCAACTTGAGATGGAGCCGGTGGAAAGTCGCTCAAGCCAATTACTAGCTTGGTCCCGTAGAGAGAATTGGAAGAGAAGCAAGCGCGTGGTCTCCCGAGTAGTAGCATCGAGGTCGATGGAATCGAAGATTTTAAGGAAATCCTTAAGAAGTTGATTAGAATCTTCGGAACGAAGTCCATGGAATGCACATCTGTTTTGAACCAACCGGATGGTGTCGGATCACAGGGCCGTAGTTTGAGCTTGATCGGGGAGCTCAATGGTGTTCCTATAGCCTAGGTGGCTTGGTCTTGAGTATTCACCAAGAGTGTGGCCTCTTGGCGGGTCATTTGGTGGTGGGTTGATGAGTGGTGGTTGATTATCACCTTTCATGATGAAAAGTGATAGGATTACGAACAAAGGTCACGAAGAAGGGGGATAGACTACGAGTAAGCTAAAAATGAGAAAAATCTTACTTGATAGGAATCAAGCAAGGGAACCTAAACGAGGTGGAAATCTAACTAGCTATTCTATTCCCCGGCAGCGGCGCCAAAAACTTGATACGCGTACAACGCGCGTTCGGGGTCAAAGGAAACTTCCTTTTCTTCGAGCAGGTTTTTCAACCACCCAGGCAGTGAACCTAATCGTTGTAGTGTATTATTAAGGTAAGCCTCGGGATTGATATCGTTCTCTAGGGGAATAGGAATGCTAGTGAGAAATTACTACGCTAAGGTTGGGGTTGAGGAAGATTATTTTTTTAATCTTTTTTTATATTTTTTAGAAAATTGAAAGGTACGATCTCGGGGTATTGGATTTGGGGGGTGGTACTTCTACCGATTACTCTACTATTATCTAGTCTAATTAACTAAGCTAAGGGGTAGTCTATGTCTAATTGATGTGTGCTCGTATGATGATTAAAAATGTGTCTACCTAGATACTATTACTCCCTAGTTATCTTTTATTGATGGTTGAATTGTCACGTCCTTATTCTTAACGCGTTGTGTCTTCTAAGGTCGTAGGGTATGCTTTTCTCCCTAACTCTTTGAGGATACCTTAAGGTTATTGCCTACAAAATCTCTAGGATTCATAAACTAACTCTAAGGTTATCTTTGGATTTTTAGCCTACAATAACTCTAGGAGATTATAAACTAATGTTCACAAAGATTACTCAAGCATTAAAAACACAACGATGATAATTGCAATCCTAAGCCAATTACAATTAAGATAAGAGACAATCAATCAATATTCAATAACTAGGTTTCATGGATCTAGGCAAACACACAAGTAAATTAGCCGGACATGGTAAACATGCAAGCATACACACAAACAATCAAAGACATAATGAAATCAATGAAGTAGATGACTTATCTTGATGTAAAATAGGGTATGAGAACCCTAAGATACTGCCCAAGATAAACCAAAATCGTTTTAGGTTTTTACTCCACAATTCTACCTCCTTAAAAGTCTGAAAATCGAATTCTATATATAGAGTTACAACTGCGACGACGTCACTCTTTAATTTTGACGTCGTCGGATCGCCGCCATTAGGGTTTCGTCTTGGCCAAGTCAACTTTGAGACGACGTCATGTGTAGTTGTGACGCCGTCAGCTTCAACTTCTGACGTCGTCTGAATCTGGATCTAGGTCGTCTGAGTCGTGACGCCCTACTCTTTAAAGCATGACGCCGTCAGGTACAAAATAGCAATTTCACTCCTGAGCCGTCTCAATTAGAGGGACGGGGTCTCTCTTTGTCTGTGACGTCGTCGGGTGCACCTCCAGCAGCTTGAGTGTCTTGATCTTGACCTTAGCCATTTCCTTCACATATTCACGCCTTTTAGTCCAAATAAGCGTCATTCCAGCATTTTGCCTTCAAGAGACCTAAAAAGTGAAAAAGAACGAAATTAAGCATTAACGGATATAAAAGTGGTCGATTAAGGGCTTAAATGACCCCTCAAAAGTGTACCTTTTAAATCCTTATCAATAATGACTACTTATATTTAGTTAACCATGAATCGAAATAGAGCGAACATGTACTACACAAAGTTGAAAACTTCCTGATTATAAGAACTAGTAATTACAAAAGGAGCAGTAGCTATTAGAAATGAGACAATTGACAACAATGGAAAACCAGAAACGGATAAAGTCATTACTAAAATTATTCGATTTTCTGATTTTGTGAATGAACCTACATTTTTAAAAAAAATTAGTCTATGGTTTTAGAAGAGTTATGTGTGTTTTAGTAGAATGTGCCTTGCACGTGCTAAAGGAATTTTATACCCCAACTTTATAAATAGCTATTAGCATTCCTCATGAAATGGATGGAGCAATGGTATATGAATAAAAATTGTTTCTTAGGCATTCTCCGCTTTTTGAAAAGAATAAAAACGATGGAATGAGAATTCATTTTCAATTCATTGTTTCCATTCCTTAACTTACACAAATGCTGGAAAGGTCCCATATTCACTTTCTCTTCTTTCCATTCACATGTACCAAACATCCTAATTGAAAGCAAAACTGTGACGACTCGCAAATTAAAACTTATAAATCAATAAGATATTGAAACTTGAACATATGCATTTAAATTGATCTTAAATTAGAAAATAATGAATTCATTTTCTATCGTTAAAACTAGAGGTGCCAAACAGGCGGGCACGGGCATGGGCTAAACGGGCACGGGTTAGAATGGGCACGGGCTTAAACGGGCATGGGCTAAACGGGCACGGGCCAAACGAGCACATGTTATACAAATCGCTTAATAAAAGACCTAAAATGACGAAATAAATTCCTTAAACATAATATCTTATTTATATTAAAAAACTTAAATATATTATATAAAAAAATTCTTTAAGACGATCATAATATTCTACAATTGAGAAAAAAAAAGTGTCTGTTAGTGCCCATTTAAGTTTTTAATGGGCTATATGTGCCTATTTAAAAAAAAGGAGTGTGCTAAATGTGCCATAATCTTTTAAAAATGTTCCCATTTAACCTATTTTTTTGCTTTTGGGCACATTTTGACACCTCTAGTTAAAAACAAGACAACTTAATTAGAATTAAGATATAATATCATTTTGATGATTTTTTGTCTGCACGTGTTAGAATTTGAGTTGAGCACGACATAAGCCGACAGTTGGGAATAAAAGAAGCTTTCTGCAAATATTTTATAAATAAAAAATTGAAGAATTAAACAATAGGAAAAAAAACATAAGCGTAAGTGAGTGGGCCGTTGACTAATGTTACAACTATTGATGATGTGTCAACAATTTGGTGATCTTCATATTACTTTTGTAATCTCGCGTCCTTTAAAAAGATCTCTAACAAAAACCTAAACACTAAACGATATACCTAAAACGTTTTATTATTACTTATTAGAGTATGAAGTTAAAATAAGACGAAATCTAAAACATAACTGTGAAAGTATAATTAGACGAATATCAGCGCAAAGCGACAGTTTATAATGTCAATAATTATACTTACGAAATCGTGATCCTAATTTGTCCTTTAATGCAAAACTTACGGTTTCAATTTTTAGTTATTACGAAAAAAAAGTTTAAGAGTTAGAAGCAAAAAATAATAAAAATTTAAGAATTAAACAATATATAAAATATTAATTTAGTGATAAATGTTGCTAGCATTTTTTAATTAAAAGTATAATAATTTACTAAAATTACTTAATTTTAAGTCATTTTAAGCTTTAAGAATAAATTTAAAGTATTTAGATGTAGTAGGGATGCGGGGAATTCATTTCAAACTAACAATTAAACTAAAAAGAAGATGTAAAATGATAAAACTTGTACATACTTAAAAGCTGCTTATTTACAAAAACATACGTAGTAACAAATTAAGTATTGTGAGGTTGTTCTGCGTACTATTAACTAACAGTTTTTAAACAAAATTTTATTGACCACATATTTTAAAGCATACACTTTTTGATAGAAACAAGATTTAGTTTCTACATGAAATTGTATAGGGCTGGCCTACGCAGGCACCCCCACATTTCCTTGGCAGGCACCTCTTGTAGGCTGGGTCCCCCTTGTCGGCGGCGCACAGTATTTTTTTTTTTTTTTTTTTTTTTTTTTTTTTTTTTAATTGTGTGTAGTGTGTTTAGTTGTATTTAATTAGGTATATTGTATAGTGTATTTAATTTGTGTAGTGTTTTTATATGTATAGTGTATTTAATTTGTGTAGTGCTTTTATATGTATAGTGTATTTAATTGTGTAGTGTTTTTATATGATATTTATTTTACGTTATGCTTTTTATAAACTTTTTTTTATAAACTTTTTATAAGCCTTTTTTATAAACTTTTTATAAACTTTTTTTATAAACTTTTTATAAATTTTTTATAAACTTTTTTTATAAACTTTTTATAAACTTTTTTTATAAACTTTTTTATAAACTTTTTTTATAAACTTTTTTTAAACTTTTTTTATAAACTTTTTTTATAAACTTTTTATAAACTTTTTTTATAAACTTTTTATAAACTTTTTTTTTATAAACTTTTTTTATAAATTTTTTATAAAATTTTTTATAAAAAAAGTTTATAAAAAGTAACGTAAAATAAATATCATATAAAAACACTACACAATTAAATACACTATACATATAAAAGCACTACACAAATTAAATACACTATACATATAAAAACAATACACAAATTAAATACACTATACAATATACCTAATTAAATAAAAATATTAAAAAAAAAAAAAAAAAAAAAAAAAAAAAAGCAAAAAGTACTGTGCGTGGGTCCCAACAGGTGCAACAACCCCATCTTGTTTTGTTTTATTAGGCAGCCACCCCTAAAAATAGTACATGGGGTGCCCTCATAGGAAGACCCATTGTATATAGACATGAAAGAACTTTTTAGTTAATCCGGCCAACAGATGAACATGACATCAGTGGCTCAAATGATACACGAGTAAACGTGCTTGTAAAACGGCCACTCATTGTGTCATAAATGTCTTACAAAAAACTCCGAAAAAACCCGAAGACCGATATGACACTTAAAGTGTTCACATAGTGTAGGTTCCACACATATTGGCAAGCTTGACAATATTGCTGTCAGAGTGACAAATTTTCCCCCTCCTATTTGTCTCTACATTTAAGAGCACTAGGTGTCAAAACAAGCATTAGGTTCGTCGTCGTGTCAACTCAGCGCCACATCAGCATCCTATTTTTCCACAACTAACCACAACAAACCCCCTCCTCACTCATAACAAACCTCAACCTCTTCATTTGGGGCCCACCACTACAAACACACACTAATAAACACACACTAACAAACATACACAACAATACAAACACACACTAATAACACTTTTGTGTCAGCCTTTTCCTCTCGTCGTCACCACGATTTGCAACCCAACAACGAACGACGCCGTGCAACCCCGGTGTCACAACGAGCCACGGCGAAGTGCCAGAGTGGACGACAAAGGGGAAGAACGAGCTGACACCGGTGCTCTAAACACTCAAGTCCTGGGTCCTATGGATATCACGGTCACCACTCACCACTATCACATCAGCACCAACTCACTACAACTTTCTGTATAACTAACTTAGTGTAATTAAGCGCGTGGTCACTACAAAAAACATACACCACTCAAACACAAATATACACAAAAAAAACTATTAAACAAAACAACCACATACACAAACATACTCACACGACTCGATTATTATTTCGATCGAGTCTTCCAAAATTTGGCTACCAGGCACGGTAGGGGTTGAGGAGGGGGATGGGTGAAATGGGAAGGACGCGTCCAAGACGTCAGGTGACCATATAAACGACCGAGCCATTATGACTAGTCTTAAGAATAATGAGTTTGTGTTCCATGTTTACCCTTCTTATTTCCACATATAACTTCATCATGTCCTGTCGTCAAGATAACAAATGTTACACCACCCATAAAAATATGTGAGTGTTAGCTCAGGGGCACATAGGGGCACATACTTGATGACTAAAAGGGTATCCATGTGTGTACTTAGCTTATTAAAAATATGATTTTCTTGTACACTATAGTCTATAAAAAATATAAAATTCTTGTGAAGTTAAACGTTAAGCATATTATTGGATGCATATCTTTCGAGAGAATTCTGTCTGTGCTCCCAAGTTTTATCTTTGATAAAAAAAAAAAAAGTGAGAAGAAAACAAAATAAATTCGTGTTCGTGAGTTTTTCATAAAAAGAGAGAAGAAAGAAAAAAAAATTTGCTAAATTTCTCTCCAAAACCTTTGAAATAATTTAGAAGTTATATTATGAAGCTTTTAATAACTTCAATTACTTAAATGACCTAATATAAAACATATTTTCTTATACAACAAACGGTTTAATTGTAAAATCATCAGTTATATCTTATTTCCTTTCCTAATTCAGAAACACAATATAAAAAATTAAAATATCATTCCTTATTTTTATCTCTTCACTTCTTTTCTTCAAGTTTTTTTACTTCACTATTTTTCTTTCATTTAAAAACTCGGAAATAAATGCATGACAATGATTAGTTTTTTATGGATATCTCAAACCCCCTAAAATATGTATATGTGAAATGCCATCTTTTTTTTAACATATATCTGAAATGCCATATGATAGTTACAAAATCAGTATTGTATAATGATGACTTGCTAAAGTTGACTATCGGGATCTGGTGTACAAATTTGAGAAACAATATAAAATATAAAATATAAAATATCTTAGGATTTTGTAATTCGATGATTTTGCAATTCGTCTAATTTTGATTTTGTATTCCTTCTAGCCTAGTTCCGCAATGAACTTGATTTTATTAAAGTTGACTATCTAGACCTTGTGTACAAATTTTGAGAAACAAAATAAAATATAAAATATAGTAGGATTTTGCAATTCGTCTGATTTTGATTTTGTATTCCTTCCGGCCTAGTTCCGCAATGAACTTTATCAGGACCTGGTGTACAAAGTTTTGGGAAACAAAATAAAATATAAAATATAAAATATAGTAGGATTTTGCAATTCGTCTGATTTTGATTTTGTATTCCTTCTAGCCTAGTTCCGCAATGAACTTGATTTTATTAAAGTTGACTATTAGAACCTGGTGTACAAATTTGAGAAACAAAATAAAATATAAAATATAGTAGGATTCTGCAATTCATCTGATTTTGATTTTGTATTCCTTCTAGCTTAGTTCCGCAAATAAAATTGATTTTATTAAAACGAGGAAGCTAAATACGGATTCTTGGCGGTCTATCCAGAAATACTGTTAATTCCAAAACCTAATAAAATGTCCTTTTTGTTGTGATTATATTTTCAAACAATGACATACTTTCACATGTATTATATGAGGCATGTCTCATTTTTTCTCTCGAAGCATATGCATATGGTAAGAAAAAGTTAAATATATATGACTATTTCTTTTTATTTCACATTTATTAATATTGTTAAATTTACGTATATGGCTCCATGGTTGCACCACAACGCCTTCGCTAAATGTCTGCATATGATCGTATTTCTAATGTCTGGTTACCGACTAGCGCATTGACACTTCAAAGAACTCATACATCCAAGGAAACTGGTACTTTTAAATGGATCTTGATATAAAAAAGGTTAAAATCTATAAATTAGAAATAGGGGTGTCCTGAAACCGGATCGAACGGGAACCGGAAGAACCGAGACCGAAAATAAGAAAAATGTGGAACCGAGAATCATCCCAAGTCTTCGGTTTGGTTCCGGTACAGGAATTTTCGATAATTCCCGACGAGAGCCAAAGTGTTTAAAAAATTCATTTTCTTTTCATTGTCAATCATTAATAAAAGACATGCTATATCAATACAAAGACACACAAAAATTTCTCCAACAATGCAAATCGTTCGAATAATCTCATTTGTTCAAAATAACATAGATAAAAACAAAAAATGTCAAAATAAAATTTATAGTTGTTCAAAAGTATAAAGAACACGCATTTGTGCTCCAAACATCTAAAAATGCTTAGTGCTCTATCACTTGTTTCCTTTTATAACTGCATACCGCTTCTTTCATTTCTTTAACAACATCATCATCATTCAAAAGATCTTTAATTTCATCCACATTTATTTTCATTATCTCCCTTCTTATCCAATCTTGGGTGCAAAGCAATGCCTTCACACGTTGACTTGATAATGGAGTTCTATAAGGGACCAAAACACGTCTACCGGTACTTTCATGTTGGATGAATGACGATAATGATGATATCTGAGTATTTAAATAATATTAGTAGTTTTAAAACACTAAAACTGATAGCTTGGTGTTATTTGAAATTGATTAAAGGTTAGGTTTTTAGGTTTAGATTTTTCTGTTTCAACTACGCCTTTTTTTTAAGGCTGCATGCACACAGTGTCCCAAACAAACCCTAGAAAATTCCAGATTTTCAGAAGAGTCGGTTCATTGGGAAAAGTACCGGAACCGAGCAGTTCCAACCAGAACAGTCCTGAGAACCAAAAAAATTGAAATTTTAGGAACCAAGAATCGGACTATGGTTCTAATATACGGTTCGGTTCCGGTATGGTTCCTCGGTTCTTTTGGGTCCTCGGTTTTTTGGACACCCCTAATTAGAAACGAACTTTCCAACTTTTACAAATGTTAGAAGCATGATCGGAAATGTTCTTATGTTGGTATTGAAACTTGTTGGTTTTTGTATATGTTACAAACGAGGATTTCAACCCCGTGCGTAGCTGCCGAGTGCTAGCACAAGTTAGTGTTACAGTTGTCGGGATACCCTGTTTTTTGAAGATTATAATGGTTCTTTATGTGTTAACCATTCTTGTAACAATATCACCTAGAGAAAGATAAAATGAGTATCATCAAATTAGTGAACCACTTATTTTTTACACTAAACATGAATAAAGCATGCATCTACTATTACTGTGTTTGTAGGTAAAATCATGAGAATAATATAAACATCATTGCAGACATATCCACGTGCTTTTGAAATGGTTTGGTCTTGTACAAATTCATTGTCGTCTCTATTTTTTGGTAATAATTTTCTACATGTGAGTTGGCTACTTTCGAAAGGAGAAAATATTTTTTCAATTAAAGAATAAACAACATACCTTCAATACACGACGAAGAACAATCCGATCTTCCATAAATCATTTAAATATATGATCTCGACAATCACAATGCATCCACACACACATCGATATAAGCCTAAGGCTATACACAACGAAGTATTTTCAGATTCCTAGCCTCTTAAAACACACGTGATTGCTTGTGTTTAAGAAAAAGATCATATAAAACTCATGAGTCTCAGATGTGTTAGAATATAAATGTGTTCCACATTTCCAAACTCCATGTCCTACTGTTAGATATTGAGAAATAAACCCATCTACCAGAATCAAATAGCGTAAAAGATGCTCTTATACCTGAATCGTGAAAGAATGAGTTGCCGCAGCATGTCACAAAGCAAACCAAAACTACATTGGAATAGCATATTTCTTTCAAAGCAACACCTTTCAAATCAAGAACCTGACGTGATTAGATTCCCCCAACCAACATATTTGTTACCTAAGATAGAGTTTATTTTCTACTTAGAATATGCACGGTACATAAAGTGGGTGTGTTAACATTGGGATAGGGAGCATGTGAGAAATCGATATATAGGTTTTTCAAGAAACATGGAAGAAGAATTTAAGCCATGAAAAACTCATGAGTCTAGCATTTGTTTCCTTAGCCGCCTAATTTAAGACCCTTCAAAGAAAAGAATCAACATAGCCAAGCAACTAATGTCAAATTTAGGTTATAAAAAATATTCTAAACTCCGTGAGGAAATGTATTAAACTATTGACCTGGCCATATACAGAATTCCGCCACATACTCCGACTATTCAAAAGCACTGCACATAACAACGTATTATCCCTATACATTAAAAAAGGCGCTACCGTAACCACATAATATGCTAAAGCAGAAAATCAGGTGAGAACACATACTGAATCCAACCTAATACCTCATCCAACCTAATACCTCATCCTTTCTCAAAGCAGTTTTTTTTCCTACACAAACTCAACCAAACACACGTATTACCTAAACATAGTGGCTACTCTTTATTTAGAAAAAGTACGAAATAAACAATGGCCATACTAACATTGGAGTATTAGACTAAGCAAAATGGGAAATCCGATATAAAGTCCTCTAGGAAGCATGCGAGGAAAAATGCAGCCAAGAAAAGGCCAAAATAATGGTTTTCTCATCACATAATTTATCCTTGCAAGCATCAGAGAGAATCTTCATATCGTTTTATCCCATCACCCTCACCCCATCATTAGTATGACACATATGAAAAATTGTAACACCTTAAACCAATATTTGTTGAAATACATTTATAGAATACATGGTAGAATGAAGAATGCTTAAAAAAAAGGAAAAGAAAGTTGATAGTTTAGACCAAACTGACACTAAGCTAAAATGTAGACGACAATAAATTTTCCACAAAAGAAACAAATTGCATGCCTCAAGAATTTCGTTTAATCGAAATAACCAATCTTTAATGATAAGAGCGACACAAAAGCAGCAAGAAATATTTTAATAGCAGAAGGAAATTCCAACCTGCACAGATAACTTAATTACGCGAATGATAAAAAAACCTCGATTTCAAAAAACATTAATTCATATATCTTGCCTCAAACCCTTAACGTGTACGCGAATGATAAAAAACAGATAACTTAACGTGTACGCATATATCTTGCCATATTTGCAATTTTGAATAAAACAACAGATAAACGTCATCTGCCTCCAACCCGTGAGGTCTCCTTAACCTAAGCTGTAATACCCCTAATTTCGTGAATACATCGGAATTCAAACTGGGTGTTACTCATGGTATAACAGTTATAATAATAGAAAACAAACTCTAACTGAGTTGTTTTAAAAAGATTGTCGTTCGATTTATTCAAATATCAGAGTTTTACAAAAGATATGTCCCAGTGGTTCCATGTTAACATAACACATCAGTATAAAGTCTTTGATGTTTTTCGAATGATAAAATATATTATAGCCTTCTTGAGTATCCGTGCCCCTCTGTGCCAGCGTCGTACATTATGGACCTAAGATAAAACATGCTTAAAATATCAACATAAAGGTTGAGTGAAATCCATAGGTTTATTTTTAAATGGTTGAACATGTAGTTTAAGTGTGGCTTACGTTGTTATACACCCATAATGTTGAAAACAAAAACAACTGTTATTGTACAAAGCTCATGAAAACCAAGACGTTAACGTGTACGAATAACAATTGGCATGTGTTGGGAATTAAACGTAGCAGTACTAACTGCTTTAGGTACTGCCAGGCATACAAACAGACTAGTGAAGTATACACTAGCAGTACTAACTGCTAGTATATATGGTTTGTACTGCTAATAGGATATGTACGCGTTTTTGTAATTATAAAACAGATTGCATGTATATATTATACGTTTAGATTGATACGAATATATTATAGTTATCTTGTAAAGGACTCCTTAAGCTATAAAAGGAGTTCCTATGGTTAGTTGTTAGTACGTATCTTTTGTTAAGCCTCAAGGTTGTAAACCCTAGTGATAAGGAAAGATCACTCGTATTATAATAAATAATATTGAAGTGTTTTGTTACATCTTGTTTACTATCTCATATACATTCAATTACCATTGTCTTCTAAAGTGCTAAGTAGTAGATTCCGCATAATACTTGGTATAACCTCAAAGTATCTAATAACACAAGTCTCAAAGGTGTTTAGATCCTCACAAGTGGTATCAGAGCCTTGGTTTCTGATACTTTGATTTAGAAGTTACACCCCTAATCAATGTGTTTTCCCAATCAAATCCCATGGATATGGAATCATCACAAAACCATGCTGCTTCTAAGTTACCAGTACTCAAACAGAATGAGTATGACATCTGGAGGCTTAGAATTGAACAATACTTTTTGATTCTGGATTATAATCTCTGGGAGATTATTGAAAATGGGGACTCCTTTGTTCCTAAACAAATTGAAATAGTTGAAGATGGCAAGACTATTACTAAACTTGGCACAGATCCCCTTACCATATATGAGAAGAATAAAAGAAGGAATGATCTGAAAGCAAGAAGTTTGTTACTGATGGCCATTCCTAATGACCATGTTCTGTCCTTCAGTCAATACACTACAGCCAAAGCCTTATTTGAAGCTATTGTCACAAGATTTGGTGGTAATGATGCCACCAAGAAGACTCAAAAGGTTTTGTTGAAACAACAATTGGAGAACTTCTCTGCAACAAGCAATGAATCTATTGATCATCTGTTCAACAGACTACAGAGATTGGTAATCCAACTAACTATCTTGGGTGTCAATGTTCCCCAAGAAGATCTGAACTCCAGGTTTTTAAGGAGCCTGCCTGCAGAATACATGATGCATGTGGTAGTCTGGAAGAATAAGCCAGACATTGATACAATGTCTCTAATTGACCAGTACAACAACTTCAAAATCATTGAACATGATTTTAAAAAGTTTGGAGGCACAAACTTAAGTTCAGGAAACATGGCATTCTTATATGCTCAAACAGATTCTGATTTTGAAGAAGATGAGGACTTAGAAGTTTGTAATGCTAACCTTAAGGTTGGCACTGCTAGTTCAAAAACTAGTCCTGCATGAATTGGCGACCCAACTTTTTATGCCTTTCTATCTAGCCAAGCAAGTGGATCTTCAGTTACTCATGAAGATCTTGAGAAACTGGATGAGGATTACCTTGAGGAGATGGACATCAAATGGAATGTTGCTTTGCTTAGCATGAGGGCAAAGAAGTTCTGGATGAGAACTAGAAAGAAGATCACCATTGCTGGTGATGATACTGCTGGATTTGATAAATCCAAGGTGGAGTGTTTCAACTATCACAAGATGGGGCACTGTGCTAAAGAGTGTAGGAAGCCAAAGTCTTAGGACAACAAGAGTAGATCGAATAAAAGCAATGGGAAGAAGACAACTAGAGAGGAGCCTTCATCAAAGGCTATGGTTGCAATTGATGGTTGTGGCTATGACTGGAGTTTCATGGTTGATGAAGAGGAACCATCCACAGACTCTGCTTTGGTGGCAACAAAGATGGCACTTATGGCCTTCTCTGATTCTGAGGTACTTTCTAATAATGGTTGTTCAAAATCATGTTCTGCTGTTAAAGAATGTGAAATTATTAAGGAAAGATATGAGAACCAGATAATAGAGCTTAATAAGACTAATTATAATCTTGATAATCATAAAAGTGCTCTAGCTGTGTTAGAAGAATAAATTGTCCATTATAAAGAAAATGAGTCTGCTTTTTCTGAAACAATAGTTGTGCTTCAAAGGGATCTTTCTCATAAAGATATGGAGATAGCTTTGTTCAAAGATAAATTAGAAAAATGCAAGACAGCTACTAAAAATATAAACATTAGTGTAGAGACTCTAGACTATTGTTCTAATCAGGTTACTAAAATAATAGAGAGTCAAATTCATAATAAGGCTAAATCTGGATTAGGCTATAACTCGTTCCACCTCCATTCAGAGGTGTTCCTTTACCTCCAGGTGTTGACTTATCACACACTGGTTTAGAGGAATTTCATGATCCTATGATGGAATATGGACCTAAGGCTAAAGGAAAAGTTAATCTAAAAAAGCCTGAGGTCAATGATGCCTTTGAAAGTGCTAGTGATTCCTCACTAGTTGAGGAAGTTGAGTCTGAGAAAGTAGGTATTGCTAAGCCTAAGGTTGAAACTGCTAGACCTAAACAAGAAATAAAATTTGTTAGGCAAAAAGTTAGATATGCAGAAATGTATAGGTCAACTAGTAGAACTTCACAGTCTAGAAGCAGAACCCCACAGCCTAGGGGAAACTAGAGGAACTAGAATAATCTTAAGTCCCAACAACTAGGCAGTGATTTTTTTATGCACAATAAAGCTTGTTATTCTTGTGGAAGTTTTGATCTTATTCAGGGTATGTGTAATTACCATCATGGGAGGAGGATGGTATATGGGAACACAAGGGTACCAGGGTATGGCAACTCAAAGGTGAACATATACAGTTTTTCAAGAAACACTCACCCAAATGCTCTCAGTAAATGATACCCAGAGCAATTCTGATGAAGTTTGGCATCAAAACTCTCAACACTGCTAGACCAATTGGGATAACTTATTCAAAGCCAACAGTCTGAATTTCTAAACCAAACTTTGACAAACAACTACAGGGTAATAACTCGTCTTTTAATAAAAATACTAGTTTTTAAAAGATGGTTTGGAAGGAAAAAGTAAGAACTGTCAGTCCAACAAGGCCAACAGTTCATACTGCTAGGCCAGTAGTCAACACTTCTAGGTCTATGGGAACTGTCAAGGGAACTGGGGTCAAGGATGTTAAGGCCTCAGCATGTTGGATATGGAGACCCACCAAATCCAACAGTGCATCAACAACCATGCAAAAGTATAATTACATTGATGCACGAGGCGGATCCCAGTCATAATGGCTTGGGTCCCTAAAGGAAACTAATTTCCTTTATTTTGTGTGCGAGAACATTCAGGTACTAAATAAGATCAAGGATACTCAGATAGTGGATGTTCCAGGCACATGACTGGAAATAGATCCTACCTTTTAGACTTCAAACATTTGGATGGTGGATATGTTTCTTTTGGTGGTGGCATAGGTGGCAGGATTACTGGTACAGGTATAATCAAGACTATCGGTCTTGATTTTGAGGATGTATACTATGTGAAGGAGCTTAAATACAATCTCTTTAGTGTGTCACAGATGTATGTCAAAAAGTACTTTGTGCTATTTACTAACACTGAGTGCCTTATCCTCTCCCCTGAATTTAAGTTAGCAAATGACAATGAGGTTTTGCTCAAAGTCCCAAGGAAAGGCAATCTGTATAGTGTTGATATGAAAAACATTGTTCCTAAAGAGAATCTTACTTGTTTGGTTGCAAAAGCATCCCAGGATGAGTCTATATTATGGCATAGGAGACTTGGTCATGTTAACTTCAAAACCATTAACAAAATAGTAAAAGATGGTTTGGTAAGAGGACTGCCTCAAAAACATTTTCTAAATGACCAGACTTGTGTGGCTTGCCTCAAAGGTAAGCAACACAGAACTTCTTGTATGCCCAAGACCCAAAGCTCTATTACTCAACCCTTATATATGCTTCATATGGACTTGTTTGGTCCTACATCTTTGAGTAGTATTCAACATAAGAGATACTGTCTTGTTGTCATTGATGATTTTAGCAGGTTTACTTGGGTTTTCTTCGTAGGAGCTAAGGATGAGACTTCCAACATTTTAAAGACTTTCATTACAGAGGTAGAGAACCTAGTTGATAAGAAGGTCAAGATCATCAAGTGTGACAATGGGACAGAATTCAAGAATAGAGTGATGGATGAATTTTGCAAGGAGAAAGGTATTAAAAGAGAGTTTAGTGTTGTTAGGACTCTTAAGCAAAATAGGGTTGCTGAAAGGAGAAATAGAACCTTGATAGAAGCTGTTAGGACCATGTTGGCTAATTCCAAGCTACCCATGACCTTTTGGGCTGAAGCAGTTAATACTACTTGTTATGTTTAGAACAGGGTTTTAGTAGTTCATTCTCAGAACAAGACACCTTATGAGTTATTTATAGGTAGATCTCTTACCTTAGAGTTCATGAGACCATTTGGTTGTCATGTCACTATTCTTAATACCTTGGATTATTTAGGCAAGTTTGATGGGAAATCAGATGAGGGTTTCTTTGTAGGCTATTCAACTGTAAGTAAAGCCTTTAGAGTCTACAACCTTAGAACCAAGAAGGTAGAAGAACCATGCATGTAGAGTTTTTGGAGAAAAACGATGTTGTTATAGGAGAAGGTCCAAAATGGTTGTTTGATCTTGATTCTCTAACTCAATCTATGAATTATGTTCCAATGAATGTAGGTACAAATACTAATGACTTTGCAGGTTCATAAGAATATGTTGATACAGATGAACCAGGCATGGGTGAAGAATCAAATCACATTATGGTGCATTCCTTGAAAGACAGTTCCGAGGTTGCTTCTTCTTCAAAAAGTGATGATCAATCATCTCCTTCTGATGCTGAACCAAAGGAGAATGATGATGGTGTGATCAATGCCAATGATGCAACTTCTCAGAACAAAGACTTTCCTGAAAGTAGTACAAACAGTGATGGTACTGCTAGGCATAAAGATGGTACTGCTGGGCAAAGTACTAACACTGATGAACCACCAGTTAGCCCATCTTCACATACTGATCTTTTTGAAGATTTTGAAGCTGATCTCAACAAAATTCCTCTCACATATGATGTTCTATCAACTCCTTTGACAAAATTTCACAAAAATCATCATATCGGTAACATTATTGGAGATGTGCAGTCTGGTGTCAAAACCAAGAAACAAACACAGGTTGAAGATCAACAAAGTTTTCTTATGGTTATTTATGAAGATATAAATCATGAAGAAGCAAACATCTATTTATTTAGATGCTTCCTTTCCCAGATTGAACCTAAAAATATCTTCAAGGCATTAGAAGATGAAAGTTGGGTGGAAACAAAGAAGGAATAACTCTTGCAGTTCAAGATTCAGAAAGTATGGATTCTTGTTTATCTACCCAAGGGTGTGAGGGTGATTGGTACTAAATGGGTTTTCGGGGTGAAGAAAGATAAAAGAGGAATTGTAATCATAAATAAGGCAAGGCTTGTAGCTCAAGGCTATACACAGGAAGAGGGAATTGATTATGAAGAAGTCTTTGCACCAGTTGCTAGGATTGAAGCAATAAGGTTGTTCTTAGCCTATGCTTCCTTTATGGGCTTTATGGTATACCAAATGGATGTCAAGAGTGCTTTCCTGTATGGCACAATTGAAGAGGAGGTCTATGTCTCACAGCCTCCAATTTTTATTGATCCTCATCATCCTAACAAGGTATACAAGGTGGTAAAAGCTCTTTATGGCCTGCATCAGGCACCAAGGGCATGGTATGAAACACTGGCTACATATCTGTTGCAGAATGGCTTTATAAGGGGCTTGATTGATCAGACTTTGTTCATCAAGAAGCTCAAGGGAGACATCCTGCTTGTACAGGTGTTTGTAGATGATATTATCTTTGGTGCTACAAAGAAAGAGATGTGTGTTGAATTTGAAAAGCTGATGCATGACAAATTCCAAATGAGTTCCATGGGAGAACTCACTTTCTTCTTAGGTCTACAAGTGAAGCAAAGACCAGATGGTATATTTATCAGTCATGATAAATATGTGGCTGACATTCTGAGAAAATTCCAATTTACAGATGCCAGAGTAGCTAGCACACCTTTTGACATTCAGAAACCATTGGTGAAAGATGAGTCTGGAGAAGATGTTGATGTTCACACCTATAGATCTATGATTGGGTCTCTAATGTACCTAACCTCCTCCAGGCCAGATATTATGTTTTTAGTGTGTGTATGTGCAAGGTTTCAGGTTACTCCCAATGTCTCTCATTTAACAGATGTGAAGAGGATCTTTAGGTACCTTAAAGGCCATCCTAAGTTGGGCATGTGGTATCTTAGAGAGTCCCCTTTTGATCTTGTAGCATATTCAGACATCGATTATGCTGGTGCCAGTTTGGATAGGAAATCAACAACAGGAGGTTGTCAGTTCTTAGGAAGAAGATTGGTTTCCTAGCAATGCAAGAAACAGACCATAGTGGCCACCTCTACAACTGAAGCAGAATATGTGGCTGCTGCTAGCTGTTGCATTCAAGTACTTTGGACTCAAAACCAACTGCTTGACTATGAGTATAATTTCATGGGTACTATTATTAATATTAACAATAGTAGTACCATTTGCATTGTTAAAAATCCAGTTCATCACTCTAAAACAAAACATATAGAAATCAGACACCATTTTATCAAATATTGCAATGAGAAAAAGTTGATTCAGGTTGTTAAGGTTGATACTTAACACAACTTTGTTGATCTCTTAAATAAAGCTTTTGATGTGGGGAGGTTTCAGTACTTGGTAACAGGTATTGGAATGCTTAACCCTTAACTGTTTTGATTTCTTAACATTTTTTTGTAACTAGAAGGGTTTTTGTATTGCTAGTTGTATAATTTGTACTGCTAGTGCAAATTCATGTATTATAGTTTGTCATGTTAGTCATAGTTTGTACTGTCATAAAGGAAAACACGTTTCTCAGTGTTTTCTTGGTTTTGGACTAACATTGACAGGTTAGAATCATGGGTGTATTGAGCTATGGACTTACATTGTGTGACATGAATCACACCCCAAATGGTAATCAGTTCACCATGTCTTACACACATCAAGAACTGACTAGTCCAGAGCGAACGGTTTCTGGTAAAGACTAATCAAATCTGTTCATGGCTGATAGTTTGCCAAAAACTATATGGTTATCAACACACCATGCTTCAAAGTAAAGAGTTGGCTAGTCCAGAGCAAACGACTCTTGGTAAAGACATATCAAATACGTTGATAGCTGGTAGTTTGCTAAAAACTATGTTCTTTGTTGTTTTAGGCAATGTTGCAAAAATTGTGAATCGGTAGTCGGGCGGTCGACCACCCTGCAGCGATTAATCGGTCAAGACGGGATTAATCGGTGATTAATCGGATTGGCATTTCTTGTAAGTTTTGGGTATTCTAGGGACTAAACTAAAGATTTTAACTTATTTCAAGCCTACTATGTTTCCAAACCTCAATAAAAAACCCCAGTCTTGAATATGAGGCCCATTGTGCGTTATAAGTGAATTAAATGATCCCCAAATTAAGTAGAATGCCTAAATTATTATTTTTTAAAAGTTGACCGATTAATCCGATTTTGCCGATTCGACCGATTTTTGACCGATTCACCCTATTTTTGATCTATTCGATCTATTTTTGACTGATTAGTGGTCGATTTTGCCTAGGCCGATTTTTTCCATCAATTTTCAAAAATCAACAAGGTATAAGGCTGATTAACGATTAATCGGCCGATTCGGCCGATTTTTGCAACATTGGTTTTAGGGCAGTACAATCTTCAAAAAGTATGGAAAATATAATTTTTAAATCTTTCTTAAAGTTCATACTTCTAAGTCATTTTTGCTCAAAAGTTTGTAGTGCTAGTATAAAACTTGATACTGCTATATAGTCGTTGATACTGTCAGGTTTTAACCGTTTTACAAAATTAGTCGTTGAGTAATTTTCGTTCTCTTACCATACTTATAGGGTTAAAATCTTTGATACTTATCTACTTTCTTACTCTCAAAGTTATCTTTTAAGTATAAGTTATCAAAATTCTCAAACCCTCTCAGTTGGTACAAAAAACTCAATTGGATTTCATAAAACATCACTTCCACCATAAACGATCATACTGCACTCATTTTCTCACTCTCCGGATAGCTGACCTCCAATTTGTTAAAACTCACAACATGGTGGCTTTTCTGACCAAAACAGAGCAAGGAGATGGACCTATTTTTTATGAGATTGTAGATTTCTTGAACCAATCCTATATCATGTATGCTTTAACTGTAAATCCCACTCTCTATACCTCACACATCTATCAGTTTTGGCAGACTGCTACTGCCATAACACTTGATGAGGATGAGGAAACAGAAACCCTTGCACTTAGTGCAACTGTGGATGGGCAAGATATCCAAGTTACCGAGTCATCTCTAATAAGTCTTCTTCATTTAGATGATTCCAATGGTATCCTGGACTTGCCTAACCCATAAATTTTTCAAAACCTTTCAAGAATGGGGTATGATACATACAAACAACTTTTGACCTTTCAAAAAGGATGTTTCTCTCCCCAATGGAGATTCTTTATCCACACTCTTCTTCACTGTCTTAACCCTAAAAAGACATCATGGGAGCAGTTCAGTAGTAATATTGCTACTGCTCTTGTGTGTCTAGCTACTAACAGAGTTTTTAACTTTTCAAAATTTATTTTTGACAACATGGTGAAGAATCTGGATTCTCCCTCAAAGTTTTAGATGTACCTAAGGTTCATCCAAATTGTTTTAAATGAAAGAAAAAGTTTTACCTACCCCTTGCCTACAAATAAAGGTTTTTTACAAATATGGCAGTGGGGAATAGACAATATAATTGGGTTATTGTGCCTCTTTTTCCTGAGATGATAACAAGAATTCAACAGGTACAGGGTGAAGGGTCAGTAAACCCAACTGAATACCAACACACACCATTGTGGTTCCACCAATAGACTATACACCCCCTATCATTTACACCTTTAGGAGAAAAACTAAACAGGTCACTGTGGTCTCTCAGCCCAGTGATCCTACTCAAGCTCCTGCAGCAGATGAGACTGCCTTTGGCAGAAAGGGAGAGGCTGGTACTACGGTCATAAGCTTAGTAGCTAGACAGGACAGTACCAACATTGATAAGACCTCAAACCTGGCAACATCTAATGTACCAAGTGCTCCAAGATTTGATACAGGTGATGAAAACCCAAGCCAAATGGATATACTAGGTGGCTCAGTGGACAGTTCCCCAAGGACTAACCTGAGTTTATGCCTCATGATGCATCAAAACCAGAAGGTAATACATCTGGTGGTTCTGAAGGTAGTGATAAACTCAAGGGATTGATGGACACTTGTACCAAGCTCACTATGAAGGTTGAAACCTTGGAACATGATCTAACAGCTACCAAGAATCTATATGCCAAAGTTTACAGGGAAGTTGGTTCTTAAAATGAAGAAGTTGGAAGCTAAGGTCAAGGTTCTAAGGGCCAAGGAAAAAGACTTTGCAGCAGACTCTCCTTCAGATGACTCAGATGATGATTTGGGTGATTCTCCCAAACAAAGGAGGAAAACAGGAGCTCATCCTGAAGAAGGCACTCAAGGAGGTGGTGATGATACTGCTACTAGTAGTCATCAACCAGCAGTTGATACTGCTTTTGCAAATATTGGTACTGCTGCACTGGATAAAGGAAAAGGAATTGCCTTGGAATCTGAAGAACCAGAGGTGACAAAGAAAAAGGCACTAACACAGGTGGATTTGGATGCTGACCTTGCTAAAAAGGCTCAAGAAGAAGAAGTTGCTGGTTTTATGGAGGAGCAGAGGATAAGCAGAGAAAGAGATGCTTTAGACGAGGAAATTTCTAGGCAAGTGTATGATCTCCAAAGGGAGGAAATCCCTGAAGAAGAAAGAGAGGATGTTGTAAATGATTTATTTGATATCATCAGGAAAGGTCAAAGAGAGAGAAAAAGACCAAAGCCTCCAACAAAAGCACAGATTACTCATCAGATGAAAGAATTCCTCAAAAAGCAAGATAGCTGGAAAGCACATCAGTTGAAGGGAAAAGTTAGCTCAGAGATTGAAAGACTGTACCTAAATGCCTACAGAAAGATTCAAAAGTTTACTCCTATGAATGAAGAAGAAAGGTTTACAGGTGCAAAGAGCGCTGCTACATCCTTGGAATCTGATACAGCAAAGAAGCAAAAGATCAGTGAAGATGAACAGAGATTAGATCAACTGGTTACATAAGAAGATGCAGTTGATGTAGCTCCCTTGACTTCAAAATTTCCCATCACTGATTGCCAAATTGTATATGATGGATTTAAGAACTTCATAGAGCTAACCAGGTCAAATGGCTACAAAGGAAGATATTCATCAGTTGCCTACATACTGCATTTTGTTGATAGGCAAGACTTGGAAGATTATCAAATTTAGATATGGTGACACAAGACCCACAGGAACTTTCAACATGGCTATCTGGCATGCTCTTAAATGCATATTTGAGCCAGATGCTAGTGACTCTTGGTGGGGAGATTATATGGTGAAAAGCTGAAAGATGTTTCAATACTGTGGAGTGCATGTGGTGGAACTATGTGAGAGCTGGATCTACATGCTTGTTGAAAGAAACTACCCAATCTCCACTCTTGTTGCCATTCAGATGATTGACTCAAAGTTGTCTACTTTTGAAAATAAAAGATCTCCTATGGTTTACAAGCTTTTGAAGAAGATTGAGGAGATATCAGAAAGAAAGTAGTATGTTTGGAAGAATCCTCCCTCATCAGAAGTCCTAAAGTTTAATTGAAGAAACTTAGTGATTTGCAGAGAAATCATAAGTTTAGGGGAGGATTGTTGGGAATAAAACATAGCAGTACTAACTGCTTTAGGTACTGCCAGGCATACAAACAGACTAGTGAAGAATACGCTAGCAGTACTAACTGCTAGAATATATGGTTTGTACTGCTAATAAGATATGTACACGTTTTTCTAATTATAGAATAGATTGCATGTATATCTTATACGTTTAGATTGATACGAATATATTATAGTTATCTTGTAAAGGACTCCTTAAGCTATAAAAGGAGGTACTTGGGTTAGTTGTTAGTACGTGTCTTTTGTTAAGCTTCAAGGTTGTAAACCTAGTGATAAGGAAAGATCAATCGTATTATAATCAATAATACTGAAGCGCTTTGTTACATCTTGTTTACTGTCTCATATACATTCAATTACTATTGTCTTCTAGAGTGCTAAGTAGTAGATTCCGCATACTACTTGGTATAACCTCAAAGTATCTAATAACAAAAGTCTCAAAGGTGTTTAGATCCTCACAACATGTTTGTTATGATAATGGCCCCTGTAGGTAACTTGCCGATTACCCAGTGTTCTTAAATATAGTGCGCTTGCTTGCCCTAATTGGGTCAACACAAATGTTATTCGTCAATCCTAATAGGCGTATCCACAATATTCGTGCTCACTACACCTAGTGATTAATGGTTCATCATCTGGGGACTTAATTGTGGCAATTGTGTTACATAGTGCCAATAAAACAATCAGATAAGCATACAGTTTCAAATCTTTGTGTGTTCATGTAAAAATAGTATGTATCTCCCCCAAGGGTTTGTAAAACAATTAAGTAATAGAAAGTGGGGCTATGAACTCACCGTGAGTTAATGATGTTAAGTGTATAATGAAATCAATGGATAAGTCGGGAAAACCTCTACGTGTAACTTAGAATATGATGTAACATCTTAGGTTTTGGAATAATGATGTGAAAATATAACAAGTCTATATAAGTTATTATATTGATCATGATGTTGTACATTGTAACTTATAGTAATCGTGTATGTCGTTATGGAAATGGCTTACTAGTTTATAAAACGTGTTTAGTTAAATATCATACCACCGTTTGGGCTATCATAATTCAGAGATCATGTAAACGTATGAGGATCTAGGACACTTTAAATCATAAATCCAATAGCTCGTCGATACGTGCACCCCGAAGAGGCCCCTCACATGAAATTCCCAACTAACATGTAACGTTAATAGTTAAACGTATATTTTGCAAGTTTGATTATATGATGTATGTGTTAAAACGGTCACGTGGTTTGTTAATTTAGTTGGTTTATGTATCGTTAAAGAATTTTAAACAAGTTTGGTGTACACAAGTTATAAGAGTTGTAAGTTATAATAATGGATTAAAACCGGTTTTTGTTCATATTTCTCGTCATTTATGAACTCTACTATTTCGAATGCCAAATAAACTTAGGAAAATTTATTAGAATGTTATATGTTACATTTTTGTAAAATGTGTTAAGTTTAGTAAGTCTTTAAGCTTGGAAAGAAAAATAGTTTATCACAATTAAACTTTTGAAATAACAAGTTTGAGTTAAAAACAGTCCTTGTTAGTTTCGGTGGTAAATAGTCCTTGTTTTGCTCACAAAAAAATAATGAAAAAAACTAAAAATAATTAAACTAAACTATAAAAAATACAAAAATGCACTAAAATTAACCTAAAACTAAACTACTCCCCGGCAGCGGCGCCAAAAACTTGATGTGTCTGTCGTTGTCTATATTTTTATTATCAAGTTTTAAATTTATATTTTTCTGGACTATTCCTATATACAAACACTAACGGGTAGTGTACCCGATCAGATGTAGTCATTGGGGCAAGTACGAGGTCGTTCTCAGGGCAGTGTTGTTTAGAATTAACCTAGTGTATTTTACATATTAATAAGGGGTTTGATTTTGAGATTAATTAAACTACTAAAAAAGAAAAGTAAATTAAACTAATTAAAACAATTAAAACTACCAAGGTTGTGATCCATAAAGAGAAAGAGTGTTAGCCATGTTACTCCTACTATATTCATTTAGTTATTCTTTTACTCGTACAATGATTTAATGTAATGCATTAGTGATATCAGAAACACACAGACAAGCATTTCTATCTAAGGTAAACTAAGCCAGATCTCTCTCGTACTTAGTTCTATGCATGCAACTTATATCCTTGAATCAAATTACCGGTCTACTAAGTTACAAGTATGCATTAAGTGGTATCAACTAATCTATGTGATTTATCTACGGTAACCCATTGCTAATAGCAATACCTACTCTTCTCACCCGCAAGGTCTGTTGAAGTGAACTATACTAACTTAAGTGTTTTAGTATTATCAATCTAACTTCGGGTTCCAACACCTCGAGTCCTAAAGAAGGACGAATGTGGTATTACCTTATCGGTCTTACATGCCCGCATCTATACTGATTTGGACTACCTACATAGCTGATACGCGTACAACGCGCGTTCGGGGTCAAAGAAACTTCCTTTTCGTCGAACAAGTTTTTCAATAGCCTAGGCAGTGAACCTAATCGTTGTAGTGTAGTATTAGGGTAAGCCTCGGGAATTGATATCGTTCTCTAGGGGATAGGAATGCTAGTGAGAAATTACTACGCTAAGGTTGGGGTTGAGGAAGATTATTTTTTATCTTTTTTATGTTTTTTTAGAAAATTGAAATTACGAATCTCGGGGTATTGGATTTGGGGGGGGGGGGTTGGTATTTCTACCGATTACTCTACTTATCTAATTATCTAAACTAAGGTGAGTGTAGTCTATGTCTATTGTTGTGTACTCTTATGATGATTAAAAATGTGTTTACTTAGATGTTATTATTCCCTAGTTATCTCATATTGATGGTTGAATTGTCACGTCCTTATTCTTAACGCGTTGTGTTTCTAAGGTCGTAGGGTATGCGTTTATCCCTAACTCTTTGAAGCTACCAAAGGTTAATGACTACGAAATCTCTAGGATTCATAAACTTAACACTAAGGTTATCTTTGGATATCTAGCCTACAATTCCACTAGTAACTATAAGCTAAGGTTCAACAAAGATTAATCAAGCATTAATAGCACAACGAATGACCTATCGCAATAGTAGGTCAATCACAATTAAGATAAGAGACAACCAATCAATATTCAATAACTAGGTTTCATATTATCTAAGCAAACACACAAATAAATTAGCCGGACATGGAGAACATGCAAGCATACACACAATCAATTGAAGACATGATTAAATCAATGAAGTAAAACACTTATCTTGTTGTAAAATAGGGTATGGAACCCTAAGATACTGCACAAGACAGCCTTGGTTCGGTTTAGGTTTTTACTCCACAAAACTACCTCTCTAAAAACTGAAAAATTCGGATTCTATATATAGTGTTACAAAATGCGACGGCGTCACTCTTTAATTGTGACGCCGTCGGGTCGCCGCCATTAGGGTTTGGTTTTGGCCACGTCAACTCTGTGACGGCGTCACCTTATGCTCGTGACGCCGTCGGCTTCAACCTCTGACGCCGTCTGGATCCCAATCTAGGTCGTCTAAGTTGCGACGCCCTACTCTTTTAAACATGATGCCGTCACTTGTAAATAAGCAATTTGGCTACTGAGTCGTCTTAAGATGTGTCGCAACGGCGTCGCAAATAAGCCCTGACGCCGTCCCCTTTCAATTCCAGCAGTTTGAGTGTCTCGATTCTTGAATTTGGCCATTTTCTTCGTATATTAGCGCCTTTTCGTCCGAATAAGTGTCATTCCAGCAATTTGCCTTCAAGAGACCTAAAAAGTGAAAAGGAATGAAATTAAGTAATAACGGATACAAAAGTGATTAATTAAGGGCTTAAATGACCCCTCAAAAAGGTACCTTTTAAATCCTTATCAAATATCCATATGTCCTCAAGAAAATGTGCTTTTAGCCAATTGATTTATAAGTTAGGGGTCATGAAGCATTAGTTTAGAACGATTCACAACACATATAAGCACCGCAAAAGTCATAACAAGCACGAAAATTACATACTAGCACCTCACATGGGGTGTTTGGATACTCACATCTCTCGGGTGTATATGAAATATAACAAGTTGGAAATGGAAGATAAACACTCATTAACCGGTCCTAGTACATAGATTACCATCGGCTTGAGAATAGATCAAACCTCCATCGCTTTGGCGTAAGCACCTAGGAAAGACTATCCAAGAGGTCTTTTAAAGGGTTGTAACGTTAGGCTTACGGTAGGGAAACAAAGGATTTGGTGGGATAGGCGATTTAGTGGTGGCAAGTCAAAAATATTTATGTTACAAGCATGCGAAGAATGGCGTTGCTGAGCCAAAACTCGACACTCTAAACTCTAGATAAATTGAAACAAACATAAATTTAAAGATAGATGTGGGATGGTAGCCAGTTTTTTTTTTTTTTTTTTTTTTTTTTTTTTTTTTTTTTTTTGAATCACTCTTTTTTTCAATTTTTTTTTCATACACTTTTACTCTACCATCCTCTACGATAACATCAAAATGATAGGGATTTATAGGCACATCCCTACACTTGAGTTTTTATTACTCTAACACTAATTTGACCCAAATTGAAAAGATCAAAACACTTGGAGTACATTATTACGCAAATAAAGGGAATTTGAATTTAATGTTCCCTTCCCGTCATTTCATAAAATTTAACTTTTCCCATGAGTCCCAATCATCCCAAAACTGTGTACAAAGGATATGACTCGACTTAGCAACTTATGCAAGCACTAGATAATTGAACTAAGGGTTTAGTATGATAACAATAATGCACTAAAAGTGAGTGCATATAAGGTAGGCTAAGGCGATTTGGGTGTACATTTGGGGGTGGATTGTAAACAATGCTCTTCATTGATATTCCTGAAAACCGAAACATCACGAGAACCGCGAAAAGGATAGGCTCTGAGGGGTTAACTAGGGGTATCGTATACTAAAGATGAGTACAATGCAAGGGTGTGGGGGAATTACTCAACCGATGTGGAAGAAGTAATTATATTACGGGTATTAAACAAGGGTTATCCTAATGCCTCTTATCATTTAGTTATTCCTAACTACACAAGTGTAGTCTTACTAGCGATCCCGGAATGCATCACAAAATAAGTTCTAGAATCTATTATACTATCGGTTCACACTCGAAGCATTAAAGTGGAATGCTTTAATTCCTACAAGTCTAAGGGCGATCCTCACATTTTGGGTGGAATTTAAGTGGTAAATGGTTTTTGTGCTAGTCATATAACTTCCTATCCATGAGACGCTTTGTTAAGACTAATGGCCCACTCCTACATATCATTAAAAAAAATTAATTTGGTGCCAAAATTACCCTAACCGATATTTCTCATGGGTCATTACACAAATGAAATTGGACAAGGCAAATAGTCAAGGATAAGCATAGTTTCAAAGTTTCCGTTTTATTTTCCTTCCCTACACTTAAACTGAACATTGTCCCCAATGTTCCCTGAAAGTATCAAAGTTATGATAATGAAAGGTAATTAAAAACGAAAGAAACTAGTACTCCCCTGATTAGCTCGGTAGGATCCGTGTGAAGTAGTGGTTAAATCTTTCTTCAAGAAGAGTGTTTGCGTTAAACGCTCCTTCCAATCTTATGTATCTTCTTCTTGATAAATTAAACCTGCACACTTGAAGAAAACAAACGAAACCTTCGCGTAAAATCGGCGGTAACAATATATATATGACTCTACTAAACTAGTGGATGTTTACAGATTTTCTGAAAAATTAAGACCTGGAAAATTCAAAAAATTTATAAGTAGCTCAGAAAACGAGAAAAAATTAGTAACCAATTTCTACTCCTCCTGACCCCGTCAGGTTATCCTGACAGAAACTGGTATGCGATTTTCTAGAAAAAAATTCTGAAATTTTTTTATCTTTAGAATCTGGAAAAATTTCCTACAAAACATCCATTATGACTCGATACAAGCATTTGACTCGAACAAACACACACATATATATATCTTTTAAATAATTGTAATTCTCATGTTCACGTTCTTTTTGAAAACGTGTGTAATCCTCCCTACACTTATCCCTTATGTAAAATACCTTTATATGTAATTAAGACGAGGTTAAAGACAAAATAAAGTATTTTTACAAATTTAAACATGAGAATAAACAATCAATAAAAGATATACGACACAAACAAGCAAACAATTAAGCATGAGTTGCCTCTCACGAAGCGCTTTTCTTTATTTATGAGTCTTGTAGCTAGACTCGAAGTCGTGCGCCTATGTTGGCAAGTTTTTCATTCTCAATGAGAATTCTATCAAATTGACAAAATTTTCATCGACTCTATACCTAGGCCCTAGGGTCAAGCAATCCTTATAATAAAGTCTCCTTTTCTATCACATGAAGTTCAAACCTTTTTCAACATCGTCTTCGCTTTTTTCCTCAAAAGCTCTAATGTTGTCTCGTTCAAAAAGGGATAAAGGGCCATATCCATTCGTCTTCCAAGGCATCCTATAAGTGATCTCATCGTTTCCTTCCTTAAACCTAACCGTTCCTTCAAACTTGTTATGGCTCATTTTAGACTTTTCAACAAACGGTTTTCCTAGCACTACTTGGGATAAGCTATAGTTAATGACACATCCGATGTCTTCTAGGACCACAAAATCAACTAGGTAGGTGAAATTTCCTATAAAGACGTGTACATCTTTGACTCTTCCCACAAAGTTGCAAACCCCTCCTGGATACTTAGGGTCCCCCCTAATCTTAAGTCGCTCATTCATAATGTCATTGTAAACAGCTGATGACATCACATTAATAGGAGATTCCGTATCTATGTAAGCATGTTCGACATTCCTATATCCGATCATGCAAGGGATTTTGAGGTTCCAAGGATTTCCTCTCCTAATCTTTGGACATGTCCTAATGATGGGTGATCGGGGATTATCGATTATGTATTGATGGTAAGCAACCTCTTCCTTAGTAGGGTAAAGATTGAAATAAGTACTATCCTCCGCATTCACGTTTTTATCCACTAAGCCATTTTCCGAATTACTGTTGATCATGGAGCCAACTACAGAGGCGCTGACCACTTTCTCAACAGCTTCCCTAATTGTGCTATTAAATACCTTTTGCAAATCTTGAAGGTCGGTGTTTCTACTCACATAACGGCTTCGGCGGTTATGTTGGCCATTGGGTTGGGTTTTGAGTGAAGTGATTTATTTGGTGGTGGGTTGTTGAGTGGTGGTTGATTATCACCTTCCATGATGAAAAGTGATGGGATTACTAACAAAGGTCACAAAGAAGGGGGATAGACTACGAGGAAGCTAAAAATGGGGAAAAAAGCTTACTTGATAGGAATCAAACAAGGAAACCTAAACGAGGTGGAAATCTAACTAGCTATTCTATTCCCCAGCAGCGGCGCCAAAAACTTGATACGCGTACAACGCGCGTTCGGGGTCAAAGGAACTTTCTTTTCGTCGAGCAAGTTTTTCAACACCCTAGACAGTGAACCTAATTGTTGTAGTTGTTAGGAATTAGAAATTCCCGGCATTAAAGAGTCGGTCACCTCAAGTATATGTAATCGTTAGAAAGCTCGTAGTCGTAGTAATTCTTATGTTTAGTAGTATTTAGTTAAGTAACACCGTGGAGGACGGACGGGTCTTTACCCACTGTATGCCTGATCCACAGCCCGTTGTGTGGCGATTTATGTAAGACTATAAATACTCTCTACCTTTCAAGGTAGAGAGTTGGAGCTTATAATAATATCTTTCACTTTCTCTCACTAAGTTCCCTAAACCTCTAACTTTCTCTCTCTAGAATTCCATCTTCATGCTACTTTGTGTTATGGTTTGATGTGTATGTGAAAAGTTATAACTTACAATTGGTATCAAGAGCCATGGTTAGATCATATCTTGCACATCTTTGGATTTATAGTGGTTTTTAGGTGGTTTTTGAGTTTGAAAAAGTTTAGTGGTTTTTGCATCATTTGGTTGATTTCTTGTGTTAAAGCTTGGATTTTGTTAGTACTTTTATGTTTAGAATCATCACAAGTGTTTAGGTTTTCATTTGGTAAGCTTGAATCATCTTGGTTGGGTTGTTTTTGGATTAAAAAGTGATGTTTATGTGGTTTCTCTTGCTAGCGACTTGATATACGAATTTATTTCTTCGTAGCGACTTGCTTCACAATTTTGTAGCGAGTTACAGTTTTGGAGCTAGCGACTTAGACCTAGCGATTAACAGTACAAGTAGTGGACTCTCCACTACGGGTAGCGACTTGGTGGTAGCGACTTGGTCTGTAGCGAGTTGCTCTTTAGCGACTTGTATCTTTAGCGACTTGAGTAGCGAATTACTGCCAAAATTTTGCTAGCGACTTGAGGCTTAGCGAGTTACTACTTAGCGACTTGAATTTTTCTAGCGACTTGGGACTCTAGCGACTTAGTGGTGTAGCGAATTAGTTGTTAGCGACTTGGTTCAAGAATTCGTAGCGACTTGGTTGATTTTTCCCGTCAAAACTTCAAACGGCCATAACTTTTGAACCGTAACTCCGTTTTCAGCGTTCTACCCATCAAAACGACCGTGAGAACGAGGAGAATGGCACGCCGAATTGACTAAAGTTCATTCGGGTCAATCTTCAAGGTCTAAATCCGCTCCGAACAGAAGTTATTGAGGTTTTTAAGTTTTTAGACCTTAATTTCTCAGGAAAAACGGGCATAAACCAATCCGAATCACAACCAAACAACATCTCTGCTAATCCTAAAAACAATCATATGTCCTAACACACAATTGTCTATCATTCCATTGGTCATTGCTTAACGGTTTGGTCTTGATTTTAGTAAAATCCCGCGAAAGATTCTATTTCTCGGTTTGAATCATAGACTTGTAAAATCCCGTGCATTCTACCACATCATGTCTTACTCTACTGACCCAGTGATTTCAGAAGTGCTTAAATTGTATGATGATGTAGACAACCCTGAGAATGTTAGCTACACTGAACGATTAAAGATGATTGAATCAATCAATGAGGATGTGATATCTCCGGGTTCAGACTTTGAAAAGACTGAAATGCACCAGTCAATGCTACAAAATGCCATGCTAAAGGAATGTAACATTGAGCCCTTTCAACTACTTTATCAGCACCTCAAACTACTTTTATCTACAACTATGGATCGAACAAGCAGTGCTCTCCTTCGTCAGGATTTTCCCATCTTGACAAGAACTGTACTACTCAACTTAGAACATCTGAGGTTTCAAATTACTAAAGAGAAGTTCTCAATTGATGTATCTAATGCAGCTCTTCAAGTAATCTTCGATCAATTTCAGTCATTTATCCAGGGAGAATATTCCTCAGATTTTGATGATGACATGACTGGAATTTCATTCAAGAAACACACTGGAATGGAAATTCATGAGTTCAGAAACACCTTTATTCAACTTATTGGTAATATGGAAATATACATTAAGGAAGCTGCTCAAGAGAATGACAAGATGAATGAATTGAATGGGTGTCAAGTTATGTTATGTGAAGATTGTGATAGGTCGAGCAATGGATCAGTCGAACTAATGAATGATGCCGAAAGCAGAAGCTCAATTGCAATGAAGGAGGATGAAGACAACTGTACTGATCTTAAAGACCCAGAGTCAGAAAAGGGTGAAACAGTTTACATGACAACTCCTAGTGTTCATGTGGTAAATACTGATGACATATCTTCAGATGATCAGATGTCATGTGATGAGGTACCCTTAACTGTTCAACATAGTGCATCTACTAATGTTCCGAAACATACTGATCTTAATGCTGAACATGATTCTGATAAATGTTCCTTGGTTGAGGCTGAGTCTAATAATTTCAAAACATATGATATGGTTGATAAAAAGGCTTTTGATGAACTTTCAAACAAATTCTCAAAACTTGAAAAACATTGCATTTCACTTGAAATTGCAATACAGAGTAAAGAAGAAAGTTTTCAACTTAACAAACCATGTAAAAATCCGGAACTTCCTGAATTCCGTGAACTTTTTGAAATTAACACTTTGAAAGCTCAGCTTCAAGACAAAGAGTCAACTATCAACAATTTGAAGAAACACATTTCTAATACGTATGTGAAAAGTAATTTGGTTACAAGTAATTCTGATGTTAATACTATTGATGATATTCAAATGAGAAATGATGAATTAGCGGTTTGTGTGGCCAAATTACTAAAGGAAAATGAGTCTTTGAGAGAGCATCACATAGAACTAAGTTACTCTGTCAAAGAAGCTAGAACTGAGTCAATGGAACAAAACTCTTTGATAGCAAAAATTGATGAACTCAAAGCTCAACTTCAGGAAAAGAGTTTCGCTATTGTTGCCTTAAAAAATGAGCTTAGGAAAACTGTAGGGAAAAGTGTGAACACTAAGTTTACAAAACCATCAACCTTGGGGAAACCAGTTTCTCATCCCATTAGAAACCGGTCCATTGTTAGGCAGCCTACTGCGTTTATATCCGAAAGACCAAAATTGTCAAAAACACGGTTTGCCTCCCAAGTTGATGAGAAACAAGTTTTGTCAAAACCAGTCACTTCACCTGAGTTGCCTAAGAATTATGCTTCTAGTTCCTCTAAACCTCAACAAGCATCTACTTCTACTCCCAGCACCTCTAGGATTAGTTCGAAAACAGTGTCAAAATCAAGCATTAAAACCCAGAATTCATATGATATGAATGATTTGTGGAAGAACTATTATCTAGAAAAAGCTAGAAAAAAGGCACAGATTCGAAAAGACGGAATTTTAGGTGCAAGACCTAGGGTGATGAATTCTACGAGATTTCAAGGCACTGCTAGTAGTTGTAAACCACTACCTAGGAACACTCAAAAGACTAGGGATTGGCGTGCAGCTAAGAGTAGTTATTTGCATAAGAATGCTAAGCATGTAGAAAACAAAACTAGAAATTCTGAGTCTTTTCCACATAAGAAACAGTTTCCTAAATCACATGCCAAGGTACTATCCACTAAGACCACTAACGCGACTAAGGTTCAACATGTTGTGAAACAATACAAACCAAAAACTTCGACTAGATGGATACCAACTGCTAACGCGACTAAGGTTCAACATGTTGTGAAACAATACAAACCAAAAACTTCGACTAGATGGATACCAACTGCTAAATCTTTGAAAACTAGGAACAAGGATACGTCTTCCACTATGTATAAGAAGCCTTACAATCCTAGACCTTGCCATAAGTGGATACCTTCTGGTAGAATGTTTAAGGATGCTGGACTTAGGTGGATTCCTACCGGAAAGCTGTTTTCTGATGAAAAAATCAAGGTTGACCGTGAAACCCCAAAGAGTTTGGATACTAATGTCACTAACCCATATATATGCAATCAAGCTTGTAATGTTAGTGCAGGTACTCCTTACTCAGTTGCAGATACTTCGATCCTTCAATACATGGACTGGCTTAAAGTATGGATTACAAATGGATTGATATCTCATAACACACGGGTTCAAGTTTCTCAACATTGATATTCAACCGGCTATGACGTCTGTTCACTTCAGTTCAGGCCTCGTACTTCATCATAATGGCGTCTGCAGATAACACTTCAGGCCCCGTTCTTCAAAGAAAAGAAAAGTGTACACTCTTCTGTGCGCTTAATCTTCAGCTAAAGAGAAATTCTCTCGTGAATGGTCATACTCATCTACATTCTTCATTAACAAGCTTCATGTCTTTCCATGCTCATTCAATCATCAAGTGGATCTACGTTCATTGGTGTATACTCCTATTCACTTGTTAAATCAAAAATGGCAACTTCGGATGCAATTTTTGAGGGGGAGAAGAGTGAATATACTACATGATGATGGATGTTTGAATAATGGTTATACGACTTAATTTTTGATGATGATAAGTGTATATTCTGTTTGATGAAGAGTGAATATACTAAGGATAACTGGGATTCATTGTTTTGATGTTTGATGACTCTTCCCCAACGCCTAAACGCTTCACTTACTAAGGATATTTGGGAATCAATGTTTGGGATTCATTGTTTTTCAAAGATATGTTTGATGAGTACTTTCAACCTCTGACGAATGTTGATCATCCAGCTTCTGAAGCTCATGCTCCGATTTCTATTGACTCAACTGGTTCACCATCTAAGAAGTACTTCTTGGAATTCTCAAGAAGCCCAAATCTCCAGTTATTCCTCAAGGCGTTAATAATGACTATCATAATATTGCAGTTGCACTCATGAATAATGATCCGCTCTTTGGTATTCCTTACCAAATCTTCACGGATTATTGTTCATGAATAGTGATCCTCTCTTTGGTATTCCTTTGCCAAATATTTACGGATTATTGTTTCTCTCAATGTGCACGCTATAAATCAACCACATGAACTTAAAGAAAAATGACTTCCTCATCCGCTCGAAGACATTATTGGTGAATCTTCCAGATCAGTCTCTACATGTTTACTTTTAAGGAAGAATGCATTGATGTTGAGGAATCATTTGTTCCGGTTCATTCAGTGGGACAATGTACATCCGATTGTATGTTGTTTTCACGTGTTGGGCATTTGACACAAGTTGATGACTTCAGAGTTAATCATTTATCACTTATTTGAGATTGAAGTTGTCTTTCACAAAGGCGTGTTCTTATTTCATAACTTGCTCGGGCTTAAGAATTTGAGTTGAAGACTTGGTTTATCTAGTTACCAGCAGTCGGGGTGGATGGTTGAAGACCTGGTTAACTATCACTATTAGGAGTTACGTTGTTTTACTCAGTGTCACATGCAGATGACGATGTGGATAATCTCAAGAGGTGTTAATGTCTCATACTTTGTTTGAGTAGTGAGTACTTAGATATTTGCTTGAAGCATAGACTCTCGACACCGTTCTTCCATCTTTAAGTGCAAGCTTAAGACACAAATGCGGGGAATTCGACTTCAGTTTCAAGTTTGGTATATCGGGTTTTTCTTCAACAGTGGTCACTTCAAATTGTCTACATATGGGTTGATAAAGATAGTCAGAGAGAGTTTATGTAGCAGTTGATTCTCACAGGATTCATTTGGGCTATTTGAGTTCTTCTCACAAGATTTCAAGTTTATGGATTTATTATGTTTTGCTGATTCTGAGGTATCAAAACCAGCAAGGGGGAAGGACGTATTATTCCAACTATTTGGGGGAAATGGTCTCTGGAGCCTTTTGGTATGTGTTACTTCAGCGTTCAGTTGAAAGAAATGTGAGGAGAATATATGGTACGTGAGATGATATTGCTTATCAACATCTTCGATATGTTTAATGGTAAAGTGCATCAGGCTTTTGCTTCATGTACACATTGGTATGATGATTCCAATGAGAGTGCAAACGATTAATGGGAAGAGATACATTTTAGTCGTTGTCGATGACTACTCTAGATTTACTTGGGTCAAGTTTTTGAGGACTAAGGATGAAACTCCATCTGTCATCATCAAACTTATCAAGCAACTACAGGTTCGTCTTAACAACACGGTTAGAATTGTTCGAACAGACAATGGCACAGAGTTCGTTAATCGAGACTTAAGTCAATTTTATGAAAGTATTGGAATCAGTCATCAAAGAAGTGTTACACGAACTCCTCAACAGAACGGTGTAGTTGAAAGACGAAATCGAACTCTTGTGGAAGCCACTAGAACAATGCTAATTTATTCGAAGGTTCCAATGTTTCTATGGGCTGAAGCCATTGCTGCTGCCTGCTACACCCAAAATCGTTCTCTCATTCACACCTCTCATGGAAAAACTCCATATGAACTTGTTCATAAACGAAAACCTGATTTATCCTATCTTCGTGTGTTTGGTGCTTTGTGCTATCCAACAAATGACGGTCAAGATTTAGGTAAATTAAGAGCTAAAGCAGATATTGGAGTTTCTGTAGGTTATGCACCAAACAAGAAGGGTTACCGAATCTACAACAAAAGAACCCGAAATATCATGGAAACAATTCACGTTACGTTCGATGAGCTGACCGGTCAAATGGCTCCTGGACACTCCAGCTCAGGACCCGCACTTCAAAACAGTCCCATTGGTTCATCCCTTGTTCCAAACTCCTCTCAAGAAACTCCATATGTACCTCCATCTGAAGATGATGTAAAGAAATTGTTTGATCCTATGTTTGATGAACTGTATGATTCAATTACTAATGAGGTGCTGATTCCTACAACAGAGGATACTCTTATTCCATTGAATGAAGTCAATCCCTCTGTCTCAATATCTTTAAGTCAAGAAGCACCCGCTGCTGATCCTTCAGTCTCATCAACAAATCATCATTCTTCAAATGTACATCATGGAAATGTTTCTAGCATCAATGATGAAGTTAATCCCTTTGCCACTCCTGAAGATGCTCCATTTGAAAACATATTTGCTACTCCTGAATCATCATCAGAACCACCTTCTTCAGGAGACATCGACTCTGCTACCTCAGTTCCTCAACTACTGCCACATGAACACCTCAGAAAATGGACTCACGATCATCCATTAGACAACATCATTGGAAATCCCTCTCGTCCTGTATCAACCCGGAAACAACTTGCAACCGATGCCTTATGGTGTTTCTTCAACTCTGTACTATCTAAGATCGAACCAAAAGATGTTAAATCTGCAATGAATGAAGATAGCTGGTTCAATGCCATGCAAGATGAAATTCATGAGTTTGATCGTCTTGATGTATGGGAGTTAGTACCTGCTCCAGACTGTGCTATGATTATAGCTCTAAAATGGATCTTCAAAGTAAAACTTGATGAGCATGGTGATGTGTTGAAGAACAAGGCTCGATTAGTTGCTAAAGGATATCGTCAAGAGGAGGGTATAGACTTTGAAGAATCTTTTGCTCCAGTTGCTCGAATCGAGGCAATCAGAATCTTTCTGGCTAATGCTGCTAGTAAGAACATGGTAGTTTATCAGATGGATGTAAAGACGGCATTTCTGAACGGAGATCTTAAAGAAGTCGTCTACGTCATCCAACCTGAAGGATTTGTGAATCAAGAGCATCCTACTCACGTTTATCGTTTGAAGAAAGCTCTTTATGGTTTAAAGCAAGCTCCAAGGGCATGGTATGATACACTGTCAAAGTTTCTTCTATCAACCGGATTCATCAAAGGAGCAGTTGATCCTACATTGTTCACCAGGAAGTCAGGCAAACATTTGATTCATGTTCAAATTTATGTTGATGATATTATTTTTGCCTCGACTGACCCAATGGAATGTGATCGTTTTTCAAATGAAATGAGTTCAAAGTTTCAAATGTCAATGATGGGACAAATGTCATTTTTCTTGGGATTACAAATTTCTCAAAGTCCCGGAGGCATTTTCATTAATCAATCTAAATATGCAACAGAGATTTTAAAGAAATTTGGATTTGATTCAAGTGACCCTGTTGACACCCCCATGATTGACCGAACCAAACTAGATGAGGACCTCTCAGGGATCATGATTGACCAAACGAAATATCGGAGTATGATTGGATCCCTGATGTATCTCACTGCTAGTAGACCAGACATCTTGTTCGCTGTTTGCATGTGTGCTAGATACCAGGCTAAGCCTACTAAAAAGCACCTTGAAGCAGTTAAACGGGTCTTTCGGTATCTCCAAGGAACCATCAATATGGGACTATGGTACCTGAAGGACACCGGTATGTCACTAACGGCCTATGCAGATGCTGATCATGCAGGTTGTCAAGATACTCGTCGAAGTACGTCAGGAGGTGCTCAGTTTTTGGGTGATAAGCTTGTGAGCTGGTCTTCAAAGAAGCAAATGAGTACTTCTATTTCCTCTACAGAGGCTGAATACATAGCCATGTCATCTTGTTGTGCTCAAATCTTATGGATGAGATCTCAATTATCTGACTATGGCTTTGAATTCAACAAAATCCCTCTGTACTGTGATAATAAAAGTGCTATTGCTCTCTCATGCAACAACGTTCAACACTCAAGAGCAAAGCATATCGACATTCGACATCATTTCATCAGGGAACAAGTAGAAAAAGGTGTGGTGGAACTATATTTTGTGAGGTCTGAATATCAGTTAGCAGACATCTTCACCAAAGCTCTTCCAAGAGAACGTTTTGAGTTTATTCTTCCACGACTTGGCTTGAGAAGCCTTCAACCAGAAACTCTCAAACGTCTTCAGGAGGAAGACGAGGAGTAAAGGTCTATCTTCATCTATCTCTTGTATATATCTATTCAAAAATCAAACAGAAAATTATAAAACTTTCAAAATCCATAAAAATTTGAAAAATTCGAAAAATCTTCAAAAAATATTGTCATTTTGTCATGTTTCTCTCGGTTCGATTATATCTACGGTCTTTGTGTTGTCATTCAAAGAATGACACGGGACTTTAGATGTTGTTCGAATTCTTAAAAAAAAAAAAAAAAAAAAAAAAAAAAAAATTTAAAAAAATCAAAAAATCAAAAAATATTTTTGGGAGAAAGAGAAATGGTTTATTGTCATTTTCAGGCAATAACCCGGTTTTAAAAGAAAGAACAGAGCCATGTTTTAACATGTTTTCAAATTCCATGCTCTGATTCTATAAACATTTATCTGCTGAAAACTAAATGCTTTGAAAAATAACTCGATCTCTATTTTTGATAATCATCAGGACTTATTTGTCAAAATCTCTATCTCTCAATCAACAACCTATGTCATTGATTGAGGGGGAGAATGATTTCAATTAAATTAAAAAGTTATTTGGCATTAAACTGTTTTCAAAAGATGTACATGCATGTTCTTTTTTCAATGGAGTTTAAATTCTTAAAATCCGATCCTTATCAGTTCAAACGCTTTCACAATCAAGTCACAATTCTCCTTAAAAAGCTTTCAAAATCAATTTAAATCTATACGAGATCACAAATCTCAAATGTTTTGATAATTGTGATCGGGGGAGAATGTGTGATTTAAATTGGATTTAAACTGATAATTCGGTAAATGGTTTCATAAGAGTGTACATGCTGTCCTTCCCACATGTGACAAACAATTTCAAATTTTACATGCACATGTTGAGGGGGAGCATCTATATTAAACCTTTGATTTGAAACGTGATCATTCATCCCAATGTGCAGGTTCCCTCTAGTATGTGCAAAACTCTTTTCAAACCTCGAGGCACATATTGAGGGGGAGCAAATTTATGGAAACCTCATCCTTCCCGGAAATGCTATATCTACTTGATTTGATGAAGGAAGCGATGTTGATATCTTTTAGAAAATGGTAATCAAAGAAGTTAATTCTTTCTCTTGCCTCCGTGTGCAAAACATTTTCAAATATTTGATGCACATGTTGAGGGGGAGTTCTCGTTCTAGAAATATCAAAAACAATTCAGGTACAAAATGCTTTGATAATATATCACAAGTATCTGAATTGATTTTCAAATGGTTTTCAATTGGATCCAATGGCAGACGAACAATACCAAATAGACCGACCAACTTTACTTTATGTACGGTGATATAAGGATGATAAGGTTAGGTATTTGTTCCCATGATCCGCCAGATCCGGAGGGATCTACCCAGGGACAATCCACTAGTTAGTGTAGAAGTCCTTAGGTATGATGATAAAAGGAGAAAAATGAGATATGGGAAGAGTGCGGACTAAGACTGAGCTAGTACTGGAATAAACCCAACAAGGTTCTAGCTATGAAGTCTCGGTAAGCACTGAAGGGGTTGAAGAATTAAAAAGAATTGAATGTGAAAAGGGTGAAAACAAATAGCCCTCCATTTATTCAACCTTAGGGCAGAAACCGGGTTCACTTCATATGCTACTGATGGTAACATCGGTATTGAAGACAAAGACGTCATGGACCCAGTGACGCACTGCACTTCAACTTTCCAAAATCACTCAAGTTCCTCTTAAAAGGACTTGTTTCATTCTAACGGGGAACCGACATTGTCTATCGACTTTCTCTTAGAGATTGTTGATATTGAAGAAGGAGACCCTCTCCCTAGTCTCCGGCACAGGATCCAAATATGCACAAATTGAGTCTAGAGCCACGAGATCATCAATAAATTTCATTAGGACACTTTCAATGAAGACTCTCTGTTTCACACTATGTGGAAAGAGAGATTATATCTTGAGTCCTACGCATTATCCTTGTGGTATTGCCAGAACATCTGAGTGATGTGTTTACATATTCACAATGAAGATGGAAAGCCTTCTGGAGCCAACATCAAACAAGCTCCTGGTAGGTGGCATGTGAGATCTATTATATAGATCAACCATGTGACAACTGAACAGAAACAATGGGACGATTCAATCTCTTGAATCAATCCTGGTTCAGGTTATGGATTGACGGATACCTTTGAAAAACCGGTCTTTGTGCTTAACAACTCTTTTCTTTTGCATATCGACCGTGTACTCATTTTTCAACCCAAAAGGTATTTTTATGATTGATAATTGATTTTCTATAAAACCTTCGTTGTATTGCAAAAACAATTTCTATTGAGCGATACACGATTGTTTTTCAAATCTTTTTTCATCAATCAGTGGACTTAAAATTCGCTGGTTCACTCACTCCGTGTTGTCTTCTTTGAGACGTTCCGGTTTGAGAACAGCTAGAACAGCTGCGAAACCCTGTCAAGGAAATTCTTCGGAATTATACCTGATCACAGGCAGTACATGTACTGATCAACGGGGAACCGTGGGCCGTGTACCTTAATTCAACGAAAGTGATCAAAGACAATTTCGTGCGATTTATTGCTAACTGTTGTATGCAGGTACGCCCGACGTTTGCAGCTGATCAGAATGAAGCGGTCAATCCATAGCCGCATGCTCACTCAACACATTCAACTCAAAGAAATCATGATTAGTGCATCAATGACTCTGATATTTTCACACCAAGCTTCTGCTACGCTGCTGCCAATATCATGATTCAACAAAAGCTTCCGCTACTCTGATGTGAAGATTTCATGATCCAGAATGTGAGCATGTCGGTCCTAAAGTCACAACATCACATAATACCAACACCACAAAGGATGTGTCAGAGATTGTTGATAGCTGATGATCTCAAAAGATGGCTCAAAATGACTATCACGTGGATCAGTAAAAGACCTCCACTTGAAGTAACCAAACATGCAATGTGAAGAATCAATGACTACGAGCTTAGGAGCAAAGGACTACATCAAGAATGCAAGATCAATTGTTAATGTATTATCTGGTTGTATTCAATGTGTTTTTGGTACATGATTGAGGTGACCTCCCTTAGGGGGAGATTGTTAGGAATTAGAAATTCCCGGCATTAAAGAGTCGGTCACCTCAAGTATATGTAATCGTTAGAAAGCTCGTAGTCGTAGTAGTTCTTATGTTTAGTAGTATTTAGTTAGGTAACACCGTGGAGGACGGACGGGTCTTTACCCACTGTATGCCTGATCCACAGCCCGTTGTGTGGCGATTTATGTAAGACTATAAATACTCTCTACCTTCCAAGGTAGAGAGTTGGAGCTTATAATAATATCTTTCACTTTCTCTCACTAAGTTCCCTAAACCTCTAACTTTCTCTCTCTAGAATTCCATCTATATGCTACTTTGTGTTATGGTTTGATGTGTATGTGAAAAGTTATAACTTACAGTAGTGTAGTATTAGGGTAAGCCTCGGGAATTGATATCGTTCTCTAGAGGAATAGGAATGCTAGTGAGAAATTACTACGCTAAGAATGGGGTTGAGGAAGATTAATTTTTATCTTTTTTATGTTTTTTTAGAAAATTGAAATTACGAATCTCGAGGTATTGGATTTGGGGGGGGAGGGTTGGTATTTCTACCGATTACTCTACTTATCTAATTATCTAAACTAAGGTGAGTGTAGTCTATGTCTATTGTTGTGTACTCTAATGATGATTAAAAATGTGTTTATTTAGATGTTATTACTCTCTAGTTATCTCCTATTGATGGTTGAGTTGTCACGTCCTTATTCTTAACGCGTTGTGTTTCTAAGGTCGTAGGGTATGCGTTAATCCCTAACTCTTTGAAGCTACCAAAGGTTAATGACTACGAAATCTCTAGGATTCATAAACTTAACACTAAGGTTATCTTTGGATATCTAGCCTACAATTCCACTAGTAACTATAAGCTAAGGTTCAACAAAGATTAATCAAGCATTAATAGCACAACGAATGACCTATCGCAATACTAGGTCAATCACAATTAAGATAAGAGACAACCAATCAATATTCAATAACTAGGTTTCATATTATCTAAGCAAACACACAAATAAATTAGCCGGACATGGAGAACATGCAAGCATACACACAATCAATTGAAGACATGATTAAATCAATGAAGTAAAACACTTATCTTGTTGTAAAATAGGGTATGGAACCCTAAGATACTGCACAAGACACCCTTGGTTCGGTTTAGGTTTTTACTCCACAAAACTACCTCTCTAAAAACTGAAAAATTCGGATTCTATATATAGTGTTACAAAATGCGACGGCGTCACTCTTTAATTGTGACGCCGTCGGGTCGCCGCCATTAGGGTTTCGTCTTGGCCACGTCAACTCTGTGACGGCGTCACCTTATGCTCGTGACGCCGTCGGCTTCAACCTCTGACGCCGTCTGGATCCCAATCTAGGTCGTCTGAGTTGCGACGCCCTACTCTTTTAAACCTGATGCCGTCACTTGTAAATAAGCAATTTGGCTACTGAGTCGTCTCAAGACGTGTCGCGACGGCGTCACAAATAAGCCCTGACGCCGTCCCCTTTCAATTCCAGCAGCTTGAGTGTCTCGATTCTTGACTTTGGCCATTTTCTTCGTATATTCGCGCCTTTTCGTCCGAATAAGTGTCATTCCAGCAATTTGCCTTCAAGAGACCTAAAAAGTGAAAAGAAACGAAATTAAGTAATAACGGATACAAAAGTGATCAATTAAGGGCTTAAATGACCCCTAAAAAAGGTACCTTTTAAATCCTTATCAATAGCTAAAGAGGTACACTATGATGTAGCAAATAGATGTCAAATACATAAACAAATAAACAAGTATACTATTTGAACGACCATAAAATATTTAAAACAATGCATCAAATCTTCATAAACAAAATAACATAAACATAATAGTCATAACATGGCTAACACCCAAGGGTGTTAGCCGATAATGTATGTACAGTTACACAAAGAGAATACAAACGATAAACAAATGGAAATCATAATGAAATCGAGATGTAAATCGAATGACTAAACTAACTGTGTTGATATGGGACCTTCTCCTCTTAATCTTCTCACATTCGAGACTAAAACTTGGGGTGTTGGAACCTTGGAACATGGTTGTGGTGGTGAATGGTCTATGCAAAACCCGTATTAAGGCTTGTATTTATAGTGTTAAGTCTGAGGCTCGATATAGCGTATCCAGAGGTTGATACGGCGTATCCGAGATTTGTTAATTGCTGACAAAGAAAGCATATTCCAAACATATTCTGCGAATCTTTTAAATACAGCGTATTGCTGAAGAGTGATACATCGTATACCTTTAAATATGGGATATACTTGGAATGGGGATAAGATCTTCAATACGGCGTATGGCCCGAGTTTCAGACGCCGTATACCTCATAAGTTAACTTGGGCTTTAACTGTAGAGCTTCCAATACAACGTATTGCCAGAGTTAAATACGCAGTGTGTCTTCATATTCACAAATACTTAGTGAGTTCTTCCATATAGCATACGGCGTATGGCCAGAGTTACATACATTGTATTCTCTTTGCATGTTACATACATAATTATCAAATAAGCTCCAAATCATGTCTTGTTTCGTGCCTTTTTCAATATTGCTCCATAAACACTGAAAATAATAAACTTAAGCAATTAAGTATCAATCCAGATCTAAACATACATTAAATGAGCAATAATCGCGGGATAAATGATATATAAACATAGCATACATTTGATGTTATCAGACCTCTCTTTTCCTAAACTGGCCTTAGTTTTTGAGGTGGATGGCATATCCCTTTCTTTGGTAGGTGAGGACATGAATTGCTTTGGACCTTTATTGGTCTTCACATAACCAAAGATAGTACCATAAAATTTAACTATCACCCTTTCATGATCACATTTGAGAGCCTTAATAGCTTTCTTTAAGTCCATTGCAAGCACCTTGACCTTGTCAGTTGCTTGTTTTATAGTAGAAAAATATTCTCCAACAAAAAAGTCTCCTTCTATAATGTTATCCTTACCCTTGTATACCCTTCTCTTCATCCTTCAGCATTTTCTTTATTTTACGTGAAGGTTGCTCATCATCACCATCATCAACTTAACTTTCAAATTCATTAAGGTCAATTACACTAATATCAGCGTCAATGTCAATTTCAACAGCTTCTTTCTTAATCTGTTCAAGATTTGCATCCACCTCAAAGTGGAAGCCACCTATGTCCACTTTTGTCTCTGTTACTAGTATCATATTGTCATTATGCTAAAAATCACTCTCATTACATTCACTCACATCTTTATCTTTAGTTTCTACCAATCTTCATCACCCATACATTCTTCCCTTTCTACAACTTCTTCATCAATCTGTTGTTCAATACTATGAAAAACCAGATTCTGATTTCTCGGATTTATCTCAGGAAAAATCTCAGAAATGTCTTGCTTCATCTAATCCAGGGTAAGCCTAATTCATAGCAGTACTTGTTGGAACAAATCGTCCTCAATATATGTCTAAGCTTGTTTACCATTATTGCTTGAATCAGGCATAAAACCACCCATATGTTCATGATCATTCTGTTCCAAGATATTTAAGAAACTGGATGCACTGGATTAGGATGGTGGTACCTCATTTTCACAATGTAGGATTCATAAATTTTCAGCATTACGATTAATGGTTGAAGCTTGAGTTGGCACTTCTGTATTATCCTCCTTCACGATGATATTTTCACCATTCTACTCCAACAACAACTTTCCTTTCTTAACACCTTCACTAACCACATTCTCTTCAACAATCTCCTCAATTACTACATCCTTGGACTAACTACTCTCAATCACTATAATCCTCACCTCCATCATGTGTTTTTCTACCAGTGATACAACAGATTCAACATATAAATCTATTTCCTTAAACTCAGGCACATATTTCAACAAGGCCAAGATATCTTGATCCGATATTAAAGGTACCAACCCGTCATCTAATGACTGATCAGGGATCCTAAAATGGGTAAACATAATCTTACCATTATCACCTAAACCGAGTTCACCTAACATTCTAGCCAACTCATGAACGACAAACTTTTCATAATCAATTAGGTGTACATAATCTGCCACATCAAACTTGTATACTCTATATGAGGGATTAGAAAATTCACATGTGTGGTGGATTTTCAGGCTGAACAACAGATAATTAAAATACGAAAAATCAGAAAACATCCATAATAATTCCAAGATCAACGGCATCAGTTTACACAGATGCACTACAAGCAAAGTAAAACAAAATCAACGAAAAAAATATAATGAAAATCAAGGGGATACAAAACTTGCCATACATCATGAATCGGGTCACTGTGCGCTCGAATATGCTAACAAGGAGGTTTAATCACGTTTGATTTCATGAGTTTACTAGTTGATTTGAAACCTCAAGGATGTAAAATGTAATCGTACGGTGTAGTTGTTGTTCAAATGAAAGGTTTGTTGGGAATATAACCGAGGCGAAGTGGGTGGGGATAAAGGCGGAAAAGTGAAATGACTAAAATACCTCGATGTGATCCTCAAACTAACAGAATAAATAACAATCGTTAGGCTAATAATAAGTTGCCCAAAAGGAGACTTTTTATTGCTCAAACTAGCCAATAGTGGCATAAATTATGATGTGATCAGCAAACAGTAGACAATAGTTGCATATATTGCCCAATAATAATAATACTCATAATAATAATAATAATAAATAAATAAAAAGTGATGGAAAAACGTGCGAATTTAGAAAACCACATGAACATTTTTTGCAATTTACTCTTTATTAGAACATTATTTATAAATAAGAGTGATTTGTAAAAGGTAATGCAAGTAAACTTTGGTGAAACTTTGTAAAACATGTAAGATTTAATAAAATGATGCAAGTGATTTTATAAGATGATGAAAGTGTTTTGATGTAATGTATGCAACTTTGATCATTAGCTTAGTTTGTAAAATCATGTTTATATTTTGTATGAAATTTAAAATGAGGTTCGAAAGATAATAATTGAACTTGTAAATATTTGATGACTCTAAGATTTATTTTAAACATTCTCAATAGTTTGATCTCAATGCAACTTAACCAAAATATTTGAACCCGTGTTGAATCATTTGACGACAAACGTCGAGAAGTGTTGATGAATGTATACTTTGATAATTTGTGATTACTAGTAACTTGCACATTTTACGTTATGTATTACATGTTATACGCTTGCCTTTATCTATACTACTATATAAAACATTTAAGTTGTGGGCTCCACAAAAAATTAAGATAATGAGCTCCAATCATTGAGTGACATGTGTCACTTCTCTAACTAAAAAATAACAAAAAGGGAGGAGCTCTAACAAACTAAAATAAAGAGCTCCAATAATGGGGTGACACATGTTACTTCTTAACAAATTAATCACCTTTATTTTTAAATTTAAATATCTTTTAATTCGTTTAATTTTTTTATGATCTAATTTCACCATATTTTTAAAAATTTTGTGCTCTTTAATTCAACATCCATTTTGATATATTTTTATGAGTTTTTTGTTTTTACATTTTTAGTAGGTTTATTTTATTTTGATTTAAATTTTTATAACTTTAACCTTTATTTCAATCAATACAAACTTTATTTATCAAAATCATTTACTTTTGGAAAAGTGTTTGACGGGAAAGAGATTGTAAAGGTCTTATATGCGGGAATAATGATGTCACGGGAAAGATACGGAAAACCCAAATAAACACATACAACTAACACATATACATTTGGAGTGTTCTGAAATGAATTCACTAAGCGGGTAGGGAATTGCGATGAGAGTTTGGTTAGCAATTCATTTACTATATTTATTATATAACTATATTTATCGCCGCCGCTGTGCGCGGGTATCCAACTAGTTAAAATATAAAAAATCGTTATTTTAAATATCATAATATTCATATTAACGAAAATAATTTTATATTTAGTTTTTCTCTAAAAGCTAAGAGGTGAGATCAATACAAAACACATTTAATCTGAAGAACAAATCATAAGATCTCAACTATTCATCTTCTTTTCATCCAATGGATGAGATGAAAGCAAAAATTAACAAAGGAAGGGTAAAAATGTAAAATTTCCGTCCAGAAAAATCCCACGAGATTCGTAAAAAAATCACACGAGATTCGTAAAAAAATCCCACAGGATTCGTAAAAAGACGAATTTTTTTTTTTCAAAATTTCCGTCCAGAAAAATCCCACGGGATTCATAAAAATACGAACTTTTATTTTTCAAAATTTCTGTCCAGAAAAATCCCACGGGATTCGTAAAAAAATCCCACAGGATTCGTAAAAAGACGAACTTTTTTTTTTCAAAATTTCCGTCCAGAAAAATCCCACGGGATTCGTAAAAAGACGAATTTTTTTTTTCAAAATTTCCGTCTAGAAAAATCCTACGGGATTCGTAAAAAAATCCCACGGGATTCGTAAAAAGACAAACTTTTTTTTTTCAAAATTTCTGTCCAGAAAAATTTCACGGGATTCGTAAAAAAATCCTACGGGATTCGTAAAAAATTCACTTGTGATTTGTATAAATCCGGGATTCTGTATAAATAATATCATGATTATGCTTTTAATAGTTTATAACTTAAGGCTCATAATATTTAACATTAATATCTAGAAAGCAGTTTCAGTTATATATAAGACTGATATTGGATCCGAATGGTCACTACAATACATCTTTTAAAGCATTTTTATTACTAATTAGAAAACAAAATATCACAAAAGAAAATTAAGAACCAAATAACAACTTGACAATAAAAGCTGAATCAAGTTTTCAATATTTCATTAATCTTACACCTTTGCTAAGAAAAAGAGCTGCATATCAGTATTATATCACGCACATTGCATTCTAAACAAATTTCTCCGTAGAAAATGTTAATTAGACAGCTTCACATTTACGACATGTTTTTGCTCTACAAATAACTATACATATTATTAGGGAAAATGTCTATATAAGATGAACAATCGTCAGTTTCCCTTTTCCCTACTTAGGTGGCAAAGCCGGTTTCGGCTGTACCACCAGAGCTCCTTCTCTGAACTTCTTGTAAATATCCCCGTTATAAAACTCACGAGTTCTCATCACTAGAATCAACGAAGCGGTAGCACCAAAACAACAAACGCAAGCCAATATGATAAAGGATAGCCTGTAACAATGGCTACCCATACAAACCAATTCCTTAACCGCTGACCTCGTTAACCCTTTCTTTGTGAGCTCCTTTAATGCTTCTCGATCATACAAAGGCCCCGTGACCCTTACATTCAAGATATAAGACCCTAATGGACTCCCCAATTGCCCACAATTGAACAATGTCGAGTAGTATTTCAACCCAAAAAGCTCGGAAATGATGGCAAATATTAACGGCAGCTGTGCCCCAAATGAGAACCCGATAATGATTGAGGCTACATACACCGATCCGGATAATGGAAACGCGATCATAAGAAGGCCGATACATGAGAGGAAAAGGACTAATGTGAACATAAGTGGTCTTGGGAACTTATACTTTACCAACAAGATCTCTGATACGAATCCAGCAAAGATCCGACCAAAGTAATTCCATATACTTAAAAGAGACACAAACGATTTTATCGTCTTTGTAGGGTACCCTAACGATTCACCAATCTGTCCCAAATTATCTACTGCAGTTAAACTTGTTCCAAGCCCACAAAAAGTTGCAACAAACAGAATCAACATATCAGTACTCAAAAGTGCTTGCAAAATATTATAATCTTCACCTCTTTCGGGCTTATTAAAAAACACATTAGCAAAACAAGATTCTTTCACTTTCGACTTTGGTTCCAATGATGATGGATCCACTAACTGATCCTGCCCATGATCCATATTATCAACTTTAACCTCATCAACCGCAACTTTTGGTTGTTTATTCATTTCCCATAGATTTAACTCCTCTTTAATCGCCATAAAAAGAGGAACAAAGAGCAAAAAAAATCACCACAGTAGCACTACCAGCATACGCCCTTTGCGAAAATGACACTAAGTTCTGAGCAATTGTCATAGCCCTTTGCGATTATCACCAAGCCCAAGCGAAACAGCAAGCTTAGGCATTTGCTTCCTCCAATCGAAACCAACAACAAGCTTCCAATACAAATCAAAATCCTCATCTTTGGCAATCCCAAACGTGACCAAATGCTGCAAAACGTATGAACCTCAAATGCCTTCACATTGTCAACCCCACCACCATCGTCCAAACTCGCCTTCCGCATCTCCGCAACCTCCATCGCCCTCTTCTTTACGATCTGGAGACATAAAAAAACCATTAGCATTAAACTTAAAACAACTAATATCCAAACACAAATTGTTTACTTGTATCCCAAAACTCAAAGATACTCCGTATTTATTTACTTTTATCCATAGTTCTGTATCAAAACTTAATAACTGATAATGAATCAACTAATAGAAAACGAACATATTAATGATTAAATCTTACCTAAAGGAGTGTAAAATTGCTTGAATCGAGCTGTGATTGAATCATATTCCGTTTAATGGTATGATTGACGGTCCAACAGAAGCGTTGATTTTGATCAATTTGGCATGAATAGCGGTTAGGGTTTAATAGGGTGGTTTGGTGGTGGTTAGTGTGTGAAAGTAGTGTGTGTAACCGGTGGAAAAAATGAATGAGAAATGTGTGTATAACCGACCTCTGGATTCAGTAATTGAGATTATAGAATTACCAACATGCCCCTCGTTAAATAATTAAATTAAAATGGCAATTAATCTTAGCCATTAGATTGAAGTTAGATGGGTGGTTGAGATTAAATGGTTTGTTCTTTAGATAAAACTTGTTCTGTATGGAACTTTTCTCAAAAAGTTAATCATAATATCATTGTGTGTAACGTACGTAAGTAAACAAATACTAAATCATAAAATAATCGTTAATCACATCCACATTTCGCCATTAACATAATAAAAATGAAATACGTGCCACGTCAGAGGAAAGTCTTTCTCAACAAATACGCGTACGTGGATACTCTTGGTACAAGAGTCAACGATTTGACCGACATTTCTTTTTTATTTTCGGTGACGTGGCAATGAAATGTTGGTTACCTGTAAACTCTTTTTTTTCTGCCGAACGGAAATCCCACTCGGTAATGCTTATTCAGACAAACTCACAAACATTATTTTAACCCCTTTCACTTGTCTTTTTAATAAAGATGAACTCCTAAAGTATTACAAGTACATGGTGTGCCCCCTTGAACTTTGATTAATAGTCATCCAATGTCATGTTCAAACTTTAACAATTTTTATTTGAACATAAGTTTAATATTTGGTAATTGTAAGTTTTCGTGCACTCGATACTAGGGCTGAGCGTCGGTCATAAACCAACCCGAACCGAGAAAACCGAAGACCGAAAGCCGTGAAAAACACGAACCGAAACCGAACCGAATGTTGTCGGTTCGGTTCGGTTTTTCATCGGTTCGGTTCGGTTTTGTCGGTCTAGGTGTATTTTGGCATGTTTTTGTCGGTTTTGGGCCGGACCGGACCGAACCGAACCGACCCAAAACCGAAAGCATGTAAAACCTATAACCGAAACCGAACCGACGGGCTGTCGGTCCGGTTCGGTTTTTGTCGGTTCGGTCGGTTTCATCGGTCCGGTTCGGTTTTGAACCTTCGGTGCTCAGCCCTACTCGATACTAGTTCCAAATTTTGTTTTTGTTTTAATCTTTCAAGTTGTAGCCCAACTAGTGTAAGATGGTCGACAGAATAAAACATTACAATTTATGTATTTTTAGTATAGATTACTATCTTATTGCTTCAAAGTTTGGCTTGTTACATTGATAGAAAATGTTTTGCAAAGATCAATTCAACATGAAACATGAATGGTTTATAAGTAAATACATACTAGTGCTCTTTGAAGAATTTTGCAAAATTAATTTGGTTTCCTAAGGTTTTGAGATTGTTAAAACTACCTAAATGGGATGATCAAGCGTTAAGATTATGGTTTTTCAAACTTACCTACCTTAAACTATTTAAGTTGCAATTCCTAAAGGTCATCTACCACACTCTACTCATACATAACCTTGTAAGGCCAGTGATTTTTAGGTTCCATGAGTCTTGGAGAGTGGCGTGTCAAATTAAAGTGACTCAATTCAAGTATTCGTTGGAAAAAGAAGGATTGCTAAAATAATTTGGAAGACGTTCCTTAATAACATGAACTTATCTATTGAAATCATGCATACTAGCACTACCATAATATTATACTACCTCTGTCTTTAAATAAGTGTCCAGTTTGACTTTTCAGAGTCAAAATGGATTAACTTTGACATTATCTATTTTTGCGAGTGTTATATAATACTTGATGAAAAATATATGAATGCATTAGTTTTTAAGTGTATTTTCATTGGTATAGTTTTTCATTAAGTATTATATAACACAAAAAAAAAATTACGGTCAAAGTTGAATCAGTTTAACTCTGAAAAGTCAAACTGGACATTTATTTAGGGACGGAGGGAGTAATTATTAGTTAATCACTGGGTAAATATTAGGAATATTAGAAGTAATGCTTTTCGAAATCTATTAATCGATGATTGAAACTAAAACAAACACGTCACATGCTATGACAATCATAACGAGGCAAGCTATCATGAAAATGTAGATGAAAACACCTCCCTCTAAACACTAAAAACCGGCTACTCATTATCAGCAGTTCGACAAAACCAATAACCAGATAATCAGAAGCACAACCGCAAAACACCAAATAACTCAAAGGACTCAATAGCTCATCTCAAAACTAAAAGGTCCAAAAACAAACTCACAAAGAAATGAAATATATATAAATAACGCCTTTCTTTCTCTCTCTATAAACCTGCAATAAAAACTCTCCATCTTTCTTTCTTTCTCTTTAAAAAAAACTGCAATAAATTGATTGGTTTATTTTCTGTAACACACACAAAAACTATGAACACAAATAGATGATCATTTCATAATTTAAATTTCCAATCTTTTTATAAAATTTTATACAAACATAATAAAATTCCAATCTTTTTAATGGGTTGTTTCCTTTGTGCTGGTGGAGATTCAAAATCATCAAAAAACAAGAGAATTGAAAATACCCATAAAGATCAACCAATTAAAAAAGCTTCTGGTATGTAAAGTTTTTATTTTTTTTTATTATTTTTTTTTTCAAAAAATATATTAAATTTTGATTATGGGTTTTTGTTTTTTTTAATCATGCATGTTGTTTGATTATGAATTATTGATCTTTATTGGAAAAAGTTTTGATCTTGGTGAATTTTGTGATAATATGTTAATTTTAGTTGAAAGTTTAATAGTTTAATATTATAGTCATCAGTGACATCATCTAGTGATATAAGCTTTTTGGAATTATTGATTTTGAACTTATTGATGTTAGTAAAAAGTTGTGTTATTAATTAAGTGGTTTATTATTGAAAATAATTAGTATTAAGTGTTAGTAAGTGTAGTTGAAAGATTACTTATCATATTATTAAAAGTCAAAGTTCTTGTCTTTTTTCAATTTAGGTAGTATTATTGGATAGTAAGGTGGTGTTTGGATGTGTGTTTAAGTTATTGTTTGATCATTTATAGTGTTTATGTGACATACTTTTGTGTGTATGATTATTAGTTTATTTGAGGGTGTAATAATTAGTTTGATAATAGTGGTTGCAAATCTTAGTTGAGGGTCGAAAGTAAAACGGACGAGGTTTCCTCTGTTTAGAGAGGGCGGGTCTTTGAGTTGAGGGTCAAAAATGATTTTGATAATTTTAAGAAGCATGTCCAAACACTATTTTATGCAAAATGTTTCATCTCTGAATGTTGGGATCTTTAGAACATTAATAGATTAATAGAAAATGTGTATTTTTATTGAATGGTCGGTTCTTTGTTTTCATTTGAGATATTAGAAATCACATGATGATGGATGAAGTTTTATCCTTTTGCTCTTTAAGCTTCTCCATGTGTACTTCTCCACATACGTGGATTTTTTTTCTGGTGTTTGTACTTTTTATTTACTATTTAGTACTTTTGATTGAATTTTGCTGGTTTATATGGTTTAGATACAATAAAAGTCGAACAACGTAACGAAGTGAAGAAGGAAAATGCACAAAACGTTGTTCAATCACCGGTTTCAAATGAAGCAGTTGATAAGAATAAGCCACCCGAAGAGGGAGAGGGTCCTGTGAACAAGGCAAAAACATTGACATATGCACAATTAGTGAAAGCAACCGATAATTTCAAAGCTGAGTATTTCTTGGGTGAGGGTGGCTTTGGCAAAGTTTATAAAGGAAAATTAGAAGATCCTGACCAGGTTAGTGAGAATTGACCTTTTGTGGTGAATGGGTTTTGTTATTTCTCAAATGGGTCAGGGGATGCATAAAACAGGTTAAAAGACACATGAAGCCTGCTTTTAATGTAGATTTATTTGTTTTGTAATCGGACATTCCAATCTGACTGATATGTTACTTGTACTAGAAAGGACTGTTTTATGCTCAAGTTATTTGATTAATGATTTTATACAAAAGTTCTCGAATTGTATCTTAAGCTTAAGAACCTGCAGATTGTGGCTATAAAGCAACTGGATCCTGATGGTTTGCAAGGGATTAGAGAATTTGTAGTTGAAGTTTTGACATTGGGCATGGCTGATCATCCTAATCTTGTGAAATTAATCGGCTATTGTGCTGAAGGAGAGCAACGATTATTGGTTTATGAATACATGCCGTTAGGTTCTTTGGAAGACCATTTGCATGGTATTCACTTTTTACCCTTTAAAATTAATCTCTTTCCCAGTTTTTTTCTTTCTATTTTATAAAATCTTTTTCTATGCAATGCAAGTGCTGAACCACTAGCTAATATCCTGAAGTCCGAATCCATTAACAGTAAGTTTAAATTGCTTTAAATAAATATATAGTGATTATACATTAATTGAAAGTTGTTTATTTGACTTTGGAAAGTAGTTTAATTGGAAAAGAACACATAAACGATGTTTATTAACTAATATTTATGAAGCAATTAAGCAAATGTTGACTTTATTATACAATAGAAGTTTTTGGGTCAACCGGTTTTCCTGAAAGATTGCATTTGTATGGCAGATCATCGACCCAACAGGAAACGACTCGATTGGAACACTAGGATGAAAATAGCAGCGGGAGCAGCAAGAGGGTTAGAGTATTTGCATGATAAGATGAATCCACCGGTTATATACAGAGACTTGAAGGGGTCCAACATATTGTTAGGTGAAGATTACCATGCTAAATTATCGGATTTTGGTTTGGCAAAAGTGGGGCCAATTGGAGATAAAACTCATGTTTCGACCCGAGTGATGGGAACGTACGGGTATTGTGCTCCTGATTATGCAATGACGGGTCAACTCACGTTTAAATCAGATATTTATAGTTTTGGGGTTGTGTTATTGGAGCTCATTACGGGTAGAAAAGCAATCGATAATACGAGATGTGCAGCAGAGCAAAATCTTGTTGCGTGGGTAAGCTCTTTTTTTCAAATGATTCTTTTACTCTGAATTTGCTTTGTACTAGATGTCATTTACATAGATGCTCTGATGCTAATACTACCATTGGAGTTCACTTTTGACCTTATACAAACTAACAACTACCATTCAAGTCCATCTCTGACTGCAACACTGATTTTAAACAATTAATTTGTTTGTAGAGGAAGAGTATATAATTTACATAAACGTATGTCAATATGGTAATTTTAATAAAAAGCTTTTTACTTTGGAAGAAGTTGATAAAAAGTTTTTTCATTTGGAATCTCCTTTTGAATGAGTCATCTACAATCCTAATATCTCACTTTCAAATTTGCGAGTTTTCTGGGCCACGGGTATGAAGTATCTGATGCTAGGTTCCTATTTTTTGGGGCTATCATTAGCTTATGTTTCTATGATCTATCTTTCTGTTTTGAATACATTCGGATGCCCCCGACCTATTTGACCCCTTTCCTTTGTCGTTAAATGCTATAGCTTAACCATGTGATTGTTCGACATGGCCATATTTGTGCCATGTTCTAAATTTGACTCATTCAACACGGGATATGTATAAACATGTAGGGAAAAAGATGTTTATTGTTAATTGCAAGCAAAGCTTGTGTGATGTTAATGATAAATGAGGGTGTAATTGTGTTTACGTAAGAAAATTATGCAAGTCACAATTGCGGTTGGGTCGTTATTGATATTGAGATAGGCATTTTTATTGGATTTTGTAAATTACGGGTAAAATTTGTATTAGATTTTGTAAATTACGGGTAAACTTAGGTAATACTATAAGGTTGGCCTTTTTTTTAATTGAAGTCATAGTGAGAGTCCCTACAAAATTGAGGTCACTAAAAAGTGATGGCCGTGTGCAGTAGCGTGGGCACACATGCTTCACTTGCTTATATCCTTTGTTGTTAAAACACAACTGGACTTGTTTGTAGGTAAACAGGTCGAAAGTGTCTCCGCTAGAACAAACATTACTTTATTTGCCTGGCTAATGATAACGACCTTGGAAAAGGTGAGTTAACTAGTCTATTGACACGCCCTTGATAATTAAGTAGGCAACACAATCGTGGGGTAGACTCACAACCTTTAGGTTATAAATATATTATGAATAAATTCCATTTATGTGACGATAAATACTACTGCTTGTAATTCTTGTCAATATTCCCTTGCGTAATTTGTAGGGGTGTGCATGGTTCGGTTTGGGTCGGTTTTTGGCTAAAACCGAAACCGAACCACAATGTTCGGTTTTTGTAGAACCCAAAACCGAAACCGTTCGGTTTTTGGCGGTTCGGTTTTTTCGGTTTGTTATCGTTTCGGTTCGGTTTTTCTGTTTTTTCGGTTTCTAACCGTTAATATTTGGGTAAGGCCAAATTATACCAACAAACTTGTTTTACGTACAAAATTAGTTATTCTTCTTTATTTTTTTTTTCAATCTAAGCATAATAATGTTTATTGCATAATTCTACAATTATAAACATATAAATGAGACATACACATACAAGTGAACATACACGTAGTATAATCATTATCGAATACTTATTGATATATTCACACAAAACACGCGACACGACAAACACACATATAAATATAAATGTTAAGATAAATATATTATAAATCCACTCACAAAATGAATATGAATTTATGAGTTTGATTTATTTAGTTATTTAATCATAATATATTAATTAGATATTATTATATAATAAAACTGGTTCGGTTCGGTTCGGTTTTTGCGGTTTGGTTTTTGGACGAAAACCGAAACCGAACCGCATTTTTCGGTTTCTGAAAAAGTAAAAACCAAACCATCGGTTTTTAGTTTCGGTCGGTTTTTTCGGTTTTCAGTTCGATTTTGGTTTTTTCGGTTTGTTTTGCTCACCCCTAGTAATTTGTGTTATGTATTCCTTCTATTTGTTTTTTTAAATAGTTTTGTAAAAACAGAATAATTGATTAAATCATGTTTTGTACAGGCACGACCATTGTTTAAAGATAGAAGGAAATTTTGGCAGATGGCAGATCCGGTTCTAGAAGGTGAATATCCGGTGAGAGGCCTGTACCAAGCTCTAGCAATAGCTGCAATGTGTGTTCAAGAACAACCTACTATGAGACCTCTCATTGCTGATGTTGTCACTGCTCTCAATTATCTTGCTTCCCAAAAATACGACCCTTTAACTAGCCCTGTCCAAACTTCCCGGAGGTCTTCTCGTGGACGAAGATCCATTGATGAGAAGAAACCCGAATTGTAGAGGTGCAGGATTGGGAGGTGAGGGGTAGTTTTGTCTTTTATGTTCATATGAAAAGGGCGTTCGGTGCTTTTTAATGGCATCGTGACGATTTGTAACTAAAAGCTTTTGACATTGTTTTCTTGGTTTAGAATAGAAAGGCTTAGAAGAATAATGAAATTTTATATCTATATCTATATATATGTTTTCCCTTTCTACTATGTGAATTTAGCAGAGTTTATCAAGATCTATTGTCACTTTTTGCAAATTTACTTTTTACCATCGAACAGGAGACGATAGTCATTCAAGAGGAGTGTTAGGATGTACCATGTGCGACATGAGAATGATTACGTGTATAGGTTAAAAGAAAGATGAATGATGAAAGCCTTGACATAAGAGATTAGGGGATGTTTGGTACACGTGAAAAGAAAGAAGAGAAAGAGAATTAGAGGTGTTTCCTGCGTTTGTGTGACTTGAGGAATGGAAACGAGAATTAAAAATGGATTCTCATTCCGCCATTTTCATTCTATTCAAAAAGCGGAGAAAGGCTAGGAAACAAGTTTTACTCCTATACCATTGCTCCGTCCAATTCAGTGAGAATGCTAATTTTCATTTATAAAATCCGGATATAAATAACCTACAACATGTGCGAGGCACATTTAGCCTAATAAATAAAACTCCTCCTTAACCTCATACCAATCTCTCTAAGAAAACTACAACAATCATTCTAAAAAACGAATACATCCTTCAAAAGATCGAATAATTTCACAACTAATACTATCTGTTTTTGGGCTTCATTGTTGTTGATTGTTTCATTCCTAGTTGTTGCCACTCGCGGCTGCTCATCATTGTTGCTAGGTCTAATTATAATTTTTATTTGTGATATAACGACTCATCAGTCGCATGATTCATAATCTCGTTTTGCATCTCAAAAATGGGTTCTAATTACGATCAGAGAGCAGTTTTTCAGTTACTAGGTTCATTTACACTGATGTCTTGTGTCGCATGTCATGTGTTTGATTAAATGCCTACCTATATTTTGTGTCGAGTTTGTAGAACAAAGTTTTCAACGACTTTGATTCTTGCTTTAGAGTCGCTAGAATGTCATTGTGTTGATGTTAACCAGTTATACTTAACTTGTTCGTAACCTCATCATCGAATGCAATGTTGTTTGTCGGCATTGATGGATAAACTTGTTCAAGAAATACTAGAAGAACAACATCAATATCATGGAGCATTCTATCAAACTGGATGTTTATCTAAGATTGTTAAAGGCGATGGGAACACAAGAGTTGTTGGTAGAAGCACCGTACATGCACCATAGAGAGAAAAGGAAACACGTAAAGTTATATTAGTAATGACTAATGAAGATACGACATTCTAGACCCGTAGAAGCTATGCTATCAATTATACGCATTCAGAAATAATATTAATTTGCATATAGAATCATGCAAATTCTACTGTGAGAATGAATGATTTATCAACAATTTAATAGTGATGTGCGTATAAAAGGTATCATAAATCTGATGTGAATGTAACATATATATTAAAAAGTTTATCATAAGGTATATGATGTGTTTTGAGCTATCCATGTTATGTGCTCATTCTAATCTTCATGTTCATCTTAATATTTATGCTCGTTGAAAAATTCATTCTTTGCTCGTACCTTCATTCTTTGTTTGTACCAAACAATGTAGTCCCTTCTCTTTCTATGATGCTATTCCCTTTTCAACAATTCTATTCTTTGAATCAATTCCATTCTAAATTATTCACTTGTACCAAACGTCCCCGTGTTTAGTAAAATCTATCTCACTGAACATCTTTTTAGTTTTTAAAACTATGAAATCCATTCTTCTATTCTAAATTCTCCTAAAAACTCGCCATTATTATATATTCCTGAACTAAATAATTTAAAAGGTATAACAATTAGCTATTTAACAACGCAATGATTGCATGCTTGTCTTTGTGGCCACTTATAGAGTAGTATTTTTAACCATCCATTACTCCATACTGAAGGTAGAATAATCAATTCAAAACACAAATTCAAACAACACAAGCACCCCCAAGATCTAACATCCATAGCAGAGCAGAAAGTCTATGCGTGGTGATACTTATATTACTTAAGACAATTGCTTGATGAAAGAATCAATATTTGTGATAAAACAAGCATCCTGTACAAATGCAATTCCTAACTGGTTCAAAACTAATCAAAAAGTATATATAGTTGCGATATATTGGGTAAAAAGCAGGTTGCACAACAAGTTCTTAAGCTTCATTACTAGATTGCGATGGTGATAATCCTGTACCTATAGAAGCATTTCATGGTCATATATTAAGCTCGTGGATAGCGTGAACGCCCTTTCTTCCTCAAGAACTCAGGAATTTCTACTGAGCTGCCTTCACTGAAACTTGTTGACCGCCGGTTGAATCCAGTCACATCTGCCTGCATTTCACCAAAGTTACAATGCAATTGAGTCCTTTCAGGTTCCTAGGGAATCTACTGGAAAAGGATGAAGTGTTATTGGTACCTGTGGGGGCGGGTCATCACTTTCTTCTTGTCGCTTAAATCCCGTTGCTATTAGAGTTATACTGACCTGAGTTAACATGTTCATTTCAAATTATTATAAATGGAAACGAACCCTTAAAAAACTCGTGGCATGAAAGTGGATCTTGAACTTACTTGACCACTAATTGTCGGGTCAATGACTGCTCCAAAGATTAAGTTTGCACTGGGGTCCACAAGATCATATATGACCTCGGCTGCAGTATTTACCTTCAATGGTCACATGTGAAGTGCTAGATCAGAGTGGAGGTAAAGATTTTATGTAAATGTTTAGAATTATAAACCTAGTAGGCCATTTTTCTTGTAAGTATCTCAACGGTTGATCTTAATTATAAGTTTTTAATTGAAGCAAAGAAGTTTTAATATAAATGGATGTCAGTGCAATACATGGATAACTTTAAATGAAAAAATGCTGCAATTTGAATATGATTCATTTTACTTACTCGGTTATTATTAGGTGGGATCCATACGTTAGAATTAGAATAACATCCCACCAGTATATCTTTGACGTGCGTGATACTCAAGCTATTTTTCATATATTAATCATAACCTAATTTGACTTAAAATGTCAAACATACTACTTTGAATATTGAATTAATATGGACTCTTTTAGAGGATGCTAATGTAATTACACTAAAATGTACAAAAAGGATCAATACTGAAATGTAGAATAGTAGAGCAATAGATAACTAAATTTCTGAAAAGAAAGAGGAAAGCAGCAAGAGAAAGAGAGAGAAACCTCAAGCAATGTTAAATCGGTACCACCAGTTATGTTCCAAACAATTCCAGTAGCCCTTTCGATACCAATGTCTAGCAAAGGTGATTGAATTGCGTTCAATGCAGCATCTCTAGCCCTCGTCTTCCCTGCAAAGAAATACAAACCAGCCGGGTGCTGAATAAGTAAATCTAACTGAAAACTTAATTGTTTACTTGTTTCATCAACAAAAATACGCATGTAAGCGCATAAAGTCAACCATATAATCCATTAAAACTTAAAGTGTAGTCATTGTACTAAAAGGGCAAAAGGACAGACACATAACAGTATAATAATTATAGAGACTAGTAAAGAGAAAGCATATACATAAACAAAAACTAGTCAACAACTTTTTTGACTATTATAATCACATGGCTACTAGAAAATCACTGAGGTCGGGCATCAATATAAGTTGGATCATATCCATTTTACAGAATCCAACAAATCATGGTCATCATCCATTGATCAAATAAACAATCTGAATATCTGATTGATTGACGTATCATGATAAATTGTACTTGATGACAAATGAGAGTGAAAATATGGCCTTTTATATGGTTCATCATGTAAAACTGATCCAAAATATTATCCATTTCAAGATTTGTTCCAATATTTTGAAAATGTCAGATTCTAGGCAAATCTAGTAGGACTCAAATGATAATTAATTGATGTAGTTGGATTGTATGCCATCTTGCAAAGTCCATTCTCTACTATGCAACGAACAAGGAAAACATCTTGTTATATGACAACCAATAGACTTATTTTGTGACCATGTTTGGAATCTAAGATCATTGGATGTAGAATTTTATGTAGTGGGTTCCGAATGCGTTGTTTTGATCCTAGTGGGACTATACGCATGAAGTAGTAAGCGAAACACCTTTTTCAAAAGATACGCATTATAAAACAAGAGTTATGCCTCAAGGGTGTATAACACGATGCAACAGGAGAGCTTGACAAGATAACATCTGTGCAATTTCCAGCAAAGACGGAATGGCTCATACATTTTACTAACATAGAAAACTCCTTGTTTAACTTTAACGTGAAAAAGAGCTCCAAGATTACCTCAATGCGGGCCGTGATTTCGAAAAGATTGCGTAACAGGATAATCAAACTACATGTCATCATCGGCAATCTACAAAGTAGGCTCGCAAGTCATTCTCAACTCCGATCCATTTCAACAAGTTTAACTCAAGCGTTCGACTAGGTTCAATATTTTGATGTCCAATTTCAACAAACAACTCTAATATCACGTCAAATAACGCATTCACCGATTTCCAGGTGATTTCCATCCAGGATGCAAAGAAACCTTTGGTGAAATTGGGTCGTCAAAAATATTGAACCTGATCTTACAATTAAGTGACATTTAATGAAATGCATCAAAATTAAGAATGACATGTGAGCCTACTTTGAGGTTGCCTAATTTGTGATTTGATACATTATCGATAATGAGACGAAGTGGGATTCTCCCACTTGGTCTAATCTTATGGAGATCATTGAACCCCAAAACGTCAAACTAGTCCACGAGTTCTTTTGCACCATATAGGTCATGCGGTCAAAAAGGAGTTTAAAGGAGAGTAAATGTACGTGACAGTCCCGACATGGCTGGAAAAGGCGCAAATCCTCTATAGTTGAATCATGTAGTAAACTCTTGAGAAAACACAACTCTCATTCTTTAATGCCTAATTTTTTAAAAGAATTCCTTTGTGAGCTTTATTCATGAATCGAGAAAGACACCTTGTAAACACCCTCTCAATGAGTAAGGGGGTGTTTGGCAACCCAACCAAAACGTGATTATTTGATTATCACGTTTTCAAAACGTGGATAATCAATTTTTGGTGTTTGGCAAACAACTTTAATAATCACTTATCTATGTTATATATAAGCCAAAACGTGGTTTTGCCACTGCATGTTGGGAGTTACTTTTGCATAACGTGGTTTTGTTTCATCAATTTCAAAACGTGATAATCAATCCCAAACACCCCCTAAGTAGCGCGGATACCCATCACCTGTCACCCTGTGCCCGCGGTTTTTTTTCTAAACCCACGAACCTGCAGGTATTTGTCAATGGGTATTAAAAAGTCGCTCGTACCCGTTACCCGCAGGTTTTATAACTAACTAAACAACTAACATGAAAATAATTTATAAACACGAATCTTGAGCAAGTACCATGAAAGTTGCTACACAAAGTGACAAAGACATAGTTCAAAAATATCTTCTCTTGTAACACATTGCATGTTTGTGCTTAATAAAGATTTACAAAAAATAATAATAATAAAATAAAAATTAAATAAATAAATTAAAAATAAAAATAAATAAAAAATACCCATTTATGTGATAAAAAGAGAATTAAAACGTTTTAATCATATATGTGGCCTTACAGATTTTTGACAAGTAAGCTTTAAGGATAACTATCGAACCACTCAAGGCTTTAACAAAGTCTAAAACTTGTAGCGTCCAAAATCCGCTACATGGATTTGATAGAAAGCCATATGTTTCACACATTTTAACTCTTAAACATAATTTATAAAAATTATTAAACCCCTAGAGTTTGTCGAGTAAATTCTTTCCTAAAACTTGGTTTCAGAATCGGCTAAGTTAAAAGTTGCTACATGGATTCGAAGAAAGTAATAGGTTAAATTTAAAAGGTTGTGAGTGCTAAAAGAAATATTTCATTGAGTTGGGTAACCATCCATAACTTTTAGGCTAGGAACATTTTTACATGCTCTGAAATTGAGTTTATCTCGTGGTAAACTTAGAGGTGTTCAGTCGAGTTACTAATCTTTTTTAAATATTCTTTTCTGGATTTTTAGTTGTGCAACGTACTGCACATAAAGTCGCCCATGCTGACCATATCATCCTTTTTGTAGTTCTATCTATTTTTTGCTTAAGTAAATGTTTCAATGGGTATGTTGATAGCTCAACCAAATTCCTTTGATGCAGTAATCACATTATAATCCTCATGTGTGTTATCTGATTCTTTTTAATAAACAAATTTCTTAAGGATTTACTTAATGACAAGCAAGTTCATCTGTGGGTATATAAGTTTAAGTGTGGATAGTCTTTATATCGTGGTGACAGCTTGAGGGTTTAAACGTAAAGAAATACATGGAATATTGTACTTAATAGCTTCCTATATGTTTTACACGCTCACAAGAATGAATTGAGGACACAGGGACCAAAACCAAAACTCACTTAGAGAAATACAAAATGGTGTATATTCTAGGATACAAGGTGTGTGACGCATTTGCACACACCGTGTAACCAAACATCTCACATGCCGCGTGGAATCCCCTCAAGCCGTACAGGGAGGTATGTCCAGAAAGTTCGAGGGGTTTCTGAGGAGAGGAGGAAAGTATACATCGCATACTTAGTTGCTTATCTTTGATCATAGGTTTAGAGGGCGTGTACACAAAATCACTATATTACAATCATTGTCAAATCTATATTCCACTCTCGTGTTATCCAGTTCATCCATTATTACAGGGAGTCGAATCTAAGTAAGCACATCTTACCTTAATTGCTATAAATCCGATTTACTTTCTTTCTTAGTTAATTTAGTTTATTATGGCTAAATTAACTTTCATAATTGTGTTAACTGAACAAATCTTAAATCACTTTATATAGATCATTCTAGTACTCAAATCTTTTCTTAGTCAAATCAAGTGTTCCTTCAGTTCGACATTTCCCAGTATTTCTTACCTCTGGTTCTGGTATACTATTCTCGATTATTTACACTTGCTTAGTTGCGTTTCATCTTTTCATAGGTTCCAGTTACATCCTTCTTAGTAAACTTGGTATAAACATGATAAGAAGCATATTAGTATTTCCGTATTTTATTATTATATCTATATTTATTAGTAGTTTCTTAAATAACGGGATTGATAATAGAATGAAAAGAAGAAAATAACTAGTTTCCTTTATAGTAATTTCTTAGGGACCAAGTTAAGTCTAGGTATCTTGTCTTATATATAGGGTATTAGGATTGCAATAAAAAATAGGTGGAATATGAAGTAATTGATTAGGTTATCAATTGGGGATTTATCCCATCAATATAAACCATCTATCTTGTTTATTTTCTTCTTTTCATTCTATTATCAATCCCGTTAGTTTCAAAACACATCAAGGTATAATCAAAAGAAGTACTCGTAGAAATATTCTACATACCAGTTGCAGTTCCTATTCCCATTAGTGATGAGCCTGCATTTGCCATAATGGCTCGAATATCAGCAAAATCCACGTTAACCAGGCCTGGTATCTGCAGTTGAAGGCAACTCATATTATAACTTTGTAAGTATCATGACTCATTGATTCGAGAAGAAACAAAATATGACCAGCGAGAGAAAGAAATATCTCATAATTCATACATCAAGTCATCAAGTACACGTACTTAAGCTCAATTATTGTCTTTGATGTGTGTTTCCAAAGTAATTAGTGTGACGTTCAAAAATCAAAGTAAATTTATTGGCTGCAAACAGTGATCAAAGTAAGGGGTAGTTTTGGAAATTTGACATTTAACATCATGCATCTCATTTCGTTGCAGCAACTCCTTACCCACCCCTCAAAATCTGATTATTTTTGCCCTTAGTTTTTAATACACCATGAAATCGAACTATTCTACCAGTCATTCCTCGCTCGTGAAATTCATACCGTAATTATATCCGAGATGCCACGAACTCCTTGGCGTAGAATATCATCAGCTAGATTAAACGCTTCGGTTACAGGGGTGGATGGGGAAATTGCAGTCAATAACTTGTCATTAGGAATGACAATTAGAGTGTCAACATTTTCTCTCAAAGATGCAATTCCTTCTTGTGCTTGAACTGCTCGTCGCCGACCCTCAAAAGAGAACGGAGTTGTCACAATACCAACAGTCAATATACCCATTGACTTGGCAACACCTGCAATCACAGGAGCCGCACCAGTACCTGTTCCTCCACCCATTCCAGCCTGCACAAAGTTATTTGAAGTTAACTAAAGCCAAGATTGTAACCGTTGTATATTATTAAATAATCACGATCATATAACCACGTATAATGTAAAAGGTTGTAGAGCAAAGTGTTTGGAAGTGCTTTTGTTGTTTGAATTTGACAACTTGTGATAATGAAATAATCTTGATATATGCCAGAGAGTTCATATCTTAATAATTCGTCCCAAAACACAAAGCCAAAGACCCTCCAAAATAAAAAATTTCTCTAAGACGGATCAAGTAACAATCAATCTTCTTATCAAGTGGGATTAAATTAGAATAACGGGAAAGTACTTACAGTGACAAAAACCATGTCTGAACCATCTAGAGCTTCTTCAATGGATTGCCGGCTTTCATTAGCAGCATTCATACCAACATCAGGGTTACCACCAGCACCAAGTCCACGGGTCAACTCTTGACCAATTTGCAACCGCTGATTTGGAAAAACAGGCGACAATCTCAAAGCTTGAACATCTGTGTTGACAATCCAAAAGTCAACACCTTTCATTGCATTCTCAATCATACGATTAACAGCGTTTGACCCACCTCCTCCAACACCAATCACTTTAATCCTCGCCTCATTGTAATTGCCTGGCCTTGTTGAATCCCTCAAACTCTCGGTAATTTTGTTATCTTGATTTGGACTTATCACTGTTTTGTTTCCATCGCCTTTTAGCAGGTAAACTGCAGGGTTTGCATTAAGATATGAATCTTTGTTATTAAAGTGATTCATTGCTGAACACCTTATCTTTGAAGTATACGAAGCCATGTTATGTTTCAAACTTGTCATCTTCATGGTTGATACTTTCAATCCAAAATCAGTGGGTACCTTCATCACATCTCGAGCTTCTATAGGCCCTAACAATGGCGAGATACAAGTCGCCATATCTTAAAATCCGAAAAAAGAATATCGAAAACCAGTGGAAATTTGTCTACCAACACGTGTTTCTTAGAAACCACAAATATAGCAAGATGGATTACCTAAAAAAAATGAAGAAACGGAATCTTTAGTCATCATATAAGTCTCGAATAATGACAAATAACAAGCATCTAATTTAACAAATGCACCGATTTATGCAACTTACTTATTATGTAAAATGTGTTTCACGCAATGAAGTTTAACATGAATAGATAGTACTAGGACTAAGCACTTTTGCAAGTAAGTTGTATAATACAAAACACTTGTGAAAATCAATGACTTAAGGTAGTGTTTTGGTTTGCCTTGAGAAATCACTATGGGAATGGGATTGATAAGAGATGTATAGATTTCTAAACACGGCCTCTTAGGTGGGTATGGGCGATGCCTAAGAGGGTATTTGGGATTGCTTTTTTTTCTTTTCTTCTTATAAGTAGAAGCAGATAAGCAACTTAAAACTAAGCAGTTCAGGAAATAGTGTTTGGATTTCCTTACGACTAATGAAATGCATTTAGACACCAAAAACTGATAACTAGTTTAATGTGTCTATCGGATCGATTATAAATTTATAATCAAGCGTTTTAAAAATTGCTAATTTTCTATTCACCTCAAAAAGCAGAAAAACAATAAGCAATCCCAAACACTATCTACTTATACGGGTATCAGTCCCATTCCTTCAAGCCCATACACTCAAAGCCACACCCTCCAACCAAACACCCCTTTATTAAAGTATTGGAACAACACCATTATCCCCTATAGTGAACCAAATTCACCCAATTCAAAACACTAATAACTATTTAACTTAAAACCCACAAATATTAACCTGTAATCCAATAAAACCCAAGCACAAACCAAACAAAATGTACTAAACATACAAAATGGAACAAGACCCACATAACAATATCGAACACTTAGCAAAATAAGCAAGTTAGAAGTTGAAATAACAATGTAACTTAAGCTATAAATAGCGCATTGAGCTTAGAATTGCTAGATATAAAACAAAATGAGGGCTAATAATGTACAAGATTAAGAAGCTAGATATGACAAAAATGGGGAAATTGGAAGAGTACCAGAGAGGATTTTGGATGAGCAAAAACGTAGTAGCCATTTCCTTTGGAGAAGAAAAAGGGGATGTCAAAAAAGAAGTGTGTTTTGGAACACTTGTATTTTTATTTTGGTAAAATAACTGAGTTAACTTTTGCAAAATAGGGCAACAAAATAGCAATTTTTTTTTTTTTTTTTTTTTTTTTTTTTTTTTTTTTTTTAATTTGTGTTGACCTAAAACACTTATTTTTTATTTAATAACTTCAATAATGTATTTTTAAATTTGTTTTGAATTCACCGATATGACCCCTAAAATTATTATATTACTCTTTTTTATTTAATGACTTCAACAACGTATTTTCATATTTTGTTGCGACTTCACCAATATGACCCTAAAAAAGACAACGGTAATTTAGTCATATTTGTGAAGTTGGAACAAAATTTGAGGGTCCGTTTGGTTTGTAGATGGGTTTAGGATTTGAATTTGGATTTGGATTTAGGGTCCGTTTGGTTTACCACTTTAGGATGGGTTTTACATTGATTTGACAATTATTAGTTGTTTGGTTGTTACCTTTGGTTTAGATTTTGGGACTCATGCCCTCGTATGTGGGGTTTAAGAAAACCAGACAAATTAGCTTGGTTTACATACAAGCATTTGTCTTTTCACTACAAGATAAATGACATTTAGTGACTGAAAAAAAGCGTCAGAAAAAGCCTAAAATCAGTCACTAATGTCCTTTTGGTCTTCTCCCACTGAAAGAAAAAGAGACACTAATGGAACCATCACTAAAAATCTTTTTTGACGCTTAATATCAGTCACAAAAAGTCTCGTAGATTTAATGTCTGATATTATGTGTCGCTATAGAATCTAAAAGAAAAACTTGAAATAATTCATTACTGACACAATTATTCAGTCACTAAAAGTCTCGAACAAACATTTTTCAATTGCTACTGCCTTTTATATACCGATTTCTACTGTATTTGTTTACATTCTGCATAAAACATGAATTTATACTAGAATCACATATATGAAAGTGCAAAGCAACTTTATTGCCTAAAACAAGTCGAAACAACTCAAATTCAAGTAAATATAAGCACAATGATGATGCCTGATTTTTCAAAATTTATTACAGTAGTATCAGGATCCAAATAGACTAAATACCATTGAACTCAGATTTGAAGTACAGATATTTTCTCTAAGCTCAGTTTCAAACATTTCAATTGCACCCCTGGAGTCCTGGAGACATAAAAAGAGTTCAAGATTAATCACTGCACCATCCCAGTATATCATAAGTTTATGCAGATTGACTTATATGATTAGATTGATGTCAACAGCAAAGATAAATAGATAAATGAAAGCTTGGTGTACTCACCCGTGCACAGAGTTCCAGTGCTTGTGGCTGGAAAACAGTGTACAAAAGTGCCTGATGGAACAAAATATTCACTATAAGAGATTTTAAAGAAAAAGGGTAACCATAAATGAATCATTAAGCAAACACCATTAATTCATTAGCGTTGAGCATTTGGAATCACCCAACCGCAACTAGCTAGATATAGCTAACCTGCACTTGGATGGGTGAAACTTGCAAAACCTATACATTGAATCTTGACAATAAATCTTGACAATAAACCCAGTCAGACCAGCCTATTTTCCAAATCGACATAATAGTAAATAAGATTTTGATGATAGAATGAACACATCTCACTTACACAGTAAGATTTTCATCATATAATGGAGATTGTTTAACAGCTGACACGGGTTTTGCAGTTTCCCATATCTCTCTCCATAAATTCCCTTTAAACCAGCACAACAGATCACAATAACAACATTATTTGCACATACCACATAATTTTTTTCACACCACAGATGATTCAACAGTGTGGATATATACCTTCTTTCTGCATGCGCATACTTAAACGCCCTCTAGAAGACACACTATCACCATCCACAGATTCTTTGCTTTCATCATCTGATGGTGGCTCCATCCAACCAGGGGGTGAGTGCCATCTAACAAAATCTTCTAATGTGCACCCAGGATTTGCAGCCTAAGAGAAGATAACAAAAAGCACCATAGGGTTAGATACTGAATTACGTTTCTCCTTATACAATTATAAGGAATACATATGCAATTTGTAGCATGTAATTCACCTTAAAAGCCTGCATGTCTGAAAGGAGTTGAGAGCACCCAGCTCCAACACTGAGAACATGAAAATGTCAAATTGTTTAAAAAGATATATTTCAGAATCATGCCAAACATAAACATTAGGTGTCAATGGCTAATAACACTCACCATCAACGTCATGGGAGGCATTGGTGGAGTTCTATCCGTGGTGCTTGGTCCACCGGATGCACTAGCAGTACCAAATGTGGTATTGCAGAAGTTTGTACAAGAAGAACCCTTGAGTACAAATGACCACTTGACCCTCGACAAACAGGAAAGAAACCTTATATAATAATCTGAATTATAAATGAAGGGGTTTAAGATTGTCTTTACCTTTCCCTACAGATGCAGGCGCAACTCCAGATGCATCAAAAGAACGGTTCTCAGTAGTTCTTAGTAGCCTAACCCCATCTGGATTTGCTAGCATTTGCATGTATTGAAATGGCCAGCAACATTCCATCCTTGTTAGACCGTACAAAAGGAGAAGTCTGCATATAAATTAAGAATCAGTATTCTCTAACAAGCAAAACCAACTCACCTCTTTAGCCCAAACAGCAAGAGACCCTTTCACATTTTCCATCAAAAGTGATTTTCCAGTCCCACGACACCCACAGATATACAAACTCCCAGCCTTCACATATTCACGAATGAACCATACAATATAGCTAAAATGTATTCCGTTTGATCCAAATTCAAAGGGAACTATAAATCCTTCAATTACAACACATGTCGTAGGGAAAGAGATGATATATTCACCTATCAAACTATTAATAGCTTCAAAATCACAAATCATAAACCGCTCTTGATCAATTTACATAATAATCTCTAATTGCCTCCATAATCAGAACAAACACATAACTAATTACTAAACAAATCGACGCATTACTTGATCATAATAATCTCTCATCTTACAAAAATTATGCAAATCAACATCAAACTTAACTCTTAATCAATTTACAAAATCAATAACTCAATCAGTCATAATAATCTCTACACAAATCGATCAAAAATAGAGAAGCAATACCTTCGATGACAAACAAACTGACGAAAGTAAACGGTGATATGACTGGTGATGGCGTGATGCTTGGCGATGGTGAGATAATCGGCAATGGTTAGATTAACGGCGAGGATGATCGGAGACGGCTAGATTAACGGCGACCACGATCGGAGTCGGTTAGATTAACGGCGAGGATGATCGGAGACGGTTAGATTAACGGCAAGGATGATCGGAGACGGTTAGATTAACGGCGAGCATGATCGGAGTCGGTTACATTATCGATGAGGATGATCGGAAGTGTAGTGGATGTTCGAAGTGTAGAGACCTAGGGTTTCATTAGTTGAATGTGTGTTTTAGTCTTTTAGTTTCGTCTCTCCGCCCAAAAATGCTACTACCCCCAACTTTTAGTTATTTTCTTAATACGAGTAACTTTTAAGGACTCTTTTTAATATCTTTACTTAAGTTTACATTATCAGTCCCTATAGATATCAGTCACAAAATGTCATTTATTTTGTAGTGTTTCATCCATTATTGCACTAAAGTCCAAAACTATTTTATTTCTTTATAATTGACAACCACATACTTTAATTCTAAACTTATATATAATAAATTATAAAACAATTGTTTATAAATTATAAAATATATTATCTCTCTTCTCTTTTTTTAAAAACACACACCAAATCCAAATCTAAATTCAAATCCAAATCCAAATCTAATCCCGCCTACGAACCAAACGGACCCTTAGATTTGGATTTGGATTTTGTATAGATTTTGAATTAAATGAGGAGAGAGAAATTATATTTTTTAAATGTATTTTATAATAATTTTTAAATATAAAATATTGTTTAAATAGTGATAGCAAAATACATGAAAAAAATAAAAACAAATTGATAAAGAAGATAATTAATGATGAGAGAGAAGAAACCAACCTCCCCTCCCTGGCATCGTTTCTATGGCTTTTCTGACACAAAAGATTCCCTTATCTCATTACTTAAACTCTTGTTTTTAAAATAGATTCCTATCTTTGATTGTATCACCTACAAGCAAACGGGCCTTGAAAGTACGTTGTTGAAGTCATTGAGTAAAAAAGTAAGTGTTTCAGGTCGGCACAAATTTGAAAGTATGTGGCTATTTGTAGTTTTTACCCAATATCTAAATATATAAGTTAGATATTTATTATTTAGGTATTGAGTTAGCTAGAAATAAGTTTTTAGTAGAACCAAATAGAATGTAATAAAGTCATAAAAATTATGAATATGTATTTTGTACAAGTATCGGGTGTTTAAATAATTATCGATTCGTAATTACTTAAATTGTCTTAAATATATATATTTAAGAATATATATAATAAACTAGAAGGGTACCCGCGTAATGCGGCGGCGGGTACCCAGTTACTATTTTTGTGGCGAGCAATTTTTTATTTTATTTTAAACCTTCCTTATCTAGCATGTATTTATAACGTAGTAGATATATATTTTTCAAAAATAGAACGTCTAAATTATTAGTAGTAATTTGCACTGTTATAAATATAGATAATAGATAATTAGCTAAAATATAGTTTAAGATGAGTTAACAATTATATGCTTAAAGACTAAAAGCCCAAGAAATATGAAAGAATGCAGAAATGTAGCCAAAATCCAAAATTGATAAATGTTCGGCTAGTGTCCGACCCAAGTCAAATACTAACAACAATTAACCTTAAACACCACTTTTACACCTTAAACTTACTCAACCCTAATTTCACTCTATCTCATTTTCACTCAGTCACAAACATTATCTTCTCTAAAACAAATTTGTCAGCCACCAAATACAAAAACAAACTACAAATTCGTACCCTGTTTATATTAACAATGATTCACTCCTTTATAAACCACGAATATTTATTTAAATAAAGATCTCCTATGCTTTTCTTTCTTTTTAACCCGAACACCAAATACACTCTAATCTTATTTTACTATGAAGTTTGAATCACCAACACACACTGATGTTCAGTTTCAAGTTGCAAGATGGCTTCAAGATTCTTTAATAAAGGTGTCGGGTAGATGTATTTTTCGATCTTGTTTTGTTTTATTTTTTAAACTCACAAACTGAAATATTCGCCACAACGGATATGCGAATCTAACTGGTTTGGTTATTTGGTGGTTTCGATCGGTTGTGTCTAGTTTTTTTTATGATGTTTAATTAAAGTGGTTGGGTGGTGTTGCTAAAACCGAATCTTGATAATACTGACCCATTTTGAGTTGATAATATTGGGGCTAAATCATTTCGGTGGTGTTTTGTTTGGATTTATAAATCTGACCAGTTTTGAGTTGATGGTTTCATTGCTAAACCATTGTCCTTTTTCTGGTGCTTTTATTTTTCAAATCTTGATTACTGGTGATGATGGTTGTTGTAATGGCGACGAGGGATTTTTTAGAGAGTGTAAGAGCATATTTCTAGTTTCTAGAGAGAATGAAGATGGTTTTGCATTTTGAGTTTGTGGTGTAATTCAACTTATGTATGAATGTTAAAAGAGATGTTACAAGTTTATAAAATTGAAGACATTTAATTTTCAGTTGTTACAAGTTTATAGAATTGAAGTTGTTTAATTACAAGCTTAATTACCAGGCTGTTACAAGTTATACAATTGAATACAATTCTTTCCATTATAAGTATATAAGTATTGAATCTGAATTTTAAAGCCTTCTATTAATAGCATGTCTCAAATGCTTTATATAGTAGTGTAGATGAATTAGAAATACGAGATAAAATAATTCTATAATTTTTGTAACATTGTAATGAGTGAAAAAATATATTATAACCATTGTGGAAAGTATCGGGGATATTGTTCATGCTAAAAAATCGTGTAAAAGTGTTTATTTATTTAATTTACGTAAAATAATGAATAGTGAAAACTACGAGGATGAATAGTAACTTTTTCCGGGAATGAATAATAAAAGTTCGAGTTTAAATAATGACCCAAAAATACAAGTTGTCACATCAACAAATGTTAAACATTATCCCCTCGAATTCTTCCTGACGCGGTCTTTCCGGAGACAATCTGCTTCTCCATACTTTCCACAGTTGTTCATGGGTTGCATTAATATAGTCGAGACTCCCTTCTTCAAGAAAATTCGAGTCATCCTATTCTTCTTCTTCGTATTGTGCTAAGTCCTCTATAACCTTCCATGTTGCTTCTATACTCAAACTGCAGAGTTTTCCGCGAGCGGCATAATCTATAGCTCATTTTGTAGGATAGTTGACATGATCATAGAAGATTTGGATTTGGAGCCAAAGATCAATGCCATGACGAGGGACTTTTTGAGTAAGTCCTTAAAACGAGTCCATGCATCGTAAAGATTTTCACCTTGATGTTGTTAGAACATCAAAATATCATTCCTTAGCTTGGTAGTTCTTCCCGGTGGGAAAATTATACGAGGAAACGAGAAGTAAGATCATCCCAAGTTGAGATGGATCTCGCAGATAGATGCTCAAGCCAATTGCTAGTTTGATCACGTAGAGAGAATTGGAAGATACACAAGCTCGTCTTCTCCTTGGTAGCACCGTTAAGGTCAATGAAATCGACGATTTTAAGAAAATCCTTAAGGTGTTGATTGGATCTTCAAAACGAAGTCCGTGGGATGCACATCCATTATGCACCAACCGGATGGTATCGGATCGCAAAGGTAGACACATTGGCTTCTTGGGGAAGCTTAACCCAGGCCAAAATCATATTAACCCATGTCATACCCCTTGATCCGGTTCAAACCAGAATCAAACAAGAAGAGAAAAAGGGCGCCAACACTGTTTTTCTCCCATGTCCCTCTCACACTGATAACCAGGCAAGCCAACACTGCTGCCCCACTTCACATAGGCAAAATCCATGTTGGCAATCCCCTTCTTTTCCATTTGATATCAAGAAAAAGACAAGAACCAATGATTGAGATTAAAAGGATTGGGCTCCAAGTTTGGATATACGGCTGAGATGTGATCAAAGAAGCACAAAATGGACACATATGCTCATTCTCCTCAGTAAACTAGCACAAGGGAAGAGAGGAAAACCCTGGACACACTAGTATAATTAGTCCCAATTGTAGCCATTTATAAGGAAGTTAGGTTTTTAAGTAATTTTTAAGTTTTTAAGTTTTTAAGTTAAATTTAGCTTTTTAATGTTTATTTAAGTTATTTTCAGTTGTAATCTTTAGTTTTCAAAGCCTTGTACTCTTTTATTAATGAAAATCTAAATTTTATGTTTATAAGCATTTTTTCTAAATTCTAGTATTATTTGTTAAAAAGCTCTTTATAAGCTCTTATAAGCTCATTGAAGCTGTGTTATTAAGCTTTGCAAGCTTTTCAGTAGTCTGCAAGGTTTAAGCTTATTTTTCAAAAATCAAAAAAAAAAAAAAAAAATCACAAAAATAAAAAAAGTAGCTCATTAGACGATGGACCAAAAATAGAAGGGTCCATAGGTTTTACTAGCTTGTTTTTAACAAGCTAGAGCTTGTAGACATTGAATTAGCCTCGTTTTGAGCAAAGGCTTTTGTAAGTTCATTCTCTAAAATTTACTATTTAAGTGCTTATTCACTGTTCATTGGCTTATTTATGTGCTTATTTATGTTTAAATTAGCTTTATATGTCATGTTCTAGTAGATTGTTAGCTTAGTTCAAAACTTGGTAGCCATTAGCTTTATTTGTCTTGAATCTGCCCAAAATAGCTTAATAGTAGTAGCTTATAGTAAGTGCTTATTTATCTAGTCAAATATGCTTTTTAATAATAATTCAGTCTTAAAATTAAGTTTTTATCAAAATTTCATAGGTTCTAATTCATAAATCTGTTTCAAAAGCCCTTTTCAGATTATAAGGGGGTGTTTGGAATTGCATTTTATTTTTGGTCAAAACCTGTTTTGACCCATTTTGGGTCTCAAATCAGTTTGATTTGACTTTATTTAAGTCTAATTAGCAGTTTTTAATTCATATTAAGTAGATTAACCACGTTTCAATAGCATTTAAGTCATTTTCTAAAATTTCAAGTTCTAAAAATCCTTTTAACATTTTATTTGATAAAGTCTTTAAAAGTTCTTAAGTATTGTAGTTTTTGCCTCATTTTATGTTTAAAATGCATGTTCCAGTTGTTGGTTAAGTATCAAATGGTTTGGAGTCATTTTCAAGCAAAAATCAGTCTAAAAAACATAACTGCTCAGCAATTTTGAATACTGAGCCATTAGAACCTTTTCACAGCTCATTTCATTGCTCATTACTTGTCCAAAATCCATAAAATTTAGTTTTATGATTTCTCTAGTTGGTGTAGTTTATCTGTTTTTAGTTTTTAGATATTAGATTTAGCTTTAGGTAGCTTATATTTGCCTTTGAAATCAGTAGTTCAGTAGCTTAAAATCTGAGTAACCAAGAAAAAGCCCCAACATCCCTGTTTATCAGCTCCATTATAAGCTCATAATAAGCTCTTTATGTCTGAAATTTGTTCTGTGAGTTCATTTGTTGCTTGTGCATGCTGTTTTGGAACTTTTAGCTTGTTATAGAAGCTTGTCAAGCTTTTGCACTAGCTTAAGTTTGCCCCGTCAGGGCTGTTTGGACAGCAGAAGTGCTTTTAGCTTATTTAGGGTTAGAAGCTTTTTAACTTATTTGTTTTGCTTATTTTTAGGTCCCTTGTTGCTTTTTAGGTGCAGTAGACTAGTTAGGATTAGTTTGTAGCTTATTTGTAAGCTTTTCAGTAGCTTTTATACCCCTTAGCAATTGAAATTTTACCTTAGCATTTTTTAAGCCAAATTTATAAGCTATTGTTGTTTTTATCTCTTTTCTAACTTATTTTTAAGTTTTAAAATTTTTTGCCTTTTCAAAAAGTTCTTATTTTTTGCTTTTTCAAAAGTTTCAAAAAAAAAAAAAAAAAAAAAAAAAAAAGATTTCCAGGGTGAGCCAGGCTCGAACCCCGGACCTCTTCCTTTATAGTAACCACCACACACCACACACTACCAACTGCCCTAGGGTCTTTTCCCAGTTTTAGTTTACAACATTAATTATTTAACTACATTTAGTCCCTTTAAGCTTATTTCACTAATTAGCTTATTAACTGCTTATCCATATAAGCCGTCGAGTCTTTTTTTTTTCATAGGTCCAGTATATCATTAAGTATTTTTACAAAAAAATTTAGATTTTTTCATAACCAATTACTATTTTTTATAATTTAATTAGTTTAAATTAGTTTTTAACTCACAATAAAAAAATTAAAAGTAAAAAAAAATACCTAGCTTTTTTCTAAAGTCATTTTAGTCATTTAGGACTTAGGAAAAATAGATTTGCACCCGTAGGCTTTAATTTGCAAAATTTTGATTTTTAAGGCTCGGGACGTTCCTGGTTTTGCTCGTTTTTAGTTTTTAGTACCTCAGAACTTAATTAAGCATCGTTTTCTTATTTCATGTTCTTATTGATTGTTAATTTAGTATTTCCTTTCATTCCTTGCCTTATTTGCTTTCCCGTTCATTAAAACTTAGAAAACCACACTAAAAACATAAAAACCCGACTATTCAAGCATTTTAATAACAAACCTCAAACGACACCCTCGATTCACACCTCGTTTGGAAACGACCCGGGTAATCACTTGCCCGGTATCATATATCGTTTTTGCGGGTTTTGCTTGTTGACATTTTTCCTAAAGGGTTGACTTGGCGATTCGCGCGTTTATCGTATTTGATATTTTTATATTATATTTGATATATTTGACCCTTAAAAAGGCAGATATCAAATTTTGGCGCCGCTGCCGGGGAGGTTGTGTTGCGACAATATCGTTAAGTTTTGACGATTAGTGACTAGAAGATCCTTCCTCGTGTAGTTATTGCTTTACAAAAAACAATATAAAATACAAAAATATTTTTCTTTTCTTTTTATATATATATATATATATATAAGATAAAAAACCCAAAAACATTTTCCTTTTTCATTGTGTTAAATAAAGATAAAAGACATCAATCATATAACACTCTCAACTTGAGTGTTATCATAATAAGTTCCCAAACAAAAGATTCAAAACTTGCCTTTGTGTCACTTGTGAAATCGGCTCACCTTTAATTGATAAACAAAATTGATAAGGTTTTAAAAGGTACCTTTTTGAGGGGTCATTTAAGCCCTTATTCGATCACTTTTGTATCCGTTATTGCTTAATATCGTTCCTTTTCACTTTTTAGGTCTCTTGAAGGCAAAATGCTGGAATGATGCTTATTTGGACGAAAAGGCGCGAATATACGAAGAAAATGGCCAAAGTCAGAATCGAGACACTCAAAGCTGCTGAAACATAAGGCGACGGCGTCACTGCATATCTGCGACGCCGTCGGGAAGGCATTTTGCGACGGCTCAGAGGCGAAATTGCATGTTTTCAAGGGACGACGTCAGGTTCTAAAGGAATAGGCCGTCGCTACTCAGACGGCCTAGATGCAGCCAAGACGGCGTCAGAGCTGAAGGGGACGGCGTCACAGTCATAAGGTGACGCCGTCGCAAGGTTTACGTGGCCAAGACGAAACCCTAATGACGGCGACACGACGGCGTCACGAAACATAAGGTGACGCCGTCGCAGATGTAATCTTATATATAGAATCCGAATTTTTCAGTTTTTGAGTGTAGTCTTTTGGAGTAAAAACCTAAAACCGAACCAAGGCTTTCTTGTGCAGTATTTTAGGGTTCTAAACCCTATTATACATCAAGATAAGTATTTACTTCATTAATTTAATTATGTCTTTGATTATTTGTGTGTATGCTTGCATGTTCTCCATGTCCGGCTAATTTATTTGTGTGTTTGCTTAGGGAATATGAAACTTAATTATTGAATATTGATTGGTTGATACTTATCTTAGTTGACTAATGATCTAGAGTGCGCTAGATTATTCGTTGTGTACTTAATGCTTGACTTTTCTTTGTGAACTTTAGAATATAATTATCTAGGTAATTGTAGGATAAAGTATTCAAGGACAACCGTAGAGTAGGCGTCTATAAATCACTAGAGGATTTGTAAACAAGACCCTTTGGTAATTTCAAAGAGTTAGGGAAACAAGCACGCCCTATAGCCTTAGAATCACAACGCAACTAGGAATAAGGACGTGACAAATCAACCATCAATAGGAGATAATTAAGGAGTAGTAAAACCTAAGTAAACACATCTTTAAACTATCATACGAGTACACATCAATTAGACATAGACTATCACAACCTTAGCTTAGATAATTAGATAATAGTAGAGTAATCGGTAGCAATACCAACCCCCCAAATTCAATACCCGAGATTCGTACCTTTTCAATTTCTAAAAAAAAATATAAAAAGATAAAAAATAATCTTCCTCAACCTCAACCTTAGCGTAGTAACTTCTCACTAGCATTCCTATTCCCCTAGAGAACGATATCAATACCCGTGGCTTACCCTAATTACTACACTACAACGATTAGGTTCACTGCCTAGGGTGTTATAAAACTTGCTCGAAGAAAAGGAAGTTTCCTTGACCCCAAACGACGCGTGTAGCGTTATCAAGTTTTTGGCGCCGCTGCCGGGGAATAGAATAGCTAGTTAGTAGTCCACCTCGTTTAGGTTCTTTGCTTGATTCCTATCAAGTAAATTTTTCTCATTTTTTAGCTTTCTCTTAGTCTATCCCCCTTCTTTGTGTTTGTGTTCGTAAAATCCTTTTCATTTGTCGCTATGGCAAGTGAAGTTGCATTTGAATCATTAACGAATGAGGAACAATTGAATTTTGCAGATTGGTTTAGTTTTTATTGTTCTGATAAATTTGTGAGTGATCTTAAAGATATCCAAAAGAACAAGGGTGTAAGATTGGATGGATTTGATATATTTTGTGTTTGTGTAGCTTCTATTCAACGATCATTGTCAAGATCAACTCCTTTTAGTGACACCATCTTTAGAATTTTTCAGAAAAGCCTCCTATGCATAAACCTTCAGTTGTTACAACTTGAGGAAATGGATAAGAAGGATTTATCTAACCTTAGGCATCATGATCAAAAAGACCTAGTTTTTAAGAACATGAAACCTAAACCCAAACAAGATTGTGAGATGGTTATAGTTGAACTGCCTAGTTGCATGCGTGGGATAGATTTCAAAGCATATGACACGCGTGAGGAATCCTTTAGGAAAATAGAACATAATGATCAAATTTTTGAGAATAATTCTTATGAATCGGACCAAGAATTTGAAATGGCTAAAGAAGGATTTGAGATGCTTAGGAGTGTATTTTGGTCAGATCATACTAAAACACATGAACATTTGGTAGGTCTAGATATAATGGAGAAAAAGGTGGAAACTCCAAGCCCACAAGCCCTACCATCACTTGAGGAATACACATCACCTATAACTTACCCGGAAGAAGTAGAAGAGACTATAGGAGCCCCGATTGATAGAGAACCTTTGGACCAAACGCCACTAGAGAATGTAGGTTTAGATGCTTGTTGTCATGACCTCTCTCTTAGTCCTAGGGAAGTTCCTAATTTTGATGAACCGGAGCCTCAACCAAAAACCTTACCCAATGTTCCGTCTTTAGATGTGAATCTTGGAATTGAATTAGGCCCCAATCCACCCATCAAAATAGATAGTCCGGGTAGTTGCTTGATAAAGGTGGAAAATTCTAGGCCATGTAGAGTGGAAGCTAAAATAGGAGTAACCCATGACCTTACACACTTATATCACCCATTCATGGTTGATAACAAGAAACACTATGGGTTTAAACCGGGTTTATTAGGTCAAGATGGATCCTTAACTAAGAATCTTTTGAAGTTGATAGAAGATGATCCATTTTTAGGAGGGAGATTTGATTCACCCGCTACACCAATAGACTTAGGTAAGATTATAATGAATGGAGCACACTCCTTTGAGCATATAAATCACCCATCACCCTCTCCTCACGTAGCAAATTTCCACTCTAAGGGTGTGTGTCGCTACTATCACCCGCACTTAAACTTAAGTGTAGGGAAAACTCCCCCTTTATCCGTTAAATAAGGGTAGAGTCAGGCTCGTGACTCGAACAAAAACAAGCGCTTCTTGGGAGGCAACCCATGTGTATTTGTTTTTCATTTTCATTTGTGTGTCGTATATCTTTTATTCATTGTTTATTCTCATGTTTAAATTTGTAAAAAAGCTTTATTTTGTCTTTAACCTCGTCTTAATTACATATAAAGGTATTTTACATAAGGGATAAGTGTAGGGAGGATTACACACGTTTTCATAAGAAACGTGAACATGAGAATAACAATTAATTAAAAGATATATATGTTTGTTTGTTCGAGTCAAATGCTTGTATCGAGTCATAATGGATGTTTTTGCAGAAATTTTTCCAGATTCTAAAGATGTAAATTTTCCAGAATTTTTTCCAGAAAATCGCAGACCAGTTTTTGTCAGGATAACCTGACGGCGTCAGGATTGCAACCTGACGGCGTCAGGAAGGAATAAAAACATCAGCTTACTTTTTCTCGTTTTCTGAGCTACTTGTAAAATTTTGGAATTTTCCAGATCTTAACTTTCAAAACAAATTCTGTAAACATCCATTCCACAAGCATTATATCCTAGTTTAAATCGAGTCTTATGTATATTATTACCGCCGATTTTACGCGAAGGTTTCGTTTGTTTTCTTCTAGTGTGCAGGTTTAGTTTGTCAAGAAGAAGTTACACAAGTTTGGAAGGAGCCTTTCACGCAAAAACTCTTCTTGGAAAAGATTTAACCAACACTTTTCACGGATCCTACCGAGCTAATCAGGGGAGTATTAGTTTCTTTCGTTTTTAATTACCTTCTATTATCATAACTTTGATACTTTCGGGGAACATTGGGGACAATGTTCAGTTTAAGTGTAGGGAGGGAAAATAAACGGGAACTTTGAAACTATGCTTATCTTTGACTGTTTGCTTTGTCCAAGTGTATTTGTGTAATAAACCATGAGAAAATGTAGGTTAGGGTAATTTTAGCCAAATTTAAAATTTTTTCATGACGTATAGGAGTGGGCCATTAGTCTTAACAAAAGCGTCTCATGGATAGGAAGTTGCATGACTAGCACAAACACCCTTTACCACCTAAATTCCACCCAAAATGTGAGGATCGCCCTTAGATTAGTAGGAATTAAAGCATTCATCTTTAATGCTTAAAGTGTGAACCGGTAGTATATTAGATTCTAGAACTTGTTTTGTGATGCATTCCGAGATCGCTAGTGAGACTACACTTGTGTAGTTAGGAATAACTAAATGATAAGAGGCATTAGGATAACCCTTGTTTAATACCTGTAATATAATTACTTCTTCCACCTCGGTTGAGTAATTCCCCCACACCCTTTGCGTTGTACTCATCTTTAGTACACGATACCCCTAGTTAACCCCTCAGAGCCTATCCTTTTCGCGGTTCTCGTGATGTTTCGGTTTTTCCGGAATATCAATGAAGAGCATTGTTTACACCCCACCCCCAAATATACACCCAAATCGCCTTAGCCTACCCTTTATTGCACTCACTTTTAGTGCAAATTTATGTTATCACCTAAAACCCTTAGTTCAATTATCTGGTTGCTTGCATGAGTTGCTAAGTCGAGTCATATCCTTTGTATACAGTTTTGGGATGATTGGGATTCATGGGAAAAGTTAAAGTTTATGAAATATAGGGAAGAGAACGTTAAACTCAAATTCCCTTTGTTTGCATAATAATGTACTCCAAGTGTTTTGATCTTTTCAATTCGGGTCAAATTAGTGTTAGAGTAATAAAAACTCAAGTGTAGGGATGTGTCTATAAATCCCTATCATTTTGATGTACCGTAGAGGATGGTAGAGTAAAAGTGTATGAAAAAAAAAAAAAAAAAAAAAAAAAAAAAAATTCGAAAAAAAAATAGAAAAAAAAAAAAAAAAAAAAAAAAAACCATACGGGCTACCATCCTACATCTATCTTTTAAATTATGTTTGTTTATTTTCGTTGCCTAGAGTTTTAGAGTGTCGAGTCTTGGCTTAGCAACGCCATTCTTCGTATACTTGCAACATAGAGATTTTTGACTATCCACCACTAAATAGCCTATTCCACCAAACCCTTCATTTCCTTACCGTAAGCCTAACGTTACAACCCTTTAAAAGACCTCTTTGATAGTCTTTCCTAGGTGCTTACACCAAAGCGACGGAGGTTTGATCTATTCTCAAGCCTATGGTAATCTATGTACTAGGACCGGTTAATGAGTGTTTATCTTCCATTTCCGATTTGTTATATTTCATATATACACCCGAGAGAGATGTGAGTATCCAAACACCCCATGTGAGGTGCTAGTATGTAATTTCCATGCTTGTTATGACTTTTGCGGGGCTTATATGTGTTGTGGACCGTTTTGAATGGATGCTTCATGACCCCTAACTTATAAATTAATTGGCTAAAAGCACATTTGCTTGAGGACAAGCAAATACCAAGTGTAGGGATATTTGATAAGGTTTTAAAAGGTACCTTTTTGAGGGGTCATTTAAGCCCTTATTCGATCACTTTTGTATCCGTTATTGCTTAATATCGTTCCTTTTCACTTTTTAGGTCTCTTGAAGGCAAAATGCTGGAATGATGCTTATTTGGATGAAAAGGCGCGAATATACGAAGAAAATGGCCAAAGTCAGAATCGAGACACTCAAAGCTGCTGAAACATAAGGCGACGGCGTCACTGCATATCTGCGACGCCGTCGGGAAGGCATTTTGCGACGGCTCAGAGGCGAAATTGCATGTTTTCAAGGGACGACGTCAGGTTCTAAAGGAATAGGCCGTCGCTACTCAGACGGCCTAGATGCAGCCAAGACGGCGTCAGAGCTGAAGGGGACGGCGTCACAGTCATAAGGTGACGCCGTCGCAAGGTTTACGTGGCCAAGACGAAACCCTAATGACGGCGACACGACGGCGTCACGAAACATAAGGTGACGCCGTCGCAGATGTAATCTTATATATAGAATCCGAATTTTTCAGTTTTTGAGTGTAGTCTTTTGGAGTAAAAACCTAAAACCGAACCAAGGCTTTCTTGTGCAGTATTTTAGGGTTCTAAACCCTATTATACATCAAGATAAGTATTTACTTCATTAATTTAATTATGTCTTTGATTATTTGTGTGTATGCTTGCATGTTCTCCATGTCCGGCTAATTTATTTGTGTGTTTGCTTAGGGAATATGAAACTTAATTATTGAATATTGATTGGTTGATACTTATCTTAGTTGACTAATGATCTAGAGTGCGCTAGATTATTCGTTGTGTACTTAATGCTTGACTTTTCTTTGTGAACTTTAGAATATAATTATCTAGGTAATTGTAGGATAAAGTATTCAAGGACAACCGTAGAGTAGGCGTCTATAAATCACTAGAGGATTTGTAAACAAGACCCTTTGGTAATTTCAAAGAGTTAGGGAAACAAGCACGCCCTATAGCCTTAGAATCACAACGCAACTAGGAATAAGGACGTGACAAATCAACCATCAATAGGAGATAATTAAGGAGTAGTAAAACCTAAGTAAACACATCTTTAAACTATCATACGAGTACACATCAATTAGACATAGACTATCACAACCTTAGCTTAGATAATTAGATAATAGTAGAGTAATCGGTAGCAATACCAACCCCCCAAATTCAATACCCGAGATTCGTACCTTTTCAATTTCTAAAAAAAAATATAAAAAGATAAAAAATAATCTTCCTCAACCTCAACCTTAGCGTAGTAACTTCTCACTAGCATTCCTATTCCCCTAGAGAACGATATCAATACCCGTGGCTTACCCTAATTACTACACTACAACGATTAGGTTCACTGCCTAGGGTGTTATAAAACTTGCTCGAAGAAAAGGAAGTTTCCTTGACCCCGAACGACGCGTGTAGCGTTATCAAAAATCCTTTGTGCATTTTTATTTTAGAGAGCTACCGTACGCTTGTGATTATTAGTTTAATTTCTTTGTTTTTTTTATTTGGTCTCGTTTTAATTGATTTGTTTTTAGTGCATGCGCACTCGTTTTCATTATAAAATTCCAAAAATAATTTTCTTTATCCTCTTAACAATTTAATTCTCTCTTCTCAACCCTCTTATGTTTAATTCTTATGGCGTCCCTCAACCATTATTGTGTCATTTGTAATCGTCTGATGGGAAATGAGTATCGTTGTTACATGTGTACGTGTGAGCGGTGTGGAAATAATTGTTAAGATGGATTTTGCAATATATGCAATGCATTCACTAATCCAAATCTGAATTATTCTCCAAGTTCTTCCGACTACCATCCCGAACCCGAGATATCTTCGTTCGATCAAGATTATTGCTATGGTTGTGGAGACTTGTTACCGAAGGGATTCCGTTGTCAAAAGTGTACTTGCGAGTGGTGTGGGAAATTATCTTATTGATGGATTTTGTTCGATTTGGGCCGAGAATTCATTCGATTATGATTCTAATCCGAACTCTTTCGATTATCCTCAAAACAATTTCAACTACCCTCCACAAAATTCATACGAACCAGAAACTGATAAGGATTTAAAACGTACACTTTTAAGGGGTTATTTAAGCCATTAATCGCCCAATTTTAAATCCGTTACTGCTTAATTTCGTTCCTTTTCACTTTTTAGGTCTCTTGAAGGCAAAATGCTGGAATGATGCTTATTTGGACGAAAAGGAGTGAATATGTGAAGAAAATGGCTAAAGTCAAGATCAAGACACTCAAGCTGCTGGAAATGCACCCGACGGCGTCCCAAACAAAGGGCGACGCCGTCCCTGATTTTGTGACGACACAATAGTGAAATTGCTATTTTACACCTGACGGCGTCAGGCTTTGAAGAGTAGGGCGTCACGGAGACTTTTCTCCTCAGACGGCCTAGATCCGGGTTCAGACGACGTCAGAACTGAAGCTGACGGCGTCACAACCACAACGTGATGCCGTCCCAAAGTTAACTTGGCCAAGACGAAACCCTAATGGCGGCGATCTGACGGCGTCACAATTAAAAGGTGACGCCGTCGTAGTTGTAAAACTATATATAGAATTCGATTTTCAGACTTTTAAAGAGGTAGACTTGTGGAGTAAAAACCTAAAACGGCTGTAGTCCGTCTTGGACAGTATTTTAGGGTTCTAATACCCTATTTTACATCGAGATAAGTTATGTATTCCCTTGATTTCATTATGTCTTTGATTGAATGTGTGTATGCTTGCATGTTTAACATGTCCGGCTAATTTACTTGTGTGTTTGCTTAGATCTATGAAACCTAGTTATTTAATATTGATTGGTTGTTTCTTATCTTAATTGTAATTGGCTTAGGAGTGCTTAAAGCCATCGTTGTGTTTTTAATGCTTGATTAATCTTTGTTAAACATTAGTTTATAATTACTAGTGGAATTGTAGGCTAAACATCCAAAGATAACTTAGTGTTAAGTTTATGAATCCTAGAGATTTCGACATTTCGTAGTCATTAACCTTAGGTAGCTTCAAAGAGTTAGGGATAAAAGCACACCCTACGACCTTAGAAAACACAACGCGTTAAGAATAAGGACGTGACAATTCAACCACCAATAAAAGATAACTAGGGAGTAATAGTATCTAGGTAAACACATCTTTAATCATCATACGAGCACACTTCAAAAAGACATAGACTACCCATTAGATTAGATAATTAGATAGTAGAGTAATCGGTAGAAGTACCACCTCCCAAATCCAAACCCCGAGATTTTACCTTTAGTTTCTAAAAAAAATATAAAAATATAAAAAAATAATCTCCCTCAACCTCAACCTTAGCGTAGTAATTTCTCACTAGCATTCCTATTCCCATAGAGAACGATATCAATCCCAGAGGCTTACCCTAATACTACACTACAACGATTAGGTTCACTGCCTAGGTGGTTGAAAAACTTGCTTGAAGAAAAGGAAGTTTCCTTTGACCCCGAACGCGCGTTGAACGCGTATCAAGTTTTTGGCGCCGCTGCCAGGGAATAGAATAGCTAGTTAGATTTCTATCTCATTTAGGTTCCCTTGCTTGATTCCTATCAAGTAAGATTTTTTCTCATTTTTAGCTTCCTTGTAGTCTATCCCCCTTCTTTGTGTTTGTGTTCGTAAAACCCTTTTCATTTGTCGCTATGGCAAGTGAAATTGCATTTGAATCATTAACAAATGAGGAACAATTGAATTTCACAAATTGGATTGCTTTTTATTGTTCTAATGAATTTGTGAGTGATCGTAGAGATATCCTAAAGGAGACGGGTGTAAGGTTGGATGGATGTGATAAATTTTGTGCTTGTGTGGCTTCTATTCAACGATCATTGTTAGAATCAACTCCTTTTAGTGAGACCCTCTAGAAATGTTTTGATAAAAGCCTGTTAGGTTCCCATATTAGTAACACAAGCATCAAAATAAGAAAGGAGATGAAGGAAGGATCGGATGAACACACTAACACTCTACGCGTATGATATGAGAGAATAGTTATGCATAAGTGAAATGTAAATGTGAACAACCAACCTTCAAGAGAAGGTTTACAAGATTATTTACAGGAGGGAATTAGGGCAACACACCAAGTTCACATCCTTTCCTTATTGGGCTTTACATAGGCTCATGGGCTTTGTACATGAGCCTAGCCTTGATTACTAACATAAAAGCCATTATTAAGCTAACTATTACATATTAATTACTAACACTTGAATTATAGTGTTAATACAAATAAGCCGTGAAAACGTTTATTTATATTTTACGATCTTCAAATGTTTTGTCGATAACAAATATAAAATCATTTTAACGAAACAAATAGAGTACGTAAATAGTTTGAGTTAATAGTTTTCTAACACACTTACGCTCTCACATAAAACACTAAAACAAGTATAAGTGATTTTATGATTTAGATACATATGTACAACAACTAGTGTTTACATATTGGGTTAAACATATACTTAAACTAAGTATACTAAAATGGGTAAAAACTAAGTGTATGCTAAATTGGGTAAATACAAGTATATACTAAAAGGGTAAATACTAGCAAATGGTTTTGACCCATAACCCATGGTTTTATATATACCACTTAACCAAGTTCATTGTATCCTTAAGATACATTGTATCTAGAAAGAAAACCATGGATCAACCCATAACCCATGACCCATGACCCTCAACCAAAAATACCCATGGGCAAAGAGGAGCGGACCACGGATCCCTAGCTTTGTGCTAGCCGGATCCCTTGTGGTAGGGATCCGTGGGATCCGGGGATACAGAAGAGAATTTCCTCTATAAATAAAGAGCCATTTCTTCCTCTCTATGTATGCTTTTTACATAAACTTCCCCAAAGTATTCTAACCCTCTAACCTCATATCTAAGTGATCTATGTAGTTTGTCTTTTGTTTTTGTGTGATCTACTAGGTTCCTCTCAAAGGAAAGATCACCACCTCTTGAAGACGTGCAAGCTCAAAGTCCATGAGTTGCCATGCTTCGTCATCATCAAGACTACTAAGGTTATCTTGTTGATAGTTCTTCCTGTTGATAGTTCTTCCTTTCTCCATAGATGTTGGGTTAAAGGCATTAGTGAAGAATGCCGAAAGTGTCAAGATGAAAGCATTAGTGAAAGGTGCTCATCATTCATGTCAAAGCATTAGTGAAGGATGCTAAAGGTGTCAAGACGAAGGCATTAGTGAAGGGTGCCAAGCGTTGTGTCAAAGGCATTAGTGAAGGATGCCAAAGAATCAAATCAAGTAGCATTTGGGAAGAATGCCTAGGTCGTATAATCGATGAGGTGCATCGTTATACATATATGTATTTGTTTATATACAAGGATGGTGATATCCTTGATGGTGTTGTAACAAGGAGTAGATCTCCTTGAGATTAGGTGTTGTGTCGTGAAGGTGTAGTTACCTAAGGTGTGAAAGAACTAGGTACTTAGCCTAGTACCTAATAAAAGGTAGGAGACGTTGTGAAGGATTAGTTCTCCTAAGGTGTGAAAGAACTCGGTGGTTAGCCTAGCACCGTATAAAGGGTAGGCGACGTTGTGTTAGGTGTGGTTCGCCTTGGTGTGAAAGAACTCGGTATTTAGCTTTGTACCGGAAAAAGGTTAAGCGACGTTGTGAAGGCTTCTCCGCCATAAGGAGTTGGTGTAGTGTTTACGAACTCTCGAGTAGGTGACTCGGGGAGTGGAGTAGGGCAAGGAAGGTGTCCTTGTAGCCGGACCACTATAAATACTTGTGTCGTGGTGATGTGCTTCTTACTCTTTATCTTTCATTACACGTTTATATATCTATCTATCAACGTCCAACATAAACAATCAAATAGATTGACATAAGTAGATCTAAATATTTAAAAAGAAGTTTTAAATTGGTAAAACTATTCAACCCCCCCTTCTAGTTTTCCACAATTGGCATCAGAGCTTCGTTACCAAGTTTCTTAAAGTATGTTGTACTTTAAAGACTTGATACGATCCGTGTATGTTTGAAAACTACAAAGAAGGATTTTTTTTTAAAAAAAAGTCATATTTTCTTTTAAATCATTTCGTTGGACATTGATAGATCATTCTAACAACTTTTGCTGTCGTGAAATCTTCATGCTAGAATCTCTCCAAAATCTTCATTCAAAGAATGATGAAGACAACATTCAAGGAAGGATCTATAAAGTAATCTCTACTTACGTACACCAAGTACAAAAGATTACTTTAAAAGCTCATGAAGTATTTTTGGTATTAAGCCAAACCAAGAAGCATAGAGATATGTTTTACCTTTCATTAGATAAGTTACATGAGTTCAATTTATTTTATAGTTCTCTTTGTTTGATAATCACTAGCATCATTAGAAGTCTCTTTCGTCACTTTTTCATCTCTTTCATCATCGGGAATAGTATTCCTTTTGATTCGTCAAACTAACGCCGTCGTCACATATGAACCCTCGATATGTGATTCATCAAAAGCCGTCATCCAAAAACAATCTTCATCTAAATACCTCCAAACTATTTTTTGTAAGCTTATTTATAAGCCTACTACATAAATAATGCCAAACAAATTCTTTTTTGTTCACGTTAGCCGGATCCCTCTAGTTGTACTAGCCGGATCCCAAATACAAAGGATCTGGGGGAACCGTGGAACATAACTCAGCTATACGCTTTCAAAATTTCACCACTGATTACTTTCCCTCTATTCACACAACACAAAAACGACCAAGCTACTGAAGTAATCCTCATTGGCTTCCATAATCTCAAGTATTCCTTCCTAGAACATCATTGTAAGTAATTACATTAACTTGTTCTATTTTTCATCATCCTAATTCAAGGGTTTATGGTTTCTTAATTTCTAATCAATTAATTAGGGTTTTTCAAAATTAATCATGAAAAGGGATTTTTAAATCACATTGTGTTCACAACATTGTTAATACAAATCAAAACCATAAACCCATATCAACCAATTTAACCTAACTGAAAAACTTGTATATTTAGGACCAACCATGCCCAAAGCCACTCAACAAGATCATCATGACACCGTCCATTACCTTACTCATTACTATCGTAAAAGGGGTCTGACCAAAACTAACCGTAAAATTTTCAAAAGCCTCACAAAATGACTTATTCACGAAGGTCGTGTAGTCAAGGAATGTTTCCTTGAAGATACCGACATTCGTCAAGTTTTCTCGACAATCAACTTTGATTGCCTTCTTGACATTGATGAACAAATTTGTTCGGTTTTTATTTTTGAGTTTTACAAAAGCTTTAGGATCATTAGGAACACCGATAATAGCATCTCAATCGCCTTTATCATCAACACACAAAACTTTACTCTTCCTCTCAACACTTTTGCTCAAATTCTTCGCATTCCTTGTGAGGGAATTTGTATGTACTCTCAAGATTGGGCAATTAACTCTCAAAACCGTGCACTTGATCCCAAGCCTCTCTATAACACTCCTCTCGACGATCCCGAAACCATTCGTGATACTATCTTTAAAATTAGGACCGACCAATCCCGTTATGATCGTAACAAAAAGCTCATTCACCGTGATACTTTTAAAATGGAACTTTTCGAAATGCATCCCATGTTTAGAAAATGGGAAGAAATCCTTAGGGAAAACATCATTAGCCTAGTTGGAAACAAAGATCATCCAAACGCATGTCTTGTGCAAATGATCTATTGTCTTACCCACCAAAGGCCATTTAATCTTGCCTACTACATGGTAAGGAGAATGGCTGGGGTATTCAAAGCTTCCAACATGGTACTTCCATATGGTATGCTCCTAACACGACTTTGTAAGTATGTTAGTGCATTGCAACCATCCCCTATCAACGATGATCATTACCTCTCCGATCACGTCATGGTACCTCTTACCAAACAACCCTCTAAATGGTTCATGGTCAATGGAGAGAAACCTGAAGCTCTCTCGGACTCCTCGGCCGGAGAAGAAGAAGAAGAAGATGAGGAAGACATCGACCCCGTATCCAACATCAAATTGGAAATCCTTGAATACCACGAACAACTTCCAACCATTCCAAACGAGACCGCGGAATTTAAACAAATAAGAGGCATGATTCAAAACCTCGCTTACAACCTCACTAAGCCGTCTAAAAGGAAAAGGAAGAATTGACGAAAGAGACAATAGGAATGTGCTTAGTTTCATTTATTTTATGTCTGAATGACTTCTCTTTAGAATTTTTAGTTTATGGTATTTTGGATATTGTTACTTTACCTTGTAAGTGATGTTTTATGATAACTTGCTTGTTCCTATTTGCTTGTTTTATAGATTTAATAGTGTACAAAATCTGCACATCATTTTCTGTGTAGGTTATGTGTTGGTTCTGATCTGCAGATGCCGGATCCCTAGGATTAGCTTAGCCGGATCCTTCCCTTGAAGGAACCGTGGGATCCGTGACATCAGATCAACAATGCAGCATTCAGCACATCAAAACTGCTTTCTAGATAACATCACATTAGCTTGGCATATATTTTTAGAACCCAACTAAGTCCACTTCAAGAATGAGAAAGGCTTAGATTCACTAAAGGCTTACTTAAGATCTTAGTCTGATTTTTATCAACACATATAAAACTCACCATATTTCCGCTTCAACTACTCACAAACTATTTCTCACCTCTCAAAACACTTTAAGAAAGCAAGCTAAACAATTTTAGGAAATTGCTTCTAGTCTTTTATATCTCAAGGTAAGACAAAAATTAGTTTTTCAATTCTTGAAATTTTTAAGAATTTTTCTTAATATCACCTCAAGCTAAAACCTGATCACTAGGATAATTTATTATGACTTGACACCCTCATAACTCTTAGTGTTATCCTTGGACATCCATTGGTAGTCTTCTTGTCCCATCCCTCTTCCATAAAAAGCAATCATTTGCTATAACACTTATCACCTCTAATCATTCAAGTACCCCTTCATCCTAAACCCTTAGGAGAACTGAAACATTCAAATGAGATAAGCCTTAGCTCCCAGAAACCTCATTACAAACCTGTCATAACTGCTGAGAGCCGGATCCCTAAGATTAGCCTAGCCGGATCCCTTCAAGGAGGGAACCGTGGGATCCGGGTGACAGTTTATACCAAACATAGCTAAAACAATCATTTCAACTCACCTTCCTAACTCAAACACTTCATCTCATCTCAATGAGTTCCTAGATCAGTGAAACTCTGAATCTCAACCTTGTGCATGTCAATCATCACATTTCCAAAGAACATTAGTGGATTAAGTCTTAAATGAAATTACAAAGTTCTTCCCTTTTTGTTTTAACTCACATTGTCAAAGAATACTTTAGTCATCAAACATATAGTTAGACTACCCAAAGCCAAATTTTCTTAATCAAAACCATGATTAGGCACAATTACTTGTTAGGATTAAGGATTTGAGATATCCAACTGCCAAAGACTTCAAAATTAAGTCTGTCCATGATTAAACTAACCTTACAATAATTTCACCTAGTCCTTGTCTGACAACCGGATCCCTGGTCTTCAACCAGGCGGATCCCTACGGAAAGGGATCCGTGGGATCCGTAAATACAGAGAGCATAAACCAGCTCCATATTTGAATTCAAGTCACCTTTTGGGTCTCCAACCACCTTTAGCATTCATTGATTATCCTCATAGAACTTATCAAAATCCCAAAAGCATGCCTAGCCCTTCAAATGGTCAAGAATTTAATTTCCTAATTCAAATTACCCTTTATAAACCAAACAACCTTAGAGTTAAGGTACCACTCTCAAATCACATCTCAAAATCAGCAGCTAAAAGAGTTCTTACTAGCACCATCACTATGACTAAGGCTCCTAGTGCTAACTCATCCACTCAAGAACCACCCAAGAAACTTGCTAGAATCATGCATGAAGTTTCCTCAACCAAATCACCTTCGGGTAAGTCCACCAAAACTAGGATCTCTCCCACACTAAGAAAACCAATCAAACTAATTCACAAGAAGAGTGCTTCCACTAGGACTTCATCACATAATTCTACTAAACCCACCACACAATCATTTGAAGATCCTCAATCCACTTCACTTGAACCTCCACTTCAAGAAACTCAAAACCATGAAAAAGAGTGCGATCATTGCAAACATGTTGAAAGAATGAAACATGAACTAGATGTATTAATACATGATCTACAAGCTCAAACTGAGAATGTTTAGGAAACCTTTCTCATCCTTGATCATCATTAAGCTTTTAGTCGAATCTTAAGTTTGGGTTAACTTATTAGCATTAGTAGCACCTATTTGGCTAGTTCATTCTCTTAGTTTTTAGAGATTTGGTTGTGTATCTCTTGTTTTATTGAATGAATACTTATATGCTATGATTATTATGTGTGTTGTGCTTGTTATATTGTACATATATCTCATTCCCTCAAATAGCACTCCTTGACATTTCTTCACTGCTGAAGAAACTGTAACAGATAGCCGGATCCCTTAAAGATAACTAGACGGATCCCTCCTTGAAGGGAACCGTGGGATCCGTGGTACAGAAGCACAAATTTCTACTAACTTGAGTCTCTTTTGCAGGAAATTATGCACTATACTCTTGTTTTTCTAACCTTTGTTTTGTAGTTATTCAAAATACACATGAAGATATTGACACCATAAAGCTAGGGGGAGCTTTGTGTCAAATGACATTGCAAAATCATTTGCAAACTTAATCCTATTTTGGGTTACACTTCATGACACCCCATTGCAACATTGCAATATTTAAGGGGGAGCACGTTCTCGTCACTTAGACGAACCATTTGCAAACTTAATTGCAATCACAATTAGTTTATTTTACGTTATGTCCTTGACGCCCTTTCAAAGGGATGGACTCGTCAAGGGGGAGTTAAGACGAGTACCATTCCCGTCACTTGCTCCATTTACATTTTTACATTTTTCTCTTATAAAAATTGTGTTAGTTTCTTTTAACACTTTTTGTTTCGACAAAAAGGGGGAGAAGAAAGTAAAAACTACAAATTCAAACTTTTACGAATTTTAGATTTTTCCTTAAAATAATTTTATGTTTTGTCATCAACAAAAAGGGGGAGATTGTTAATACAAATAATCCGTGAAAACGTTTATTTATATTTTACGATCTTCAAATGTTTTGTCGATAACAAATATAAAATCATTTTAACGAAACAAATAGAGTACGTAAATAGTTTGAGTTAATAGTTTTCTAACACACTTACGCTCTCACATAAAACACTAAAACAAGTATAAGTGATTTTATGATTTAGATACATATGTACAACAACTAGTGTTTACATATTGGGTTAAACATATACTTAAACTAAGTATACTAAAATGGGTAAAAACTAAGTGTATGCTAAATTGGGTAAATACAAGTATATACTAAAAGGGTAAATACTAGCAAATGGTTTTGACCCATAACCCATGGTTTTATATATACCACTTAACCAAGTTCATTGTATCCTTAAGATACATTGTATCTATAAAGAAAACCATGGATCAACCCATAACCCATGACCCATGACCCATAACCAAAAATACCCATGGGCAAAGAGGAGCGGACCACGGATCCCTAGCTTTGTGCTAGCCGGATCCCTTGTGGTAGGGATCCGTGGGATCCGGGGATACAGAAGAGAATTTCCTCTATAAATAGAGAGCCATTTCTTCCTCTCTATGTGTGCTTTTTACATAAACTTCCCCAAATTATTCTAACCCTCTAACCTCAGATCTAAGTGATCTATGTAGTTTGTCTTTTGTTTTTGTGTGATCTACTAGGTTTCTCTCAAAGGAAAGATCACCACCTCTTGAAGACGTGTAAGCTCAAAGTCCATGAGTTGCCATGCTTCGTCATCATCAAGACTACTAAGGTTATCTTGTTGATAGTTCTTCCTTTCTCCATAGATGTTGGGTTGAAGGCATTAGTGAAGAATGCCGGAAGTGTCAAGATGAAAGCATTAGTGAAAGGTGCTCATCATTCGTGTCAAAGCATTAGTGAAGGATGCTAAAGGTGTCAAGACGAAGGCATTAGTGAAGGGTGCCAAGCGTTGTGTCAAAGGCATTAGTGAAGGATGCCAAAGAATCAAATCAAGTAGCATTTGGGAAGAATGCCTAGGTCGTATAATCGATGAGGTGCATCGTTATACATATATGTATTTGTTTATATACAAGGATGGTGATATCCTTGATGGTGTTGTAACAAGGAGTAGATCTCCTTGAGATTAGGTGTTGTGTCGTGAAGGTGTAGTTCACCTAAGGTGTGAAAGAACTAGGTACTTAGCCTAGTACCTAATAAAAGGTAGGCGACGTTGTGAAGGATTAGTTCTCCTAAGGTGTGAAAGAACTCGGTGGTTAGCCTAGCACCGTATAAAGGGTAGGCGACGTTGTGTTAGGTATGGTTCGCCTTTGTACCGGAAAAAGGTTAAGCGACGTTGTGAAGGCTTCTCCGCCATAAGGAGTTGGTGTAGTGTTTACGAACTCTCGAGTAGGTGACTCGGGGAGTGGAGTAGGGCAAGGAAGGTGTCCTTGTAGCCGAACCACTATAAATACTTGTGTTGTGGTGATGTGCTTCTTACTCTTTATCTTTCATTACACGTTTATATATCTATCTATCAACGTCCAACATAAACAATCAAATAGATTGACATAAGTCGATCTAAATATTTAAAAAGAAGTTTTAAATTGGTAAAACTATTCAACCCCCCCTTCTAGTTTTCCACATATAGTTTTGGAGTGATTCCAACAATCTCCCCCTAAGTGTTAGTGATTGATGATTTGATCTTTAAACGTTGTAGGTGCTGATGTAATAGTAGCTTTGACGTCTTCTGACATTCTTCTTTCTTGTAAGAAGAAGTGCCTTGATTCGAACAATCTCCCCAGTGTAGGGATCTTATTTACTTTGAATTTTTTCAGCTTTGACGTCTTCATTACCTTTGTTCTTTGATCTTTTTTCTTTGTGATGGTAGTGATAGTATGTTGTGGTTGTCTGCATCAGGTCCGCTTCGTTGCTCCAGTGTCTACACGTCTTTCTCCAACATGCTCACACGCTCTTTAACGTTGGATTTCAGTACTGATGTAGTTCTCTTAGTCTTTAAACTTTGTAGATTCTTTGACTTTGACGAAGAATCATTCTGACCTTGTGTTGCCTTTTGAGAGAACTTCAATTAGTGATGTTGTAGGTATGAGCATGTGGAGAATCTGCACGATCTTTTCCACCCGCAAGCATCCATAAGAAGAAAACATAAAACATGGGTTAGAAATAATCCAACGCTTACAAGTTTGAATTTCGAGAGTGTTAACAGCATAGTGTAAAAACACAACTCTAATTCTCACAAAGGCAGTTCCTGAAATGGAGTCCCACAAGTGAGATAACGCGATGTACCGAAATACACCTACAGTTCAGATGAGTCGCTGAGGTACACCAAAGCATCACCCCATGACTGTAGACCGTTTGAGACACACTAAGCGTAACCCACAAGGAGTTACCGAAGTGACCTGCTGTCAGGGCTGTTTGATGTTGACCCTGGCAGGAGTTTCCATTCAATCACTGAGGATCACATGTGTGAACCTCTCATAAATGTTCTCGACAAATTGCTAAGATCTGTGTAGGACTCGATAATGTATCACTTGCGTCCTTAATGTTGAATCGACAAGTGATGAAATGTCAAGTGTACCTAAGAGATCTTCTGATGAATCTCGTGGCTCTAGACTCAATAGTGCGCTTTGGTTTTCCTGAGCGGAGACTAGGGAGAGGGTCTCCTTCTTCAATACCAACAATCTCTAAGAGAAAGCCGATAGTTTACGTAGGGTTCCATGTGAGAATGAAACAAGCTTCTGTTGAGAGAAACTTGAGTGGGTAAGAAGGTTTAGTGCATGCGTCACTGGGTCCATGACGACTTTGATCTTCAATACCGGTGTCATCTAGTGACATCCAGTAGCATATGTATTGAACCCGGTGTCTGCCCTAAGTTGAATAATCTGGAGGGCTATTTATTTTCACCCTTTTCTTTGCTTTTCTTTTTAATTCTTCAACTCCTTCTTTCTCCGATTCTCAATTTTTTCCTTTTTATAATCATACCTAAGGACTTCTAATTCTAGTTGTTTGTGGTGTCCTTGAGTAGATCCCTCCGGCTCTGGCGGATCATAGGACGGTTATTCCTAACCTTAGTCACCTTATAAATCCATGACTAATCTATGTTGCCATAAAACCATTATCTTGAAAATCTCTCAAAGTGGTTATGAGTAAAAGCATTTAATACCACTGTTGAGAGTTTAAGATTTTGCAGAAATACTCCCCCTCTACACATGCTTAAGTGTTTTGACACAAATTTGCATGGTAAGAGAAGAGCGCGCACTTTTGAATTGATCAACTCAAGATAGACAATCCCCCGCGAGACACGGTTACGTTGTCTAGTTAAAGAATTACATTGTCAGCTTTTAGGTGACAACTAGCTCTAATAACTACCTTGAAGGTGTGGACAAACCTCGAAAGGTTTTCAAACCCGTCAAAGTTCATGTCTACCAAGAGTTTCTTGAATGGTACATTCTACTAGGACAAGTCCTTTGCGAGACACGTTTACATCACTAGCGAACTAGCTTGAAGTTATTACCCGTCCCGGACAAGTCTTTTCGAGTTACTAACATTTAAGATCTCGTCAATTCATTGGTTAAGTCTTTTTAGCACGACGATTCATTTGCAATTCATAACATATTTCTTATCACATAGTTTTTCTCCCCCTCAAAAATGGCATATTAATGTTATTTTTGACGAAAGTTTGATATCGAATATGTCCATTTCGAGTTTTGTGGGAAGATTACCACGAAGAACAATTTTGTGAACAAAGTATAAAAGCAAATACTCCCCCTCAACAAGTGATATTAACTTTTTAGTTTTTGAAAAAACATAAGGGGAAGTACTTGTTCTTTTGAGCAAAACTTTGAAAATGAAAGTTTTGATAGTTTTACTCAAAAGTAAGAAGCTTTCGTTCCTTTTATAGGATTGTGGCACTGAAGCGTACCACAGGGTCCTTTCAATACAAGTACGGGTTGTACACTGTTATGTGTGCACAAGCCATTGTCAGATTAAAAACACACATCCAAATCAATATAAGGAAATAAATCAAGGGGTACCAGGAGAATCCGTTAGTCCAGCAATAACTCCAGGAATGCGTTCTGGACGTTGATAGCCTGTGAGAGATATGCTTGGATGACCACCTACGAAGCTCTCCAAAGTTCTGATCTGATCCCTTCTGAACAACCTTTCATCAATTAGTGTGATGAGCTTCCTAACATCCCTTCTTTCCCTCGAATTCCATCTCTTTGGTGACCCGATGCCGTCATGAATCTCTTTCAACCTGTATGCTAACCCGTCCCTAACTTTCTTCAATGTGTGATCCCCAAACTTATGAAGCTCTTTGCATGCCATGAAGCAGTCACTGGTGTAGACTACCCCAAACGGTTTCTTGATAATAGTGTACTGAGCAAGTCGGTTTATGTCGGGAAGGTGTAGCTGAGGTTTGGTGAGATTAACGCGTTTCTTATAAGATTCCACGGCAAGTTGTATGTCTTCTACACGTTCTTGGATCACGATGCTTCTGATGTAGATGAGTAATGACTTGATGTATTTGCATTGGATAGTTGTAGAGAAATGTCGCATTCGTCCTTGCACCTTAGCGAGATATATATCTTCAATGTCATTTAGCAATAGTCTCGGAAAATCCGCTTCACAGAAGTCAAAGTCCTCTTCGTCTTGTTGTTTGACTACAAAGTTCTTGAGGAATGTGTAGTCCCACTTCGACGACAGAGTAACATGCTTACTTGCAATCATCCGTTTGTCACTATACACTTCCTTGTTAGACTTAAGAACCTGGCAGCTTCTGTAGAAGATTCTTCGTCGTTCAGGCCAATGATGAATCCCACACATCGCATCAAGGTCATACTTTTCCACTTTGGCAACAAACATATGTGAGGCTTCTTCCTCGATGGCAGGATTGTTAGAATAGATTGCTGCTGGGAAGGGAAATGTGAGTGACGTAGCGTACTTCCTTGTAACATCGCTACCGTGTCGAAGAAACTCGAGGTCATTGTTGAAGAAGTAACGATATGGAATTTGAGGTTGATCCGGTCGGCCAATTGTTGGTAGAGGTCTGGTCCAGTCTGTGTAGTATGGAGCTTTGTCTTGTCTTGTGAAGTCGATGTTAGCTTCGGGATTGAGCCAATTGATATTGTTTGACATGGCTCGGGCAATGTTGTCGAGATGTTATTCGACTTCAATTGCACTTTCTGAGCTGTCTTTAAGCAGTTGGAAGGCATCATTCTTTATTCGCCTTAGCTCAGCCTTAGTCATCTTCTTCACATTAAAATGTTCTTGAATCAGCTTTACATGCTCCATAGTACGGCCATCTACCATTTCTTTTCCTTCTGGTAGTGAGGGAGTAGCTTCAACAAGTCGAGAAAACCAGCGTATTCTGTTAGGAATTAGAAAATCCAGACGTTAAAGAGTCGGTCACCTCAAGTATATGTATTCGTTAGAAAGCTCGTAGTCGTAGTCAAGTTATGTTAATAAGTAGTTTGTTTAGTAACACCGTGGAGGACGGACGGGTCTTTACCCACTGTATGCCTGATCCACAGCCCGTAGGTTGGCGTTTATTGTAAGACACTATAAATACCCTCTACCTCCCAAGGTAGAGGGTTGGAGCTTCAATACCATTTTTCTTTGTTTCACATAGTTCCCAACTCTCTTCTCTTTCTCTCTCTAAAACTTGTATACGCCCCATTATGTATGTGGTTTAATGTGTTTGTGAAATCCTATATCTTACAATTGGTATCAAGAGCCATGGTTTGATCACTCATCTTTCATGCTCTTTAGTTTGGTGGATTTCATAAGGTTTTTGGGGTTATAAGTGTTTAGAAGAGTTTGAATCATTTGGTCAATTTCTTGTGTTAAAGTTTGAATTTTGATAGTACTTTGGTGTTTAAGATCATCATATGTGCTTAGGTTTCGAATTGGAAGGCTTGAATCATCGTGGTTGGGCTGTTTTTGATTGTTAAAGTGGTTGTTTTTGAATATTGCACTAAGCGAGTTGAGCCACGGTAAAACGTTTCTTCGAAGCGAGTTGCTTTGTCATTTGGAAGCGTGTTGCTTTGTTATTGGAAGCGAGTTCGTTTATGCGACTTGGCTATTTTGCGAGTTGATTCTTTAAGCGACTTGAGTTCTAAAGTGACTTAGCTATTAAGCGAGTTGTATTGGCAGCGAGTTGGTTTATGCGACTTGGTTGTTAAGCGAGTTGTCTCTGTATGCGACTTAGCTATTTAGCGAGTTGACTCTTTATGCGACTTGGGTTTTAAGCGAGTTGTTTCTTTAAGCGACTTGTCTCTTAAGCGAGTTGATTGTTTAGCGAGTTAATACCAAAGCGAGTTGACTGTTTAGCTACTTGTCTATTGAGACTTGTTACTTCTTCGTGCTACATTTTTACGGTTTTTCTTTTGGTTTAGTAAAATCCCGTGAAAGAATCTATTTCCCGGTTTAATCAAAGAATAGTAAAATCCCGTAGAATCTGGAATCATGTCTAACAACATACCTACTATCGTTTCTACTGTTGCTGAGGACGTTCAAGCAGCTGGATCAGATACTCGTCCACCTATGCTTGACAGAACTGATTATGACTCATGGGCTCAACGAATTAGGTTGTATTGCTTGGGAAAGGAAAATGGAGTTAACATTCTCAATTCAATTGATGAAGGACCTTATCAAATCGAGACTACCAGAGATGTTCTTGAAACTACTGCAGATGGTACAGTGACCTTAGGATTGGACAGACCAAAGACGTATGATGAGCTCAGTGATAAGGAGAAGAAGAGATATTATGCTGATATCAGGGCTTCAAATATTATACTTCAGGGTCTTCCAAAAGACATCTACAAGTTGATCAATCACAACACTGAAGCCAAGGCAGTTTGGGATAATGTCAAGATGCTTCTCTCAGGTTCTGAATTGACTAAGGAAGACAGAGAATCACAACTGTATGATGAATTTGAGCACTTTAAGATGAAACCAGAAGAAAGTGTCTATGAATATTACGCGAGATTCCACAAGCTTGTGAATGACATGAGGAATATCAAAATGACCATGCCAAATATTCAGCTGAACTCAAAGTTTGTGAACAACATGAATCCCGAATGGCACAAATTTGTCACCTCTGTGAAGCTAACCAAAGGACTAAAGAACACCAACTATGAGCAACTGTATGCCTTCCTTCTTCAGAATGAGAGACATGCTATGTTTGAACGAATGATTCTTGAACAGTTTAAAACTAAACAGGGAGAAACAAGTTCATCAAATGATTCAACAGCCTTTTACACCAATGTAGGAATTACCACCAAAGCTTCTCAAGTCATACCCACGGGTAATGGTAATTACAAGCTCATTCCTGATCCAGCATATAAGCCTCCAGACTTAAACACACTCATGGAAAACTTTATCAATCAACTGTCTCTCATGGTTAGTCAAAATATGAATTCCACTCCACACACCAACAATAACCTCAGAACAGCATCCAATCCACACAATCAAGCTACTGTCAGAGATGGTAAGATAGTGGTGCAGAATGTTCAAGGAGGACGTTATGAACAAGGGATGATTGGAGCAGGTTATGGTAATACTGGAGTTGGTGGAGGAAATGTGGCTAATCAGAATCGAGGAAGAAATGCCAATCAAGGGCAAGCAAAGCCAATCAAATGCTACAACTGTGGTGGTGAGGGACATATTGCGAGGAACTGCACATCTCCAAAACGTCCACAGAATGCAGAATACTTCAGAGACAAGATGTTGCTTGTGCAATCTCAGGATAATGGAGCAGCTATGGTTGAAGAGGAGTTGTTGTTTCTTGCTGAAGGGAATGCTAAGACATATGATGCTGATGTGGATGAGCAACCAATTCAGGAAATAGGTCACAATTACCAAAATGCCTTTCAAGTTGCAGACTGTGATGCATTTGACTCTGATGTCGATGATGAACCTACTGCCCAGACAATCTTCATGGCAAGCATCTCACCTATGGTCTCTCCAAAGGTCTCTTCACCACAACAGGCTGGTCCATCCAAAGATTCAATCATCTTAAAGGTATTAAAACTATCTGATGAAGTTGATGAGCAAGAGATGCATAATAAAGTACAATCACATGTAACTAATGAATCAGATATGGATAAAGTGGGTAATAGTAATACTGTCCCATATGATCAATATGTGATTCAAAGTGAAAGTGAGATTGTACCAAGTGATGCATCTTCTGCAGTCAATGATGACTATATCTTTGATGAATACACTCCATGTGCCCCTGATGATTCTGTTATCTCTGAACTGAATGCCTATAAAGAACAAGTTGCTATTTATGAACAACGTGCTAAGTTTGAGTTAACTACCCGTGAACAGGAAATGGATGACCAAATGCGTACAATTATTAGAAAAATTAATTTTAGAGAAGAAGTGTTAAAACACGAGTTATACTCCTTACAAGAAAAGCTTTCTAAAACTGTTAAGCAGAAACAAGAACTCCAAAATAATGTTAAAGTTCTTAAACAAGAATTTAATGCTAAGGAATCAAAACTTTTGAATGATTTTTCCAATCTAAAAACTTTGAAAAACAAGCTTGAAAATAAGTTGTACGTACAAGGGAATACCATTTAGACTGCTCACATGATCACTAAGCATAGAGTTCTCAGCGATAAGCATAGCATTCCCCTTGTAAAGGAACCCAATCCTGAATATGGTAAAGTGGCTAGAGAAGCTCAGAAGGTAATATATGATGGTAATGAAATCCTTAAGCCTAGGCAGAAACCTAGTTACGCTGAGTGCACTGAGGAAGATATGCAATTAGATGAAGTCAATAGGGAGAAAATGAATAAGAAGCTAAAAGATCCTGACTGTAAAAAGCAAAACATAACGTACAAGCCTCATGATTACACTAAAGAAAATTGGATTTCCCTGAACAAGTTTAAGTCTCAAACTCTATTAACCCCAGAACAAGTTTTTTGGAAAAAGGACATAGATATGCAAAAGGCTAATGCACTTGTTAAAACAAACACTCCCCTTAGGAAAATGCCTCCAGCAAATGTGTATCCTCCAAATACACCAATGAATTTAGTTCCTAGATCTATTCCCACTAAGAGCAAGACCTTAATCAGCCTGTATGTTGTTTATCAACTATTTGTTGATTTTGAGAAGACATGTAAGAAAAGGATCACACCTACTGGGATAACTGAAGGGGAGAGGGGTTTTGAGCAAACTAAAGAATGCTATTTAACTGAGGTCATGCCTTTCTTTAAACAATTAAAAGGTCAATTTGAGAGTCTTCAAAAGGGGATAGACTCAGATATTAAAGAAATGGAAAAGGAATTTGATGCAATGATAGTTGAGGTTAATGATTATGAACGGGAACTCAAATATAATGAAATTGAAAGGAAGAATAATGAAATTGAAAGGAAGAATCTGCATATTTCAAATGAGAATTTAGTATTAAGTTGTGTGGCTCAATATGTGTTTTATACTGTTACTAAGCATTCTATTACTGCTTCTCAATTTCATGAATTAACTGTTGCTTTGAAAGTTTCCCATGATCGTGTCATTGAGCTTGAAAACAAAAACTCAGAACTAAATGATAAAATTGATCGGGATGATCACGATAATTTGGTAAAACATCTTTCTAAGCTAGAAGTTGAACATTTTGATTTGCAACTAAAATATCAACATCTCAAAGAAAATGTCAAAACCTCAAACATCAAGACATCCTCAAATGGTCCAGAGTTTGATGCACTTTTTGAAATAAACAAACGTGACGAACATATTCAGGCTTACTGTAACATGATCAGAAAGTTGAAAGCCCAAATTTCACAATTAAAGGGTGAAAAGAACAATGTGACTGGCTCCCAAATGCCTCCTCCTTTAGATTCTCAGTGTTCTCAAACTTTTCATCTTCAAAACTTGGTTAATGCTTTACAAAAGGAAAATGAGAGTTTTCTAGAAGAAAATGAAAAGGTTAAACGACACTTTAAAGAGTTTAATGATTCAATGAAAGTCACTTGTGACAAGAACAACGAAAAAATAACGTCTTTACAAAAGGAAATTGAGAATCTAAGGAGTCAAGTAAAAGGGAAAATGCCACTTGTCTTCAATGAGAATGTTGCATCAAAGTCATCCACTGACTGTAAATATACTGTGACCGTTAAATACATTCCTCCTCATCTTAGAAATAACGAACTGGTGTTTCATAACTATTTCGCTCACCTTAAGGATAGTCTAGAATGTCTCCGTGATATTGTTGAAGAGGATTACATAAACAAGCCACTTGATAGTGAAATTAGGTTTGCTTGCATTCAGGCCAAACGATCTCAGGAGCTGTTAGAATGTTTAAGAGCAACATGTCCAAAATCCTTATGTGAGAAAGATAAAGCTGTGATGCCTTGTTTTATGCCTAGTGCTAAGTATGCAAACCACTCTATGCCCAGTGTTAAGAAAGTGAACTTTAAAGTGCACTCAAGTAGTACAAATCCCTGCACTTCTAGTTCAGGAATGCAAAAGGTAGCCCAACCAACTAATGTTCCCATAATTCCCTCTACAGGAGTAATCAGTGACACAAAAGCAAACGGGTCAAAGCCTTCAGGCAATACAAAGCAAGATAGGACCTCACAAGCTAAGAATGTGCAATGGAAGAAAGCAGAAGATCACCCTAGGAACATTAAGTTTGAGTTGAATAAAACGAATCGTGTTGATTCTAGTATTAGCTATAAGCGTACTGTAATTAATTCGAATTCTGCTACTTTTGGCAAAACATGTAATGATGATTGCTTGGTTTCTGTTACTAATCATGAATGTGGTGTGAATGAGTTGATTAATGCTGTTAAATGCCCTGTTAAGATTGTTAATGCCAAAAATCAAGCTAAGAAGGGTAGAAAGCAATGGCGGAAGAAGGTTAGAAAATAGTGGAAACCCACAGGAAGGAAATTTAGTAACATAGGTTATCAGTGGATACCTACTGGCCGCAAATTCAATCTTGATGAGATGTGCCCTAAATTATCTAGATCAATGCCCATTAGGAAATGGATGCCTACTAGTAGAACTATTCCCTTAAGATGTGAACATACTTTGAATAGGTCGAATGCATACCCTAGCACTGCATCAATCCCTGATGATTCTATTGTTTCTACTTCTGATGTGGGTGTTCCAATCATTGTTACTAACCAAATGGAACCCATTCTTGCATGGGGATCCCAATTATCCAGTTATCCATTCTTGTCGGTGTTCAACTGCAGATCGTTCAAATCGTTCTGTGGTACCTGGACTCAGGCTGTTCCAAACATATGATTGGAGACCGGTCGCGGCTCATGAACTTCGTGAGTAAATTCATCAGGACTGTTAGATTCGGGAATGATCATTTCGGTGCTATTATGGGTTATGGAGACTATGTTGTTGGTGATAGTGTAATCTCCAGGGTATATTATGTAGAAGGTCTTGGTCATAATCTATTTTCTGTTGGTCAATTATGTGATTCCGATCTAGAGGCGGCTTTTAGAAAACATACTTGTTTCGTTAGAGAACTTAATGGTGTGGAACTTTTAAGAGGAACACGGGGTTCAAATCTATACACCATCTCTATCGAAGACATGATGAAGTCTTCTCCAATCTGCTTATTGTCAAAGGCTTCGAAAACAAAATCATGGTTATGGCATCGTCATCTTAATCACTTGAACTTCGACACCATAAATGATCTTTCCAGAAAGGACTTAGTAATAGGCTTACCTAGACTAAAGTATGAAAAGGATCATCTTTGTTCAGCATGCCAATTGGGAAAAAGCAAGAAGTATGCCCACAAACCTAAACCTAAAAACTCAGTTATGAAAGTTCTTCATACCATTCACATGGATTTATGTGGACCCATGAGAGTGCAGAATATTTTTGGGAAGAAATATGTGTTAGTTGTGGTTGATGATTACTCTTGATTTACTTGGGTTAAGTTCTTAAAGACAAAGGATGAAACTCCAGATATCATCATTAAACTTATCAAACAGCTGCAGGTTCGACTTAACAAAACTGTCAGAATCATCCGAAAAGACAATGGAACTGAGTTTGTCAATAAAGAACTTAGTGAGTTTTATGAAAGTGTTGGAATCAGTCATCAAAAAAGTGTTCCACGAACTCCTCAACAGAACGGTGTAGTTGAAAGACGAAATCGAACTCTTGTGGAAGCCGCAAGAACAATGCTGATTTACTTAAAGGTTCCAATGTTTCTATGGGCTGAAGCCATTGCCACTGCATGCTACACTCAAAATCGATCCCTAATTCACACTTCTCATGGAAAAACTCCATATGAACTTGTCCACAATCGAAAGCCTAATCTTTCATTCCTTCGTGTGTTTGGTGCATTGTGTTATCCAACTAACGAAGGTCAAGACTTAGGCAAACTTAAAGCTAAAGCGGACATTGGAGTATTTGTAGGATATGCACCAAGCAGAAAAGGATACCGAATCTATTACAAAAGAACCCGAAATATCATGGAAACAATTCACGTTACGTTCGATGAGCTGACCGATCAAATGGCTCCAGGACAACCCAGTTCTGGACCCGCATCTCAACCCTCATCAAGCAGTCCCATAAGTTCAACTCTCGTACACAATTCTTCACCAGCAACTCCATATGTCCACCTTCAGAAGATGATTTGAAGAAATTATTTGATCCAATGTTTGATGAACACTATGAGTCAATTGCTAGTGATCTGTCAAATCTATCAACAGAGGCTGCTCCTATCCCTGTCAACGAAGTTAACACTTCAGTATCTATGTCATTGAGTCAAGAAGCTCCTGCTGCAGATCACTCACTCTCATCATCAGATCATCAATCATCGAGTGTACATCATGGAAATGTTTTTGGCACCTATGATGGAGATAACCCCTTTGCTACTCCCGAAGATGATCCATTTGAGAACATATTTGCTCCTGAACCTTCATCAAAACCATCTTCATCAGGAGAAATCGACTCTGCTACTTTAGTTCCTCAACAACAACCACACGAACACCTTAGAAAATGGACACATGATCATCCATTGGACAACATCATTGGAAATCCCTCTCATCCAGTATCCACTCGTAAACATCTTGCAACTGATGCCTTATGGTGCTTCTATAACTCCGTACTAACCAAGGTCGAACCAAAAGACGTTAAAACTGCCATGAATGAAGATAGCTGGTTCAATGCCATGCAAGAAGAAATTCATGAGTTTGATCGACTAGATGTATGGGAATTAGTACCTACTCCTGACTGTGCTATGATCATTGCTCTAAAGTGGATCTTCAAAGTAAAATTTGATGAGCATGGCGATGTATTAAAGAACAAGGCTAGATTGGTTGCAAAAGGATACCGTCAAGAGGAAGGTATTAACTTTGAAGAATCATTTGCTCCAGTTTCACGCATCGAGGCAATCAGAATCTTCCTGGCTAATGCTGCAAGTAAGAATATGATAGTCTATCAGATGGATGTAAAGACGGCTTTTCTTAACGGAGATCTTAAAGAAGTCGTATACGTCAGCCAACCGGAAGGTTTTGTGAATCCAGAGCATCCTACTCATGTCTATCGCTTGAAAAAGGCTCTTTACGGCTTGAAGCAAGCTCCAAGGGCATGGTATGATACGCTATCAAATTTTCTTCTATCTACTGGATTCAGCAAAGGAGCAGTTGATCCGACATTGTTCACCAAAAAGCCAGGCAAACATTTAATTCACGTTCAAATATATGTTGATGATATTATCTTTGCCTCGACTGACCCCAATGAATGTGACCGTTTTTCTAAGGAGATGGGCTCCAAATTTCAAATGTCAATGATGGGACAAATGTCATTTTTTTTGGGATTACAAATTTCACAAAGTTTCGGAGGCATTTTTATCAATCAATCTAAATATGCAAATGAAATTTAAAAAAAATTTGGATTTGACACTTGTGACACCATTGACACTCCCATGGTGGAACGTACCAAACTGGATGAGGACCACTCAGGGATCATGGTAGATCAAACGAAATATCGAAGTATGATTGGATCCCTGATGTACCTCACAGCCAGTAGACCTGATATTCAGTTCGCTGTATGCATGTGTGCTAGATACCAGGCTAAGCCTACCAAAAAGCACCTAGAAGCAGTTAAACGGGTCTTTCGGTATCTCCAAGGAACCATCAACATGGGCCTTTGGTACCCGAAGGACACCGGTATGTCACTAACAGCCTATGCAGATGCTGACCATGCAGGATGTCAAGATACACGTCGAAGTACGTCTGGAGGTGCTCAGTTTTTGGGTGATAAGCTTGTGAGCTGGTCTTCAAAGAAAAACATGAGTACTTCTATATCTTCTACAGAGGCTTCTAAATCCTATGGATGAGATCCCAATTATCTGACTATGGCTTTGAATTCAACAAAATCCCTCTGTATTGTGATAACAAAAGTGCCATTGCTCTCTCTTGCAACAATGTTCAACATTCAAGAGCAAAGCACATCGACATTCGACATCATTTCATTTGGGAACAAGTGGAAAAAGGTGCGGTAGAACTCTATTTTGTGAGGTCTGAATACCAGTTAGCAGACATGTTCACCAAAGCTCTTCCTAGAGAACGTTTTGAGTTTATCCTCCCACGACTTGGTCTAAAGAGCCTACAACAGGAAACACTCAGACGTCTTCAAGAGGAAGACGATGAGTAAATGGTTTTTTTTCATCTATCTCTTGTATATACTTATTCAAAAATCAAAATACAAAATTTTAAAACCCACAAAAAGAAAATAGAAAAATATAAAATAGAAAACCTTGAAAAATCCCAAAAATATTGTTATTTTGTCATGTTTTTCTTATTCGATATCATCTACGGACTTTGTCTTGACATTCAAAGAATGTCACGGGTTTTTAGATGTTCTTCGAATGTACATAAATTGCTTTAAAAAAAATAAAATAAAAAATAAAAAATGAATGAGATGGAGAAAAATAGTGGTTTATTGTCATTTCAGGCAGTAACCTGTTTTAAAAAGAAAGAACAGAGCCATGCTTAATCTTATTTTTCAAATCTCATGCTCTGATTCTTAAAACAAATGTTTGTCACTAAAAAGACAAATGTTTTCTTTCCAAATATTTTTCCGTCTAATGATTCTTCTGAAAAATATTTGTCATCTAATGAAAACAAAATTGCTTTGAAAATACCTCGGACTCTATTTTTGAAAATCATCTGAGCTTATCATCTGTCAAAATCTCTCAATCAACAACTTATGTCATTGATTGAGGGGGAGAATGATTTCAATCGAATAAAAAAAAAAAAATCAAACAATTGGCACTTAAACGAGAAAGGTCTACTTTTGGAAAATCAAAAAGAACAATGTTTTATACAATTGATTCAAGACCTTGGCTAATGTTATGTTTTCAAAATATATTTATGCATGATCGATCAATGGAGTTTAAAGTCTCAAAATCTAATCCTTATCAGTTAAAATGTCTTTCAAAAGCAAGTCACTATTCTCCTTAAAAGCTCAAAAAATTTAATTTAAATCAATAGAGATCACAACTCTCAAAGGATTTGAAAATTGTGATCGGGGGAGAATTTGTGATTTAAATTGGATTTATACTGATAATTCGATAAATGGTGTTATACGTGATTAACAAGCTCTCCTCCCTGCATTTGCCAAACGATTTCAAATTTTCCATGCACATGTTAAGGGGGAGCATTTATATCAAACCAAAATGGATTGAAACGTGATTGATTTGTCTCTAAGTGCAGGTTTTCCCTAATATGTGCTAAACAATTTCAAAATCAGATGCACATATTGAGGGAGAGCAAATTTTTGAAAACCACATCCTTTCCTAAAATATTCTTAACAAAGTATGAAAATTACTAATTTTGATCGAGAAAGTGATGTTGATATCTTTTAGAAATTGGTAATCAAAGAATCAAATCTTTCGTTCGGTAAATCTGAGATTTTCAAGTCCTCTTGCCTCCATGTGCCAAAACGATTTCAAACATACGTTGCACATGTTGAGGGGGAGCTTTTTCTAAAAATATCAAAAACAATTCATGTACAAAATGTTTTGATCATGTATCACAAGTACTTGGATTGATTTTCAAATGGTTTTCAATTGGTTCCAATGGCTGATGAACAATACCAAAAGACCGACCAATTTTACTTTATGTATGGTGATATAAGGATGGTTAGGTTAGGTATTCGTTCCCACGATCCCGCCCGAGCCGGAGGGATCTACCCAGGGACAATCCACTAGATAGTGTAGAGTCCTTAGGCATGATGAAAAAAGGAGTAAAGTGAGATATAGGAAGAGTGCGGACTGAGATTGAGCTAGAACTAGAATAAACCCAACAAGGTTCTAGTAATGAAGTCTCGGTAAGTACTGAAGAGGTTGAAGAATGAAAAAGAAATAAATGCGAAAAGGGTGAAAAGAAATAGCCCTCCATTTTTTTCAACCTTAGGGCAGAAACCGGGTTCAATTCATATGCTACTGGCTGTTACCTAGGTAACACCGGTATTGAAGACAAGACGTCATGGACCCAGTGACGCACTGCACTACATCTTCCCAAACTACTCAAGTTCCTCTTAAAAGGACTTGTTTCATTCTCACAGGGGAACCGACATTATCTATCGACTTTCTCTTAAAGATGGTTGATATTGAAGAAGGAGACCCTCTCCCTAGTCTCCGGCATAGGAACCAAATGTGCACAATTGAGTCTAGAGCCACGAGATCATCAATAAATCTCATTAAGGACACAATCAATGAAGACTCTCTGTTTCACACAATGTGGAAAGAGAGAATATATTTTAAGAGTCCTACGCATTATCCTTGTAGTATTGCCAGAACATCTGAGTGATATGCATACATATTCACAATGAAGATGGAAAGCCTTCTAGAGCCAACATCAAACAAGCTCTTGGTAGGTGGCATGTGAGATCTATCCAATAGATCAACCATGTGACAACTGAGCAGAAACAATGGGGCGATTCAAACTTATGAATCAATCCTGGTTCAGGTTATGGATTGATGGATACCTTTGAAAAACCGGTCGTTGTATGCAGGTACACCCAAAGTTTGCAGCTGATCAGAATGGAGAGGTCAATCCATAGCCGCATGCTCACACAACACATTCATTTCAAAAGAAATCATGATTAGTGCATCAATGACTCTGATATTATCACTCCATGCTTTTGCTACACTGCTGCAAATATCATGAATCAACTAAAGCTTCCGCTACTCTGATGAAAAGAAATCATGACCCAGAATGTGAGCATGTCGGTCCACTGTCACAACATCACATAATGTCAACACTGCAATGGATGAGTCAGAGATTTATGCAAGCTGATGATCTCAAAGCTGGCTCAAAACTCATCATCACGTGGATCAGTTAAAGACCTCCACTTAAATTATTCAAACATGAAAATCATGAAGAATCAAAGACTACGGGTTACAGAGCAAAGAACTTAAACATGAATCCAAGAACTATCTTAATGTAATATCTGTTTGTATTCTGTGTAATTTGAGGTAACCTCCCTTAGGGGGAGATTGTTAGGAATTAGAAAATCCAGACGTTAAAGAGTCGGTCACCTCAAGTATATGTATTCGTTAGAAAGCTCGTAGTCGTAGTCAAGTTATGTTAATAAGTAGTTTGTTTAGTAACACCGTGGAGGACGGACGGGTATTTACCCACTGTATGCCTGATCCACAACCCGTAGGTGGCGTTTATTGTAAGACACTATAAATACCCTCTACCTCCCAAGGTAGAGGGTTGGAGCTTCAATACCATTTTTTTTTGTTTTACATAGTTCTCAACTCTCTTCCCTTTCTCTCTCTAACTTTCTCTCTCTAAAACTTGTATATGCCCCATTATGTTTGTGGTTTAATGTGTTTGTGAAGTCCTATATCTTACATATTCTTCGGTTGTATCGTCATCTAGCCATGAGACAACATTGGTCTTAGTCTTCTTCTTCCAAGGCTTTGATGAGGACACTGGTTTCTTTGTTGTGGCGGGAGAGGTGGGTTGTTGTCGGGGCTCTGGGATCTCTTCATCGTCACCACCAGTGTATTCGAAATGATCACCGGTTTTCTCTGTTGATGGTGGTAACTCAGAGTCCTGAGGTTTATCTGTAGCAGCAGAATGTGGAAGAGATATTCTTACGGTTGGAGTCCTTTGGAGTGGTGGTGGCATAGAGGAAGATTCACCAGACTTTTTCTTGCGTTTTGATTCTTTGTCTTTATCCGTATCATCATCGTCTCTAGGACGCTTAGCCGTTTCAGCTGCCGCTTTGCATCTCGTTTTAAGTTGGTAATCCAGCAATGCGTCAAACAGTTTACCTTCATCAGAGGTGAACGTTGCAGATCGTTTTGACATTTGAAGTACAAGCTTGGAAACCAATTCTGCATCGGAGAAAGCTGTAAGCTCAGTTGGGTTGATTGTAACAGTTAAAGGCGTTGATCTTATTGTTTGTTTGGCCAACTGCATGAGATTCGGGTAGAGTTGTCTGGTGAACATCTCTTTTGTCACTCCAGGAACAATGTCGAGAAGGAACTTATGAGTATATTCCCTAATCTTCTTGTTCATTTCCCCTTATCACGATTGATAAACTTCTGGATATGCTCTCTTTCTTTCAACATCTCGTTTATCCCGTCTTGAAGAAGATTGATCCTGTCAGCGAGTTGATTCAGCTTTTTGTTGGTCACGTCTTTCTTTCTGACTTGCCTGACAGCTTTGACAATGTTTGTCTTAGCTCGGGATATCCAAGAGTCGGTTGGTTTCTTTACTGACTTGGATGCGGATCTGGTTGTGCCTTTGGATGGTGGAGGTGAAGAGTGAGAAGATGAGTCTGATGATGAGAATACATGAGGAGGCTCAAGGTCTTTTGGTGGCTCAGAAGTTAGTTCCTTGGAGCGTGCTGGACTATCTAGAAGAAAATCATCATAATCAACTTCGTCATCTTTTCCAGATTTAGCCATTTCTTCAGCTTTAATCCTGGCTTCTTCATTTGCTTGAGCTTGAGCTTCTTTTTCTGCATTTTCTTTAGCTGCAGTGTTAGGATTTAGTAAATCCATTTATTGAAGAGTCGGTCACCTCAAGTATATGTAATCGTTAGAAAGCTCGTAGTCGTAGATTATTATAAGTTAAGTAGTATTTAGTTTAAGTAACACCGTGGAGGACGGACGGGTCTTTACCCACTGTATGCCTGATCCACAGCCCGTCAGGTGGCGTTTTATTGTAAGACTATAAGTACTCTCTACCTCCCAAGGTAGAGAGTTGGAGCTCATAATAAGATTTTTCTTTCTCTCACTAAAGTTCTCTAAACCTCTAACTTTCTCTCTCTAAAACTCATCTTGTACGCCTCTTGTGTTAATGATATGATGTGTTTGTGAAATCCAATATGTTACAAATGGTATCAAGAGCCATGGTTTGATCATCTCTTTTACGTACTCTTGGATTTCTAGTGGTTTTGCATGGTTTTTGGGGTTGAAAAAGTTGAGTAGTTTTTGCATCATTTGGACAACTTCTTGTGATAAAGTTTGAATTTTGATAGTACTTTTGTGTTTAGGATCATCATAAGTGTTTAGGTGTTGATTTGGAAAGCTTGAATCACTGTGGTTAGACTTGTTTTGGATTGAAAAGTGTGTTTTTAAAGTTTTTCTAGCTAGCGACTTGGTTCTAGTTGTGGTTTTCATCATAGCGACTTGCTTCATTAAAAGTTAGCGAGTTACAGTGTTTGTTGTTAGCGACTTGAGCCTAGCGACTTGTCTATTGAGACAAGCCGACAAATAGTACAAGTTAGTGGATTCTCCACTGCTAATCCTACAAACAACCATAAGACCTAACACAAAATTGTCTATCATTGTGTCGATCCATCAGTTATCTTAACACGTTCTATTGGTCTCTATATCACGATTTCTTCTTGATTTTGTAAAATCCCGGGAAAGAATCTATTTCTCGGTTTAAATCATAGACTTGTAAAATCCCGTGTATACTACAACATCATGTCTTACACTACTGACCCAGTAATTTCAGAAGTACTTAAATTGTATGATGTTGTGGACAACAATGATAATGTATGCTACACTGAACGATTAAAGATGATTGAATCAATCAATGATGATGTGAGTTCTTCATGCTCTGAGTCCAATGAGAAAGATTTGCACCTGTTCAGGCTACAGAATGCCATGCAAAAGGAAAGTAGCATTGAACCTTATCAACAACTTCACTCACACCTCATGTTACTCACACCGATAAGAATGGAACGAACATGCTTTGCCATTTTTCGTCAAGACTTATCCACATTAACGGGAACATTACTATTGAACTTAGAACAATTAGAACAACAACTTGATAAAGAAAAGGTTCAAAAGGATAGTTCCAGTGCTGCACTTCAGGTGATCCACAAACAATTTCAGTCATTCATCAATGGGGAATTTACATCAGATTATGATCAAGACATGACTGAAGTATCTTTCAAGAAACACACTGCAATGGAAATTAGCGTGTTTATAGAGACATTTATCCATCTCATGGATAATGTGGAGAAGTATATTGAGGAAGTTACTCAGACAGATGAAAAAGTGGATGAGTGTCAGGTACAGTTGAGAGATAGTTGTGATGAGTCGGGTAATATATCAGTTGAAAGGCCGGGTGTTGCTGAATGCAGAATATCAGAGACAACTAAGAATGATGTAACCAGCTACTCAGTAATTCCGGTCACACAAGAAGTGGATGCGGTGATCAGAAAGGTGAATGAATGTCGGATACAATCAATAGATTGTAGTGTTGAGATCGGTAAGGCATCGGATGATGGATCAGTTGACACTGAATACAGAGGCTCAGAGGCGATTAAGTTTGAAACAACCAGTTGTTCAGTGACCCTTGTTACACATGATGTGGATGCAAATATCAGACCGACAAATGAGCAGGTGTCATGTGATGAGGTACCATTAACTGTTCAACATAGTGCATCTGCTAATGTACCTAAACAAACTGATCTTAATACTGAACATGATTCTGATAAATGTTCCTTGGTTGAGGCTGAGACTAATAAATTCAAAACAAATGATATGGTTGATAAAAAGGCTTTTGATGAACTTTCAAACAAATTCTCAAAACTTGAAAAACATTGCATTTCTCTTGAAATTGCAATACAAAGAAAGGAGGAAAGTTTTCAAACTAAGAAACCATGTAAAAATCCGGAATTTCCTGAATTTCGTGAATTTTTTGAAATAAACGATTTAAAAGCTCAGCTTCAAGACAACAACTCGACTATCAACAATTTGAAAAAATATATTTCTGATATGCATGTGAAAAGTAATATGGTTACAAGTAATTCTGATGTGAATGCTATTGATGATATTCAAATGAGAAATGATGAATTAGCGGTTTGTGTGGCCAAATTACTAAAGGAAAATGAGTCTTTGAGAAAGCATCACATAGTACTAAATGACTCTGTCAAAGAAGCTAGAACTAAGTCAATGGAACAATCAAACTCTTTGATAGCAAAAATTGATGAACTCAAAGATCAACTTCAGGAAAAGAGTTTCGCTATTGTTGCCTTAAAAAATAAGCTTAGGAAAACTGTAGGGAAAAGTGTGAACACTAAGTTTACAAAACCATCAACTTTGGGGAAACCAGTTTCTCATCCCATTAGAAACCGGTCCATTGTTAGGCAGCCTACTGCGTTTATATTCGAAAGACCAAAATTTTCAAAAACACGGTTTGCCTCCCAAGTTGATGAGAAACAAGTTTTGTCAAAACCAGTCACTTCACCAGAGTTACCTAAGAATAAGGCTTCTAGCTCCGTTAACTCTCAACACGTAGCCACTTCTACTCCCAGCACCTCTAGGATTAGTTCAAAAATAGTGTCAAAACCAAGCATTAAAACCCAGAATTTATATGATATGAATGACTTGTGGAAGAACTATTATCTAGAAAAAGCTAGGAAAAAGGCACAAATTCAAAAAGACGGAATTTTAGGTGCAAGACATAGGGTGAGGAATTCTACGAGATTTCAAGGCACTGCTAGTAGTTGTAAACCACTACCTAGGAACTCTCAAAAGACTAGGGATTGACGTGCATCTAAGAGTAGTTATGTGCATAAGAATGCTAAGCATGTAGAAAACAAAACTAGAAATTCTGAGTCTTTTCCACATATGAAACATTTTCCTAATTCACATGCCAAGGTACAATCCACTAAGACTACCTACATGGCTAAGGTTCAACATGTTATGATGCAAAACAAACCTAAAACTTCGTCTAGATGGATCCAAATTGCTAAATCTTTGGAGTATAGGAATAACGATAAGTCTTCCACTGTGCATAAAAATGTCCCCAATCCTAGACCTAGCCATAAGTGGATTCCGTCTGGTAAAATGTTTAAGGATGTTGGTCTTAGGTGGATGCCTACCAAAAAGCTGTTTACCGATGACAAAATCAAGGTTGACTGTGAAACCCCAAAGGGTTTGGATACTAATGTCACTAACCAAAATATATGCAATCAAGTTTGTAATATTAGTGTCACACCCCCAAAATATCGCAGCGGAATGATAGTGTCGTTGGGGTATAACGTCATAGCACAAAGTATGGATAAAGAAAACGACCTCTATAATGAGACGTTTTAAAGAGATTACCATTCGATTATATAAGTTAAAGTTTACAACACATGAGATCCCCAAAGTTTGATAATACATAAAGGTTTACAAAACATGTCGAATGGTAATAGATAAAAACACTAGACTCCAATGTATGCCATGAGACCCAAAAGCTCCATGAAATGCTATCACCTTAAGACCTGAGATAAACATGCTAAAAAGTGTCAACACAAAGGTTGGTGAGTTCATAGGTTTGTAATAAAATGATCTAAAATACTTTGAGAAATGTTCACACGGCAAAGGCATTGTAAATCCACCCAGTTCCAAGTTCCGCCCATACAAAACTTGCAACCTGTGTGTTCACAACCCACTGCCTAAAATAGAACGACAATCATGAATATGCGCATTAAGGTAGTTAAAAGTATAAATGTCACCACAAGGGTCTTCCAACAACTCGTGTTGGGATGTTCCTCCAACGCTCACGTTGGGCTGTATCCATAAAAATGGCCTTCCAACATATAAATATTGGGATGTTTGTGAATTAATAGCCTTCCAACAACTTAATTTGGAGCCACTAATTCTTGTATGTTTGTAAATTAATAGCCTTCCAACAACTTAATTTGGAGCCACTAATTCTTGTATGTTTGTTCCAAATATGCATATGAAATCAAGTATAACCCAATCAAGTATATAACGCAATCAAGTGTAAAGTATAAGAAATGTTGTTTGGCAAAAGAGTCTAAATGTTTGGATAAATAAGCATATATCTCGCCCCAAATAGTTTATAGGAATTTAAACAAGTAAAAGCGGGGTATGAACTCACAGTAATATGTAAAAGTTTAGAGTACTTGTGAAAGTAAATGAAAATAGTTTGAGCATGTATCTCCCCCAAAAGTAATTGAAAATGTATAAAAGTAGGGGCTATGAAACTCACCTGGTATGATTGATATGCTAACAAAATGAAGTGCACGAAAATGAGGCTCGGAAACTATCCGCGACCTAAAATGAATGTCATGACTTGAGTTATGATATGTTGTCGTGGATACGTGATACAATGTCGTGCATGCAACTCCATATGATATCCATACCACTTGTACGTTTTGGAAATAATGTTTATCGTCAAAATATATGTTTATGACATCCCGTCGTATTAAAAGTACTCTACAAGTAGTTACGTCAAAATGTCATCCTATAATACTTAATGATTTATTGTGAAATTTTAACTTTTCGTCGTAAAATAATGTCGTTGGAAATTTCATGAAAGTGACAAAAATGGCCTCGAAAAGCTAGTCGTAAAATGGTGTACGTCGAACGTGAGGAAACGAACTCAACGGTTTTGGAAAGCTTGTGTGATTATCTCAAAGTTTTAGTGTTTAAGTTTCCATCCTAGAGGTCTCGATCACCAAGAAAAATATAGGTTAAGTAGGGTGATTTTGTCCAAAATGTTGTTTAAAAGTGAGTTTCGGCAAAGTTTAAGCAACAGTAAATAATTTATTACAACTCCGCTATACAAACGGTTGGTCATTTTGAAAAATATGCTTGGTGATCTCAATTTTATTAGAAGACATTTCGTTACAAAAAGTTCTACGTCAACGTTAAAAATAGCCTTCAATATGGTCGTTTTGTTTACCGTAACACTTGACAAATAAAAATAATATAGTTTTTCTAAAAATAAAGTTACGGCAATTTTGTAAAAACGTGCATATTTTAGTCGTTACAAATCCGTTTTCTACGTATTATACGTCCTTAGCTTCGTATCAAAGTATACTAATATATTTTTGATAAGTCGAAATAATTTATAAAGCTTAAGACTCGTTTTTGACTCGTACAAAGCAAAAACAGTTTGCTGAAATTTCAGGAAATATATATTTCGTCGTCAAACTTGAAAAATTCATAACTTCTTCGTTATAACTCCGTTTTAATCCGTTCAAGCGGCCACGGATTCGTTTTAAAGTATATTTTCTAAATATCTAGGCCAAAAATTCGTGTCTACTGTCGGATTTTCCAGAAATACAAAACAAGATCAGACCACTTTTTATACTTGTCGAAAAGAGCTTTTCTCGTACTAAACCTATTCCAATCCCTTCAAAACAACTCCAAAGCTATTCTAATCCTACCATACACCTTCTTAGGGTGTCATAGGTTCCTAGACATCACCAAAGCTAAAATATAACAAGGAGTAATTATAGGATGGATTATATATATTTAACATATAAAAACCTTAAAAACCTTAAAAATGGTATAAACATCATGAGACTTGCATGTTTCTCAAATAAAATGATATGACCATAAAATGAATATGAAATAAAAATATGAATATGGATGCTTACTAGTGATATGATGAGGTTTATGGACAAAAGGTTTTTCCTAATCACTTGAGGTTTGTATTACAAAACCTTGGCAACAAATGATACTAGTGTGTAATTAAACTTGTCTTTGAAAATTGGAAGTGATCCTCCTTGATCCCTTGGCTGCCGAATATTTGAGAGAGAAAAGAGATGGATATTTGATCTTGCTTCACCTTAGAAAATAAGCTACTATGTGTTTGTTTAAAGTATAATATGAATATATGTATTGTATAAGTTAGATATTTTGTGAAAAGTCAAGGAACATTTGGACAATAATATTAATGAGGAGTAAGGGAAGAATGGTGGAGTTGATTGTGGCGTGAGGTAAAGGAGGAAGGAAAAGAAAAATGTGAAGATTTGATATCTAGCTAGATTGTGTAAGACTTTTGAGTTTAAATACATATTAATTGAGATATTTATGATATGTTTTGTATAATAAAATGAGGAGGTTGATTTTATACCTAAATGAGAGGGAAAGTGAGTAAATTTGATAGTGCATAGGTATTTAGGGTATTTGTAAAGGTGGTGACGGTATTGGGTAAGTATTGCACGCGTGTAAATATTAGAACGCGTAATAATAGTGTTTATATAAAACTTGAAAAATAAAAAAGTGTAAACTTAGAAAATGTTATTGAAATAGTCATAAAAATTATTAAAATACATTTCTCGCAAGATTTGAGTGAAATAATAATTGTCGTGTAGTATTTAAGAAAACCGTCGTAATTATTTAAATATAACAGTCTATATACAAAATAAATTTAGCACACTGGGTAAACTTATAATAATATTTTTATAGACTTAATATGAGTATAAAAATATATTGTGATAAATTTTTGGAAGTAACGGATCAAATGTTCAAAATAATTTATTACGCAATAACGTTTATTTAATATGAAATTATGCGTTTAATGTGAAATGCAAAACTATGCATGACTAGTATGATGAATGTAGAGTTTGAGAGATGACCAAAAATTGAGAATTATGACATTCTTCCCATGTCAGAGGAATCACGTCCTCGTGATTCAATCGATGATACTATGGTTCGAACCTCGACAAGGGTTCTAAAAGTTTATGCTTGTGTATGGTCTATATGATTATGTCAATGCTCATGCATATGAGTTACTCGTCCCACAAGGTACGTTCCCGTGCTATCGTGAGCAATTCCCGTCCTAAATACATGCTTTCTTATGATTAGGCTCGATGAGACAAGCTTTCCCATTCTCAAGCAAAATTTTTAAAAGACTTTTTGGTAACCGATTTTTACTTAATCCCACAACTCATCAAACAAGAACTGTCATACGATTAGGCTAAATCGGTTTAGGTAACGACTTGTTTCTAGCTCGATCTTTGCAACTCATCAAACAAGAACTGTCGCTCGGATCAAACTGGAAACAAGTGGTTTGAAGAAAATCTTTTGAAAATTTGGCTTGATTACGGAATTGCTTACACATATGAGACTACTACTCCCTTCATTGCATGATTCTTCCTGAATTAGACATAGGTGATCAGGCTATGTATAATTTAGGAGTAACTATGCAATGCTTGGACTAATCGACTCATATGATGTTTGGTGTTGAGTCGTAAGTCCGCATGTATAAAGAATGTGCACTTATAATGATATGATGAGATGCTATGATGATGTAGTTATAGTCTAGGGTCAATGATGCAACCTAGTTCTCTATAACCGATTCTCTGATACCAATCTGTCACACCCCCAAAATATCGCAGCGGAACGATAGTGTCATTGGGGTATAACGTCATAGCACAAAGTATGGATAAAGAAAACGACCTCTATAATGTGACGTTTTAAAGAGATTACCATTCGATTATATAAGTTAAAGTTTACAACACATGAGATCCCCAAAGTTTGATAATACATAAAGGTTTACAAAACATGTCGAATGGTAATAGATAAAAACACTAGACTCCAATGTATGCCATGAGACCCAAAAGCTCCATGAAATGCTATCACCTTAAGACCTGAGATAAACATGCTAAAAAGTGTCAACACAAAGGTTGGTGAGTTCATAGGTTTGTAATAAAATGATCTAAAATACTTTGAGAAATGTTCACACGGCAAAGGCATTGTAAATCCACCCAGTTCCAAGTTCCGCCCATACAAAACTTGCAACCTGTGTGTTCACAACCCACTGCCTAAAATAGAACGACAATCATGAATATGCGCATTAAGGTAGTTAAAAGTATAAATGTCACCACAAGGGTCTTCCAACAACTCGTGTTGGGATGTTCCTCCAACGCTCACGTTGGGCTGTATCCATAAAAATGGCCTTCCAACATATAAATATTGGGATGTTTGTGAATTAATAGCCTTCCAACAACTTAATTTGGAGCCACTAATTCTTGTATGTTTGTAAATTAATAGCCTTCCAACAACTTAATTTGGAGCCACTAATTCTTGTATGTTTGTTCCAAATATGCATATGAAATCAAGTATAACCCAATCAAGTATATAACGCAATCAAGTGTAAAGTATAAGAAATGTTGTTTGGCAAAAGAGTCTAAATGTTTGGATAAATAAGCATATATCTCGCCCCAAATAGTTTATAGGAATTTAAACAAGTAAAAGCGGGGTATGAACTCACAGTAATATGTAAAAGTTTAGAGTACTTGTGAAAGTAAATGAAAATAGTTTGAGCATGTATCTCCCCCAAAAGTAATTGAAAATGTATAAAAGTAGGGGCTATGAAACTCACCTGGTATGATTGATATGCTAACAAAATGAAGTGCACGAAAATGAGGCTCGGAAACTATCCGCGACCTAAAATGAATGTCATGACTTGAGTTATGATATGTTGTCGTGGATACGTGATACAATGTCGTGCATGCAACTCCATATGATATCCATACCACTTGTACGTTTTGGAAATAATGTTTATCGTCAAAATATATGTTTATGACATCCCGTCGTATTAAAAGTACTCTACAAGTAGTTACGTCAAAATGTCATCCTATAATAGTTTCTTAATGATTTATTGTGAAATTTTAACTTTTCGTCGTAAAATAATGTCGTTGGAAATTTCATGAAAGTGACAAAAATGGCCTCGAAAAGCTAGTCGTAAAATGGTGTACGTCGAACGTGAGGAAACGAACTCAACGGTTTTGGAAAGCTTGTGTGATTATCTCAAAGTTTTAGTGTTTAAGTTTCCATCCTAGAGGTCTCGATCACCAAGAAAAATATAGGTTAAGTAGGGTGATTTTGTCCAAAATGTTGTTTAAAAGTGAGTTTCGGCAAAGTTTAAGCAACAGTAAATAATTTATTACAACTCCGCTATACAAACGGTTGGTCATTTTGAAAAATATGCTTGGTGATCTCAATTTTATTAGAAGACATTTCGTTACAAAAAGTTCTACGTCAACGTTAAAAATAGCCTTCAATATGGTCGTTTTGTTTACCGTAACACTTGACAAATAAAAATAATATAGTTTTTCTAAAAATAAAGTTACGGCAATTTTGTAAAAACGTGCATATTTTAGTCGTTACAAATCCGTTTTCTACGTATTATACGTCCTTAGCTTCGTATCAAAGTATACTAATATATTTTTGATAAGTCGAAATAATTTATAAAGCTTAAGACTCGTTTTTGACTCGTACAAAGCAAAAACAGTTTGCTGAAATTTCAGGAAATATATATTTCGTCGTCAAACTTGAAAAATTCATAACTTCTTCGTTATAACTCCGTTTTAATCCGTTCAAGCGGCCACGGATTCGTTTTAAAGTATATTTTCTAAATATCTAGGCCAAAAATTCGTGTCTACTGTCGGATTTTCCAGAAATACAAAACAAGATCAGACCACTTTTTATACTTGTTGAAAAGAGCTTTTCTAGTACTAAACCTATTCCAATCCCTTCAAAACAACTCCAAAGCTATTCTAATCCTACCATACACCTTCTTAGGGTGTCATGGGTTCCTAGACATCACCAAAGCTAAAATATAACAAGGAGTAATTATAGGATGGATTATATATATTTAACATATAAAAACCTTAAAAACCTTAAAAATGGTATAAACATCATGAGACTTGCATGTTTCTCAAATAAAATGATATGACCATAAAATGAATATGAAATAAAAATATGAATATGGATGCTTACTAGTGATATGATGAGGTTTATGGACAAAAGGTTTTTCCTAATCACTTGAGGTTTGTATTACAAAACCTTGGCAACAAATGATACTAGTGTGTAATTAAACTTGTCTTTGAAAATTGGAAGTGATCCTCCTTGATCCCTTGGCTGCCGAATATTTGAGAGAGAAAAGAGATGGATATTTGATCTTGCTTCACCTTAGAAAATAAGCTACTATGTGTTTGTTTAAAGTATAATATGAATATATGTATTGTATAAGTTAGATATTTTGTGAAAAGTCAAGGAACATTTGGACAATAATATTAATGAGGAGTAAGGGAAGAATGGTGGAGTTGATTGTGGCGTGAGGTAAAGGAGGAAGGAAAATAAAAATGTGAAGATTTGATATCTAGCTAGATTGTGTAAGACTTTTGAGTTTAAATACATATTAATTGAGATATTTATGATATGTTTTGTATAATAAAATGAGGAGGTTGATTTTATACCTAAATGAGAGGGAAAGTGAGTAAATTTGATAGTGCATAGGTATTTAGGGTATTTGTAAAGGTGGTGACGGTATTGGGTAAGTATTGCACGCGTGTAAATATTAGAACGCGTAATAATAGTGTTTATATAAAACTTGAAAAATAAAAAAGTGTAAACTTAGAAAATGTTATTGAAATAGTCATAAAAATTATTAAAATACATTTCTCGCAAGATTTGAGTGAAATAATAATTGTCGTGTAGTATTTAAGAAAACCGTCGTAATTATTTAAATATAACAGTCTATATACAAAATAAATTTAGCACACTGGGTAAACTTATAATAATATTTTTATAGACTTAATATGAGTATAAAAATATATTGTGATAAATTTTTGGAAGTAACGGATCAAATGTTCAAAATAATTTATTACGCAATAACGTTTATTTAATATGAAATTATGCGTTTAATGTGAAATGCAAAACTATGCATGACTAGTATGATGAATGTAGAGTTTGAGAGATGACCAAAAATTGAGAATTGTGACAATTAGTGCAAGTAGTCCTTACTCAGTTACAGATACTTCGATCCTTCACTACATGGACTGGCTTAAAGTATGGATTACAAATGGATTGATATCTCATAACTCACGGGTTCAAGTAACTCAATCTTGATATTCTTTCGGCTATGACGTCTGTTCACATCAGTTCAGGCCTCGTACTTCATCATTATGGCGTCAGTAGATAACACTTCAGGCCCCGTTCCTCAAAGAAAAGAAAGGTGTACGCTTCAGTGTGCTTTATTTTCAAAAGAAGAGAAATCTTCATGTGTATGACCATTCTCATCGACATTCTTCATCAACAAGCTTCATGTTTTTCCACGCTATTTCAACCCTCAAGTGGATCTACGTTCATTGGTGTATATTATTATTCACTTGTTTAAATCAAAAATGGCAAATGCGGATGCAATTTTTGAGGGGGAGAAGAGTGCATATACTAATGTTATCTGGGATCTTTTGTTTGGGAGTTAGTGTTTCAACCTATGTGTTGGATCGATATACTTTAATCAAACTAACTTAACTAGCTTGTTAAGGTTTAATAACCTCGGATAAATCCTAAGTTATTAACAAAGAAACACTGAGCAATCTTTATCAAGTACGCGGAATTTACTTAACAAAGCTAAGAAGAATAACTTTTATTATAAACTCTAAATCTGCTTATTATGCAGATACTCTAATACAACTCTAAGATAATCGAACTTTTCTCTAAAACACTAATTCGTAAACTCTAAAACTCTTTTTGGAATCGTACCTCTAAAGCCAATCTAGGAGTCCTTTTATATGCTCAAGGATATCCTAGTCGGTTTACAATTTGTAAGCTTGTACGACAAGTAATCTAAACATAGAATACAATTCTTTCCATAAACGAATATAACAGTTCTTTTGTTCTTGCAGTACTTTGACTTCATAGTGCAGTACTTTGACTTTGTCTTTTAGCAGTACTTTGACTCTTTGACTTTTTCCAGTACTTTGCAGTTTACAGTACTTTCATATCTTCAGCACTTTCATATCCCAACAATCCTCCCCTAACTTGAATTCTACTTGCTTGACTTCAAGTTCCTTTGTGAATATATCATTAACAGCTTCATCTTTAAAAAACGGATTGTTTCTTAGTCTTTAGATTGTATCTCTGTAATATCTGTGCTTGTCAAAGTATCTCTTAGAATTGTTCTTTCCACAGCAGCATTCAGCAAGCTCCATCTTTTCAGCAACACAACAACATATGACAAATTGTACATTAATTCAGTTTAAGTTGCATACTATTCTCATCACTTCCAAGTGAATCATTGAAAATTTAATGGATTTAGATCTCTTTACCAAAGCCATTATCTCTGGAGTAGCCAAATGTTTTGGTGTGTAAGACCATGGTACATTGATAACCATATGATTTTTAGCAAACCACCAGCTATCAACAGATTTGTTTTGTCTTTACCAAAAGTTGTACCCTTCTGGACTAGTTAGTTCTTCTATCTAATGGTGAACTAATTACCAACAATGGTTTTTCCACAGCCTTTACCACAAGCCATTTTCTTGTGGGCTAGCCAACTCTTCACATTACTGATATGGTGAGTTGATTACCATCCAACTTATTAGCAGTTGTCAACTAAAAACGGATTTGATATATCTTTACCAGAGCCGTTTGCTCATGGATTAGTCAATCCTTTTGTAACCATGGTGGATTGATAACCTATTGATGTTATCATCACAAAAACCATTTATTCAACCTTTATTTCAAAATATTTATTACTTAGCAAAAGGTTTCTTCTAAAATTCATTTAACTGATTTATTTCTGCAAACAGTACTTTGATGAAAATACTGTCTGATCAGCAGTACTTTGAATAAAAGTACTGATATATCAAAAAGTATTTACTCAAATAAAATTCATACCAGTTATTGATCATCTTCAACAATGGTAGTCCAGTTAATAAATAAGTTGATAACCATGCAGGCAGTTTCATTATCCTCTTCTACTTCCAATCCATGCTCTAACATTCTTCTCATGAGATCAACTGTGAGAGGGTATCTTTTTTCTGCAAACATGTGTATCATTGTTCCATTTTCCAGCTCTAAAACATGAACTCCAGACTCTTCAAAGAATCTCCAGCAAACAATTTCCCAGCTTTCTTGATTCTTCCATATATCATCAGTGCTGTCTTCTTCAGTTTCCCATATAGTTATGAGATCACCATGTAAAACCAAACCAATCCCTTCTAATGGATTATTTTCAAAGTAAGCCTTCACAACATGATATAAGTAGAATAAGTCTACTCTATCTATAATGTGCAGTATATCCCATAGCCTTTTGAAAACTTTGAAGCTTTCATCTTCTTTATGAAAAATCATGTAATCTCCATTCTTGGATTTCACAACTTCAAAAACATTAATCTTTGATCTGTTCATCTTCATGTCATCATCTTCCTTTGTATAATCAAAATCTACCACTCTGAGATAATTCTTTAATTCATCACTAGTCTCAGATCTTAATTCAACTTTTTCTTTCTTTGAGAACTGAACATCTGTAACTTCAGTTTTCCTTTTTCTTTTCAAACTCTTCTTTCTTTCAGCTTCAGTCCAGGTAGCTTCTTCTCTAAAGTCTTTAATGCCTGCAACATCTTTCTTATAAGCTTCTCTCTCAGCATCATATAGTCTTTTCATATCAACATAATTCAGCTTCTGCAATCCTTTATATCCTCTGCTTTTTAAATATGCCATCATTGCATTCCTTTCTTTAGCTAAATTAGGTCTTTTTGACATATATCTAATAGGAGTAGGTGACTGTAATGGTTCAGCAGCTTCAGCATCTAATTCATCTTGTACCTTTTGAGCTGCTTCTCTATTCTGAGCTTCTTGAGCTTCCTGAGCTATTCTATCTTTAGCATTTAACTCTTCTTGAAGCTTTCTAGCTGCAGCTTCATTCCTAGCAACTTCAATGGCTCTAAGTTCTGCTAAAGTTAATTTCTTTTTCTTAGTTTCAACCAGAACACCTTTCCCTTTATCCTTAGGATCAATTGCAGGTTGAGAAGTTCTTTGTTGTTCTTCTTCTTGTACGTCTCTAATAGTAACACCTCCTCTTGGTTGTGACAAATCTCCTAAAATTGTAGAAATGAACTCATCATCACTTGCAGAATGAATAGGTTTTAATGTAGCTTCCTCCTCTTCTTGTAAAACAGTTGTAGAAGGACCAGCTTCTTCTTCAAAATTCAATACTCTTGGTGTTATTACCTCTTGCCTAGAAGTATCTTGAAAAGCAGCACTTTGATGTTCAGTACCTTGATCATCAGTACCTTGAACTTGAACTTCTTCTTCTTGTTCCTCAGTATCTGAAATAATCTTTTCTTCAGTACCTTCAGATTCTTTGTTCTTCATAACATCTTCTTTCAAATTTTCTTTTTCTAAATTCCTCCCCAAGTTGACAGAAGATGGTTTAGGAACCTTATAGCTTTTGTGTTTCTTAGACAGCTTTTGCGCCTTCTTTTTGTTTTTGACCCAGACACGAAATTCTTGAACTAATGGCCACACAAAAGTCTTTAACCTTCTAAACTTCAGTTTTAATTTCTTTATCTGCTTAGCTTGAACCTTAGTAGTCTTTTGCAACCTAACTATCTCCCTTGTCAAAGCATAATTATCCAAAGATAAACCTTCACGAGGTATAGTATATGGATCTTCACTTTGAATATGTGAATGTTCCGCTGATGAAACAGGAACAGAACGTTGTGGAGATGAAGTAGGTGATCTTACAATCTCTTCTTGAACCTCAGGGCTTGGAGAAATAGTACCCTGTAGAGATGCAGTACCTTCACAAGAAGCAGTACTTGCAGATGCAGTACCTTGTGCAGAATCAGTACCTTCACTTTCCTTATCCTCTCCAGCTTCATCACGTACAGCTTGAACAACTTCCAGCATTGTAGGAGTCAATGGAGTATCTCCACCTCTGAACAAATCACTTCGCCTAGCCATAAATGTAAATATTTTGGCTTGTTGCACAATGACAGGTAACAAAGCAGCAGGTTTTGGAACATCAGCCAATTGCTTGTTTAAGAAAACCTGTACAAACCTTGGGTACATCAACCATTTTTGACCCAGATGATATATGTGAAAGCATCCCATCCAAAATAAGCCTTGAAAAATTAAACACTCTGTTGGTAGCTAATCCAACCACTGCAGATGCTATATTTGACCCAAACTGCTCCCAAGAAGTACTTTTAGAACTTATGCAATGGAGCAGTACATGAATCAAGAACTTCCATTGAGGAAAGAATAGTGCTTTCTTGAATGTTTGTTCTGTCAAAGATCCTTCATAACCAAGATCCCTAAAAGTATCCCAAATCAGTTGCTTGTCAAATCGAATAGCCCCATCTTCATCATCAAATAATAAATCTTCTCGAATAGAGGCCTCTGTAATCTTGATAGTCCGTCCAGCAACTGTTGATCTAATATAATATTCATCCTCCTCCATATTATCTCTAGCATTAGCCCAAAATTCTTGAATCCAAGGTTCAATAATATCCGGCTCAACTAAAAGAGCATAACTAATTGGCGACCCAGTAAGATAATCAATGATATCATAAAAAGCCACATTCGCCTCAGTCTTGTCCAAATTAGCCACCATATTGTGCTTTGAAACAGTTAATCGATTCGCCATTGTTGAATAAGTGAGCAAAATGAAAAGATATTATCGAATAATAAAGAGATGGTGATTGTGAGATAAGTATGGAAAAGATTCTAAGTAATAATATGAGAGGGAAAATCGGGAAGTAGTTATTTATAGGTGGGATTTAAAAAATCACAGCCTATAATAACAAAGTTACCGTTACTATCAATTACCCATCAATATTACCGTTGGAACAGTACTTTAATACGACAAACATTACTTTCCACATAAGCAGTACTTTCCCAAGCAGTACTTTCCAAGCAGTACTTTCAGGAAAAACAGTACTTTGCCAAATTCCTTCATAGAAACTAAGTATAAACAAGTATCCTCCCCTCAAGCAATACACAGGACTATACTAACACCTTATAGTCCTCCCCTCAAACATATCTTAGTAGTTAATCATTCCAATGCTCATGACCAAGTGATTGAATCGTGACACATCAAAACCTTTTGTGAGTAAATCAGCTACATTGTCATCCGTGTGAACCTTAACAACATTGATGAGCCTGTGCTCATAACAATCTCTGATAAAGTGATGCCTAATCTGAATATGCTTTGTCTTGGAATGATACACAGGATTCTTCACAATACAAATGGTACTCTCATTATCAATATTGATAGGAGTATTTTTGAAATTGAACCCATACTCCAAGAGTTGATTCTGCATCCACAAAACTTGTCCACAACAGCTTGCAGCAGCTACATATTCAGCTTCAGTAGATGATGTTGCTGCAAATGTCTGTTTCTTGCATTGCCAGGAGACTAATCTTCTTCCAAGATATTGACATCCACCAGTTGTGGATCTTCTATCATAATTATCACCTGCATAATCACTATCTGAAAAAGCTTCTAAGTGAAAAGGTGACTCTTTAGGATACCACAACCCCAACTTAGGTTGTTGTTTCAAATAACAGAAAATTCTTTTTACTGCATTCATGTGAGAGATCTTTGGTGAGACTTGATATCTTGCACATAGACAAACTGCAAACATGATATCAGGCCTGGAGGCAGTAAGATACATAAGAGAGCCAATCATTGATCTGTAAAGCTTGACTTCAACTAGTTGTCCATCTTCATCTTTGCCCAATGAATTGATAGATTTAATAGGGGTAGTAACAGCCTTCATATCATCAAAATTAAACTTCGTAAGTATGTCTGTAACATACTTGTCTTGACTGATAAAAATTCCTTCCTTTGACTGCTTAACCTGAAGTCCTAAAAAGAAAGTTAACTCTCCCATTGAACTCATTTGAAATTCCTTCTGCATCAGCTGCTCAAACTCCTTAACCATGGACTGCTTGGTAGCCCCAAAGATGATATCATCAACATAGACTTGAACTAACATGATATCCTTCTTGTCTCTCTTGATAAACAAAGTCTTGTCTATAGCTCCCCTCCTGTATCCATGTTGTAATAAGAATGTAGAGAGCCTCTCATACCAAGCTCTAGGTGCCTGATGAAGACCATAAAGAGCCTTAACCACCTTATAGACTTTGTTTGGATGTTTAGGATCTTCAAAACCTGGAGGTTGTTTCACATACACCTCTTCTATAATAGTATCATATAGAAAGGCACTCTTGACATCCATCTGGTAGACCTGAAAACCCATATATGAAGCAAAAGCAAGAAATATTCTAATAGCCTCAATCCTTGCTACAAGAGAAAATACTTCATCATAATCGACTCCTTCTTCTTGTCTGTAGCCTTGAGATACTAACCTTGCCTTGTTTTTGATAACATTGCCTCTTTCATCTCTTTTTACTCTGAAAACCCATCTGGTGCCAATAACTCTCTTCTCATCTGGAAGATCACATAAAACCCAAACTTCTTGAAGTTTAAATTGAAGAAGTTCATCCTGCATAGCTTCAACCCAGCTTTCTTTAGTCAAAGCTTGAGCAATATTCTTGGGTTCCTCTTGAGAGATGAAACAAGTAAATAAGCAGGTTTGATGGTCCTTATGATTCAGCCTGTTTTGTTTATACACAAAGCTAAGTAAAGCATTGTGAGGTTTTGTGAAACCCTTAACTTTGTGTCTTGTCATAACTCCAGAAGTAGAAGGACCAATGATTTGATCAGTTGGATGATTCTTATGAATCCTTAAGATTGGTGACTGTGGAACTTCATATGTACCATCCAAGTTAGTATAATCAGCTCCTTCATTGAGATCTGAGAAAATACCTTCATCTTCAAGCTCATCATCAGTTTCTTCTAATCCAGGCATGGTAGGATCATCCAAATCATCTAAAGTACTGTCAACAGGTGCAGCAGTACTTTGGTCCAAAGTACTGTCCAAAGTACTGTGAGAATATTCTGCAGTCTTGGTCTTCTTTGCCTCTTCATAAGCTCTCCTTTGTTCATCAGTGTAAGAATGTGCTAATACATCTTGAAGAAGCATCTGCATTAGTTCCTCTTGAATAGATTGATCCTCAGCAGATAATGAGGACTGTGGTGCAACAGTACTTTGTTTTGGAGAATCAGTACTTTGCTTAGGAACATCAGTACTTTGTTTTGGACTTACAGGATCTTTATCAGGAACAACATCAGGTCTAATATGCACTCCATGAACAACATATTGTATATCTTCTCCATTGTTCAAAGGTTGATTTTCTTCTCTAACAGGAACATAATTCATTGAAGGAGATAAAATCTCAAGATCAAACATCCAATCAGGACCTTTACCTTTCTCATTGTCTTGATCTTCTAAAAACTCAACATGAAGACAGTCTTGAATCTTCTTAGTAACTCTGTTGTATACTCGAAAGCCTTTACTGTTAGTACAATAGCCCAATAGGTAACCTTCTTCAGACTTGCCATCAAACTTCCCCAGTTTATCAATGGTGTTCAAAATAGTAAGAGGACATCCAAAAGGCTTCATAAAATGAATGTTGGGTTTATTGCCCATCAGTAATTCATAGGGTGTCTTCATCTGTGGTTTGGTGACAGAGACCCTGTTAAGTACATAGCATGCAGTACTTACAGCTTCTGCCCAAAATTGAATAGGTAGATGGGAATCTGCTAGCATTGTCCTTGCTGCTTCAATCAAAGTACTATTCTTCCTCTCTGCAACACCATTTTGCTGTGGTGTTCTAACAATACTAAACTCCCTCTTTATGCCTTTATTTGCACAAAAGTCATCCATAGGCTTGTTCTTGAATTCAGTTCCATTGTCACATCTAATACCTCTAACCTTAAGTCGTAATTGGTTTTCAAGTGCTATTATCAGTGTCTGAATAGCATCAAAGGTATCATCTTTAAAGCCCAAAAAGAAAACCCAACTGAATCTACTACAATCATCAGTAACAACCAAACAGTACTTTTTCTTATTTAAACTTGCCACAGAGACAGGTCCAAATAAATCCATATGTAACAGCTCCAATGGTTCTCTAATAGTTCTTTCCTCAAGCTTCTTGCAGGAAGCTTTGTGTTTTTTACCCTTCTTGCATGCCAAGCATGATTGATCATTCTTGTAAGTCTTTGAAGGTAAACCTCTAACTAGATTGCCTTTGACCAGTTTGTTGATATTCTTGAAATTAACATGGCCCAATCATCTATGCCATTGATGTGCCTCTTCAGATGTTGCTTTAGCCACCAAACATGTGGCTCTTCCATAAGAATGTAGACTCTTCATGTCTAAACTATACACATCATTTGTCCTTGGTACTCTAAGTACTACCATGTCATCATCAACAGGTTTAAAATCAGAGGAAAGGATGAGACATTCTGTGTCAGTGAATAACACAGGGTGCTTTTTATCACAAATTTGAGAGACTGAGAGCAAATTGAATTTAAGCTCCTTCACATATCTAACATTCTCAAAGTCAATAAGCCCTGCTTTGATAGTTCCTTTGCCAGTAATCTTTCCTCCATTGGGATCATTCCCAAATGCAACTCTTCCTCCACTAACATTTCTAAAATCAGACAGGATCTCTTTGTCTCCTGTCATACTTCCAGAGCACCCACTATCCACAATAAGATGATCTTTAAGCTCCTCTTCTGGGTTGCCCTGCACACAAAGAAAAGAGTTAGTAACTTTTAGGAACCCAAGCCATTACTGACTTGTGTTCCCCTTGTGGAGTTACAAACTCAAATTCTTTGAGTATGTAATTCCCACTATCTTTCAAATGATGATCCAAAATTATCTTTTGATCTTTAACATGTGGATTTTCAAAACTTTCTGGTTTTTCAACATAAATCTCTTTCACCAGTTTATTAGCATTTTCTTTTATCACAAAAACATCAGATTCACTTTTTGTTGAAAGTACTGTGTGTCCTTCAATAGTACCTTCCTTCTTAACCTATTCTGGTTTAACACGTGGTTCCTATGATCTAGATCCCCTATGTGAATTGTGATACCTTCTAGGTTGATAGTGAGATCTCCTAGAATTCCTATTCCAAGTAGTGTGATCAGTACCTTGTTTCTGAGCAGTACTTTGGAAAGTACTGTGAGATACTGAAGGTTTTGAAAAAGGTCTTCTCTGATGTGGGTATCTGTGATCTGGTGTGAAGTTTCTGTGATTAACCCTATTTGAATTATTCCAAACTGGTTTATGCTCTCTAGGTTTCTGGTTGGTAGACTTATTCCTTGGAAACTTGCTTAGATATTCTGAGTGTTTGTCACAATCTTTGATTAAGTGATGAGGACTGTAACACACAAAACACAGTTTTTGACCCATATGTCCAAAGTGATTTCTTCTATGTCTATGCCCAAAATTATTTTGCCTTCTTGGTGAATGATAAAATCTGTTTTAACCAAAGTTATTTCCAAAAGGTTTAGCAATACTGTTTTGAAAAGGTTTTGCAGAAGTGACTGCTTGTTGAGCAGTACTTTGTTTTAAAGGTACTGCTTGATTTTGAACATTATTTTCAACAGCTTCTTTGGGTTTCTCAGGCCTAGATTGAGCTACAAGCTTCTTCCTAAACTCTAGACTGTCTACTCTAAAACGAGAAACATCAGGCCTAGAGGGTTGATGACTAATGGGATGAGGAACAGCATGATAACCATTGTCTTTCTTATATTCAGGAGGTGGTTCACTTATTGAGCCCTCATTACTAGATGTATCTACATAGTTAATGAGTTCATCATCACTAGTGGTTATGTCCTCAAAAACACCATCATCCTGATCACTAGGTTGGTTTTCATCTATGTTACTAAAGTCCATTCCAAATCCTAAGCCTGTTCTAATGTAAGCCCTTCTCTGTTTTTCAACATAAGCAAAATGGGACAAGCCAGACTCTCCCCAAGCAGCAAACTTAGCTAACAATTCATCTCTTTCCTTAGTCAATTTCTCAATTTCAGCAATTTTACAGTTTAGTTTCCATTCACTAAGTTTTAACTGATAATCCTGTTGTTCATATTTTTCAGCCCAAGCCATTTCATTATTTTCATGAGTTAATATTTTGGCTTCCATAGACTCTAAAGTGATTTGATAACCTGCTACCTCAGACCTAGCCCTAATACAGTTATCTCTTTCAATCACATAATTGTTAAGAAATTTTAGATAAAACTCATAACAGTTTGAGCATACCTCAGAGATAGGAGACTGAGTTGGTGAAGTAGCCACCATAGCAAGAAGAACAGGATCATCTTCACTTTCTTTGCTCCAATCAAATCCTCCAAAGCCATCATCAGATTCCAAAGAAGCATGTTCAGATTCTTCATCAAAAGCAGTGCTCCAGTCCAATGCTTCCACTGTGTCTTCAACTGTATCTTTCACTGCTACCATACAGTAAGTCACCGGTTCATCATCAAACTCTTCACTCCAGTCAATTTCTGATAAATTCTCTTGAGCAACCAAAGCCTTTGTTTCAGTCATTGGAATTTCTTTAAGCTCAAGTTTTGGCTTCTCAGATGTTCTGTTTGCTTGATACTTAGCAAACCTGCACTCCCTTGCAAAGTGACCAGTCTTTTGACAATTGAAGCATTCAATTTGAGATTTGTCAAAAGTTATTCCTTGTTTTGGTTTGAAATCAATACTTTTGCCTGTCTTCTTCATGTACTTTTTGATCCTTGCAGTGATCATAGCAACTTGCCACCTGATATCAATTTCTTCAAGTGCATCTTCTTCAATCTGTGCTAGATCCTCTTCATAAGTGACAGGTAAGCTTGCTTGTTGTGCAAAGAAGGAGCACACAACTTCATCTGAGTGCAAAGTGGTAGATGGTGGGGCCTGCTGAGCATATGAAGGGGGATTGTAAACAGCAGTACTTTGAGAAACAGTACTTTGAGGAGAAGCAGTACTTTTGGAAGTACTGCTCTTCTTTTCAGATGATAGAAAAGCAATACTGTGAGATTTGGAATTTGGTTGACCACTCATCTAATGTTCATACACCTTCAGTTGATGATAGAGATCATCAAAGTCCATAACATCCAATCCTTGTTGTCCTCTGATCATAGTAGCAATCACATGCCATGTAGACGGCAAGCTCCTTAGAAACTTCAAATTAGCATCCTCAACTGACACTTCTGCCTTGTATAACTCCAACATGTTGAGGAGATTTTGAAACCTATCATATGCAGCATCAAGATTCTCTCTTTCACCAACTGTGAAAGTTTCAAATTGTTGCTTCAGCAAATTTCTGTGCATCTTCTTAGAGGCTTCATTCCCTCCAAATCTGGTCTTGAGAGCAGCCTAGAGCTGCTTAGCATCTTTAGCATCATGAAATTTGAGAAGATGACCATCTGGAATGGCAGATAAGAGAATGTTTAGTGCCTTTTCTTGATTCCTTATGGTTGCTGCTGGTAAAACTGCCTTTGGTGCAGTTGGTTGTCCAGGAATATTAATGGGTTCTGTAACTACTTCATTCCCATTCATAATTACATTCCATAGAGCATGGTCTGTAATGGCAATATACTGCCTCATCTTCATGCACCAGAGATCATATTCTCCCTTCTTGATTATTGGAATTCTGAGTGAGGTGATTGAGGGTGGTGGAACAGCTTCAGTCGACATCTTGAATATAGTTGAAGTAGGGTTTCTTCCTAGTCAGAGTTTCCACACAAGCTCTGATACCACTTGTTGGATCGATATACTTTAATCAAACTAACTTAACTAGCTTGTTAAGGTTTAATAACCTCGGATAAATCCTAAGTTATTAACAAAGAAACACTGAGCAATCTTTATCAAGTACGCGGAATTTACTTAACAAAGCTAAGAAGAATAACTTTTATTATAAACTCTAAATCTGCTTATTATGCAGATACTCTAATACAACTCTAAGATAATCGAACTTTTCTCTAAAACACTAATTCGTAAACTCTAAAACTCTTTTTGGAATCGTACCTCTAAAGCCAATCTAGGAGTCCTTTTATAGGCTCAAGGATATCCTAGTCGGTTTACAATTTGTAACCTTGTACGACAAGTAATCTAAACATAGAATACAATTCTTTCCATAAACGAATATAACAGTTCTTTTGTTCTTGCAGTACTTTGACTTCATAGTGCAGTACTTTGACTTTGTCTTTTAGCAGTACTTTGACTCGTTGACTTTTTCCAGTACTTTGCAGTTTACAGTACTTTCATATCTTCAGCACTTTCATATCCCAACACTATGTTTGATGAATACCTCCAACCTTCAACGAATGTTGATCATCTAGTTCCTAAAGCTCCTGCTCCAGTTACTTCTGATTCAACTGGTTTTCCATCTAAGAAGTACATCTCAGACTATTCAAGAAGCCTAATCTCCAGTTATTCCTCAAGGCGTTGTTAATGACTATCATTGTTGTTGCACTCATGAATGATGATCCGCTCTTTGGTACTTCTTTGCCAAATCTTCACGGATTACTGTTCATGAATAATGATCCGCTCTTTGGTATCCCTTTGCCAAATCTTCACGGATTATTGTGCACTCTGTAAATCAACCACATGAACATTAAGGAAAATGACTACCTCATCCGCTCAAAGACATTATTGGTGAATCTTCCATATTAGTTTCTACATGTATACCTTAAGGAAGAATGCATTGATGTGGAGGAATCATTTGCTCCAGTTCATTCAGTGGGTCAATGTACATCCGATTGTATGTTTATTCACGTGTTGGACATTTGACACAAGTTGATTACTTCGAAGTTACTCATTTATCACTTATTTGAGGTTGAAGTTGATGTTCGCAAAGGCGTGTTTTTATTTGATAGCTTGCTCGGGTTTAAGAATTTGAGTTGAAGACTTGGGTTATCTAGTTACCAGCAGTCGAGGTGGTTGGTTGAAGAACTGGTTAACTATCACTATTAGGAGTTATGTTGTTTTACTCAGTGTCACATGCAGATGACGATGTGGATAATCTTAAGAGGTGTTAATGTCTCATACTTTGTTTGAGTAGTGAGTACTTAGAGATTTGCTTGAAGCGTAGATTCTCAACACCGTTCTTCCATCATTAAGTACAAGCTTAAGATACAAATGCGAGGAATTCGACTTCAGTTTCAAGTTTGGTATATCGAGTTTTCTTCAACAGTGGTCACTTCAAATTGTCTACATATGGGTTGATAAAGATAGTCAGAGAGAGTTTCTGTAGCAGTTGATTCTCACAGGATTCATTTGGGCTATTTGAGTTCTTCTCACAAGATTTCATGTTTTTGGGTATATTATGTTTTGCTGATTCTGAGGTATCAAAACCAGCAAGGGGGAAGGAGTCATATATCTAAAAGCACAACGAGTACACATGATGAACTTAACACTTTTACCTGATTGAAGTTATCCCAGAAAGACAATGGTCATAACCGTGTATTATTCCAACTATTTGGGGGAAGGATATATTATTCCAACTATTTGGGGGAAGGATGTATTATTCCAACTATTTGGGGGAAATGGTCTCTGGAGACTTTTGGTATGTGTTACATCAGCGTTCAGTTGGAAGAAATGTGAGAAGAATATTTGGAGCGTGAGATGATATTGCTTATCGACATCTTCGATATGGTTATGATAAAGTGCTTCTGGTTATTGCTTCATGTACACTATGTAATGATGATTTCGATGAGATCGCAACCATCAGGGGAGAGATTTGTGTACATCAGGGACGCACAACATGTTCACATGATCGAGCTTATTCAGTTATTCCGGAGTTGATATCCACAGAGATGATCAGTGATTAACATGTTACTTGGATGTCATACTCTTCACTCTGGTTGGGTACATGTGTACACTATGGGCTGATTGGTTATATGTAAGATATAATTGTTCTCCCATACAGACGACTGCACAAATCCGCAGAATGATGATTACATCGGGGATACACAACAGGTTCATGTGATCGGGCTTAATCATGTATCCCGAGTTTGATAACCGCAGAAAGGATCACTGGTTCAACTTGTTACTTCGATGTTTTCATGTTTCTTTGGGTTGTTGAGCTTCATTCAATGAGACTGTTATCCTTCACATTCTACTTCTTGGGAGAAATTGTCTTAATTCGAAGATTGTCGGTTTTGGGGGAAGCTACCAAAGATTCTCATTTAGAAGGCTCATGTTCAGACGATTTTCTTAGAAGCCTCGAATGCTTTGGTGGTTAAAGTTTAAGAGATGTTGATTTCTTTCTTCTACAACGTGCTGAACGATATCCTTATCTCGGTACTCATTTCATCATCCTCTTAAACTAATTTATCTCTTGTAAATAGTTATTCAAAAAGCAAAATACAAAATTACAAAACCAACAAAAAGCAAATAGAAAAATATAAAACTTTCAAAAATCCATAAAAATTTGAAAATCTTGAAAAATTTCAAAAAAAAAATATTCTCATTATTGTCATGCTTCTCTCGATTCGATAATATCTACGGTCTTTGTGCTGTCATTCAAAGAATGACACGGGATTTTAGATGTTGTTCGAATGTTCTTAAAAAAAAATCAAAAATATTTTTGGGAGAAAGTGAAACAAAATGGTTTATTGTCATTTCAGGCAGTAACCCGCTTTTCAGAGAAAGAACAGAGCCATGCTTTATCTCATGTTTCAAATCTCATGCTCTGATTCTTTAAACAAATCTTTACTATCTAATGAAAACTAGTTGTTTTGAAAAATAACTCGGACTCTATTTTTGCAAATCATCTGGACTTAAAGTTTGTCAAAATATCTATCTCTCAATCAACAACTTATGTCATTGATTGAGGGGGAGAATGATTTCAATTAAATCAAAAGATTATTTGTCATACAATTGTTTTCAAAAGATATTCTAGAATGTTTAATCAATGGAGTTAACAGTCTCAAAATCCGATCCTTATCAGTTAAAATGTTTTCATAATCAAGTCACAATTCTCCTTTAAAGCTTTCAAAATCAATTTAAATCTACAGAGATCACAAATCTCAAATGATTTGATAATTGTGATCGGGGGAGAATTTGTGATTTAAATTGGATTTAATCTGATAATTCGGTAAACGGTTTTATAAGGATGAACAAGCTCTTCTTCCCACATGTGCTAAACGATTTCAAATTTTCCATGCACATGTTGAAGGGGAGCATCTATCTTAAACCACAAAAATCTGAAACATGATCAATTTGAATGTGCAGTCTTTTCCCTCTAGTATGTGCAAAAATATTTTAATATCTCGAGACATATATTGAGGGGGAGCTAATTTTTTGAAAACCTCATCCTTCCCCAATATGCTTTATCTACTTGTTTGATCAGGGAAGTGATGTTGATATCTTTTAGAAAGTGGTAATCAAAGAAGTTAATTCTTTCTCTTGCCTCTGTGTTCTTAAATAATTTCAAATACATGATGCACATGTTGAGGGGGAGCTCTTCTTCTAAAAATATCAAAAACAATTCAAGTACAAAATGCTTTGATATTATATCACAAGTATCTGGATTGATTTTCAAAAGGTTTTCAATTGGTTCCAATGGCAGATGAACAATACCAAATAGACCGACCAACTTTACTTTATGTATGGTGATATAAGGATGATAAGGTTAGGTATTTGTTCCCATGATCCACCAGAACCGGAGGGATCTACCCAGGGACAATCCACTAGATAGTGTAGAAGTCCTTAGGTATATTGAAAAAAGGAGAAAAATAAGATATGGGAAGAGTGCTGACTGAGACTGAGCTAGTACTAGAATAAACCCAACAAGGTTCTAGCTATGAAGTCTCGGTAAGCACTGAAGGGGTTGAAGAATGAAAAAGAATTGAATGAGAAAAGGGTGAAAACAAATAGCCCTCCATTTATTCAACCTTAAGGAAGATACCGGGTTCAATTCATATGCTACTGGTGGTTACCAAGGTAACATCGGTATTGAAGACAAGACGTCATGGACCCAGTGACGCACTGCACTTCAACATCCCAAACCACTCAAGTTCCTCTTAAAAGGACTTGTTTCATTCTCAAGGGGAACCGACATTATCTATCGATTTTCTCTTAGAGATTGTTGATATTGAAGAAGGAGACCCTTCCCTAGTCTCCGATATAGGATCCAAATATGCACAATTGAGTCTAGAGCCACGAGATCATCAATAAATCTTATTAGGACACTTTCAATGAAGACTCTCTGTTTCACACAATGTGGAAAGAGAGATTATATCTTGAGTCCTACGCATTATCCTTGTGGTATTGCCAGAACATCCGAGTGATATGTAAACATATTCACAATGAAGATGGAAAGCCTTCTGGAGCCAACATCAAACAAGCTCCTGGTAGGTGGCATGTAAGATCTATTCAATAGATCAACCATGTGACAACTGAACGGAAACAATGGGGCGATTCAATCTTTTGAATCAATCCTGGTTCATGATATGGATTGACGGATACCTTTGAAAAACCGGTCGCTGTGCTTAAAAACTCCTTTCTTTAGCACATCAACTGTGTACGAATATTTCAAATCAAAAGGTGTTTATGATTGATAATTGATTTTCATTAAAACCTTCGTTGTATTGCAAAAACTCTTTCTTTAAGCAATACACGATTGTTTTTCAAATCATTTTTCATCAATTAGTGAATCTCAATTTGCTGGTTCACTCACTCCGTGTTGTCTTCTTTGAGTCGTTCCGGTTTGAGAACAACTAGAACAGCTGCGAAACCCTGTCAAGGAGATTCTTAGGAATCCTACCTGATCACAGGCAGTACTTGTACTAATCAACAGGGAACCGTGGTCCGTGTACCTCAATTCAACGAAAGTGATCAAAGACACTTTCGTGCACTTTATTGCTAACTGTTGTATGCAGGTACGTCCGACGTTTGCAGCTGATCAGAATGAAGCAGTCAATCCATAGCCGCATGCTCACACAATACATTCATTCCAAAGAAATCATGATTAGTGCATCAATGACTCTGATATTTTCACTCCATGCTTCTGCTACGTTGCTGCCAATATCATGAATCAACGAAAGCTTCCGCTACTCTGATGAGAATATATCATGATCCAGAATGTGAGCATGTCGGTCCAAATGTCACAACATCACATAATACCAACACACAACGGACGAGTCAGAGATTGATGTTAGCTGATGATCTCAAAACTGGCTCAAAACTCATTATCACGTGGATCAGTAAAAAGACCTCCACTTGGATTAACCAAACATGCAACGTGAAGAATCAATGACTACGAGCTTCAGAGCAAAGTACTACATCAATAATGCAAGAACAATTTAATATGTAATATCTATTTGTATTCAATGTAATTTTAAGATGTGTTTGAGGTGACTTCCCTTAGGGGGAGATTGTTAGGATTTAGTAAATCCAGTTATTGAAGAGTCGGTCACCTCAAGTATATGTAATCGTTAGAAAGCTCATAGTCGTAGATTATTATAAGTTAAGTAGTATTTAGTTTAAGTAACACCGTGGAGGACGAACGGGTCTTTACCCACTGTATGCCTGATCCACAGCCCGTCAGGTGGCGTTTTATTGTAAGACTATAAATACTCTCTACCTCCCAAGGTAGAGAGTTGGAGCTCATAATAAGATTTTTCTTTCTCTCACTAAAGTTCCCTAAACCTCTAACTTTCTCTCTCTAAAACTCATCTTGTACGCCTCTTGTGTTAATGATATGATGTGTTTGTGAAATCCAATATGTTACATGCAGCCTCAACATCTTCATCAGGAATTTTCTCAGACTTCTCCATTTCTGGTTCCTCAAAGTCATAGTTGATAGAATCCTGAAGTTGCTTTTGTTGTTGTTCGTGGGTGGTGGTACCAGTTCCCTTATCGGGTTGATTAACCGCATCTGAAACCGGTGTAGATAGTGCACCACCACTTGACCCTCCGGGGCCACGAATTTGTTGTTGTTCGAACTCTTTGGCAACGTGTTGGAGTCTGAGGTTCTTGAGCTTCTTTCTGTAGTCTTTGTCCAGTGGTTCTTCATCCGAGTTCTCCTCTTCCTCTGGCTCAGCAACTGGGTTTTAACCTTTATCAGCTTTTGGACTGGGAGATTTTGCTACTGTCAAAGTATCATCGATTGGAGTTCAGAGTAGATGACCTCTTCGTCCTTTTTAGTGTCCTCTGAGTCCTCTTCAATTAGCTTTTGTTGCGGTTCAGGTTTGGGAATAGGGATAGCACCTTTTGATGGAATTTTCCTTTTGAGAACATGAGTCCTCTTAGGATACTTTCTCGTACTTTCAGTGCTCGTAATACTTCCAGCACTGCCTCTCCTTGTCTTCCTGACATGCGTCCCAGAAGACTTTTCATCAATAAATCCCACTTTGCCTGCTTCCACTGCTACCAGATATCATTTGTACGAATAAAGTTCTTTGATAGCATCAGTGAGAAGACAATCTTGTAACACTGCACCTTGTTTCTTTGTCGTTGAGTCCTTAAATCTAACAACGTTGAGTGTGGGCTCAACCAACACGGAGTGATGTTTGGGGTCTTCAAGTCTTTGGGGAATATCTGGATTGGTTTCAAGAATCTTTTTGATCAACAATTTTGTGTATCTGATATAAGGGATCTTGGAGCCAGGCCTTTTAAGGTAAGTCATCATGTCGTCCCAGATAACAGCTGCAAATTCAATGTGTTTTATGTTGACCATGCCCCAAAAGATTTGAAGTTCCATGAGCTTTGGATGCTCATAGCCACTGTCACGTCCAGAAACGGATTTAGCAATCATAATGTACAGTGTTCTCCATGGTTGAGGAATATTCTTGAGATCCACTAAGGAATGTTTTGTGATAACTCCAGCAGCCTCATCATAGCCGATGTCGACCATGAATTGGAGAACGACCTCTTCCGTAGGAGTAGCAGAGAATTCAGTAGGCTCAATGGTTGGAAGAAGAAGAACAACTCTTAAATCTGCAGGAGTGATGGTAACTTGTTTGTTGTTCAGCGTCACCGTCACAGCACTTTGACCTTTGACCTTTTGAATTGTGTGCCAGAATTGATGAAGGTAGATCTCTGGTACAGTAGCTGAATTTGTGAGCATGTTCTGATAAGGGTGAGTCTTCAGAATATCCACTGCAATCTGGCAAGAAGACTCAGAACATGTGATGTTGTCAAAGTCAACTCTGAGATTATTCTTTACAATCTTCATTGGGTAACCATTGGGAAAGATGTCTTCAATAGTGAGAACATTTGGTGCATCTACATTTTCCATTTGAACGTCCATATCGTGATCTGAAAGATATTTAGCCAAAAGAACCAACATATCGAAAGACATTATGTTAGTCAAAAGTTGATTTTATTGTCTATTTATTGAATGTGATATGTCAATGAATGTTACGAGTCCAATGTCACTTGTTAGTCCAATAGTCCAAAGACGTCGTGATAAGTTTCGTGAGTAGATTAACTTTGAGTTTTAAAGTCCAAGTTTTCACTTATTTTCACAACTTATTAAACATTTAAGCTCATTAGTGACATTTAGGTTTCGTGACGTTATGATTTATTTATTTACAAGTTTGCACGCGTAACAATTCACAATTTTGGTTAAAAATTAGGCTTAGGCGTAGGTTTTGCAAGCTTATGCGTAAACAGTGAACCATACGCGTAGTTATAAGCTTATGCGTAGGATCTTGACATACGCGTAAGAAATGTTACGCGTAGGAAAAGAGGGCCTTATGCATAGAGCTTACGCGTAAGCGTATATGGGAGCTTACGCGTAAGAGTGAACCTTATGCGTAAAGCTTACTGTTTACGCATATCCTTCACATGATACGCGTAGTCCCCTTTGTAGAACCTTAAGCGTAAAGGTTACGCGTAAGATTTCTCTTACGCTTAACATTCTACGCGTAAGGTGATCCTTATGCGTAGTAACTCAGTTAACTTTGATTCTGAATAATTCACGCGTAAAACCTTAAACAAATTCATCATAACATCATCATTAACACATTATTCAATACTTTTCGGTTTTCACATGTTATATCAATCAGACACAGTTACGCGTAATACTTAAACCCTAAACATTCAAGAATTACGAATAAGGAATCTAGACATTGGAAATGCACCAAATCATTTCTGGGATATCTAAGAGGCCATATGACTATGTTGCAACAAGTTTTAACATCAAAAACCTAATGGATCAAAAGTACCCAATTCGTATGAACATAAACCCTAATTCTTAGTTTTCACCAAACTAATGTTTCTGGGTATGTTTCAAGCAAGGTTTTGGTTAATTAAACATGTTACCAACATAACACAACCATCTTTTTAACCAGAAACACTCCCAAATGAAAACACCCAAATTTATGCTTAAACCCTAATTTTGAAAAATGGTCAATTCGTGTTTCTGGGTGGATTTGTTTGATAGAAATGGTATAAGAGTGATTATATAAACATTTTAACACAACCATTTTAACAAATAACACCCAAACATGATTATGTGTTCATACGCTTATGCGTAGAACACAAATTCATGCCTAGACACAAATCTAGCTGTTGGATCTTGAAACAAATCAAAACCATTGTTTGTAATAACACGAAGATCATTTAAACACTTACAGATTGAAGGTTTATAACACGGATTTGAAGATGAAATGATAGGCGTAGGATTTAGTAGATGAAATAATAAATGAGGGAATTAAATGTGAAAGTAAGGTTGGTGGAGTTGTTTTGTTAAAAAATAGTTTGATCTTTTGACAACATTGGTCCCTCCACCTTAACCATTTTCATCTAACGCCCATAATTTCCATTTATTGGTTACGAAAAGAATGATATTTGGAAAGAAACTTGACGACACTCCCCCTTGACTTAAGAAATAATGAAATTTTATAAATTTGGATCCGGGGAGTGTCAATAACCAGAAATGTGACCACCATTATCAAAGAAACAACCGGGATGAGGTAACATGCAAGTACAAGGTTTTATGAAACCGAAAAATATTTACTTTCTCCCCCTCAACACTTGACCGAGAAAAATACTGAATTTTGAAAGAGTAAAGTGTTGACGGAAGTTTTGTACTTGCCATGTTTGAAAGAAATTAGATAGGAGAATATTTTTGAATTTTATCAGATTTTATATTTTTGTATTTTATTTTTGAAAATATTTACAAAAGAGGTTTTGGTGTTTGACTGGTTTTAAGAATGTTTTAAAAGTTCATCTAGTTCCTCTGGAGTCAAACACCGCATACCAATCCGGTGGACCAACTCATTAAACCTAGCTTGAGCTAAGGCTTTGGTGAGAAGATCTGCCAGTTGGTATTCAGTACCCACAAAGTATAATTCAACGGTACCGTTTTCCACATGCTCCTTAATGAAATGACATCGAAGATCGATGCGCTTTGATTTTGAATGTTGAACAGAGTTGCACGAGATCGCAATAGCACTTCGATTGTCGCAGTACATCGGGATTCTGTCAAATATGTAACCATAGTCTTTGAGTTGTGTTCTCATCCAAATGACTTGAGCACAACACGCCGACATGGCTACATATTCTACTTCAGTTGAGGACAACGATGTACAATCCTGCTTCTTCGATTGCCATGACACCAGTTTATCACCAAGAAATTGTAAAACTCCTAAAGTACTTTTGCGAGAGTCTAAGCAACCTGCGTGATCAGCGTCTGAAAAAGCTATTAGTTCAAAACCAGAATCCTTCGGATACCAGATCCCCAAGTTAATGGTTCCCTTGATATATCGGAGGATTCTTTTAGCCTCAGAGAGGTGAGTTTCAGTTAGTCTTGACTGATAACGGGAGCAAAGATAAAAAGCAAAGACAATATCAGGTCTACTGGCTGTTAGATACATGAGAGACCCAATGATACTTGGTATTTGGTAGGGTCAACCAATTTCCCATGCAAATCAGCGTCCAGTTTCTTGGTATGTGCCATTGGAGTGGCATAGGTATCACAGTTTTGCATTCCATTTTTGTTTAAAATTTCAAGGGCATATTTGGACTGACTATAGAAAATACCACGGGGTGATTGATGAACTTGCAGTCCTAGAAAGAACGTAAGTTCACCCATCATGGACATTTCAAAATGTTTTTTCATAAGTTTTGAAAAAGCGTTTGAGTATTTTAAATGTGTTGACCAAAAAATGATGTCATCCACATAAATTTGAACAATTAAAATGTGTGCCCTGTGATATTGTATGAATAGTGTAGGGTCGATCGAACCTTTGGTGAAATTATTGGCAATGAGAAAGGATGATAACTTATCGTACCACGCCCGAGGAGCTTGTTTAAGTCCGTAGAGAGCCTTGTTCAGTTTGTAAACGTGGTTCGGGAACTCTGGATCAACGAATCCTTTTCAGTTTTCCATTGAGAAAAGCCGTTTTGACGTCCATCTGATAAATGGTGATGTTCATGTGAGCCGCAAACGCCAGGAAAATCCGTACAGCCTCAAGATGAGCAACTGGAGCGAAATATTCTTCAAAGTCAATACCCTCTTCCTGTCTATAACCCGTAGCCACCAGACGTGACTTATTTCTGATTACGGTTCCTTCAGCATCCAACTTGTTTTTCCAAATCCATTTGAGACCAATGACGTAGACCCCTGTTGGTCTTTCAACCAATTCCCATACTTCAAGACGTTTAAACTGATTGAGTTCTTCTTGCACGGATTCAATCCAATTGTCTTTTGTCATTGCATCTTTAATGCTTTTAGGTTCAGATTGGCAGACAATGAGTACATAGATGCAATGTTCACCGTCTGTGTGAAGACGTTGTCTAGTTACGACTGGTTGATTCGGGTTACCAATAATATTCTCAAGAGGATGGTCTTTCGTCCAACGATGTGTGGAAGGTTGATGTTGATATACATTCTGCAGATTGGGAGGATTCAAATGGCTTGTGAATGATTCCGCAACATCAGATGTGACAGTTTCATTAGCAAATGGGTTGAAGAATGCATTTGGATCATAATCTGCAGGTGGGGGTACTTCATTGTTCAGAAGATCATCAGCTGGTTTAGCGTCGTTGGAAGCGGTTTGTTCAACTGTTGTTTTAGAATCAACTGGTGGTGCTTCCTCAACAATAGTTGTTGTAGCAGGTGTATCAGGTATTGGATTTTGATCAGGTTGATCAGCGGAAACATTGGATACACCTGGTGCACTTTCATCAATATCATCACTAAACAGAGGAGCAAATAGTTGTTCCCTTTGACGTCGAGTTAGTTGTAAACTAGGTTCAGCTGATGATGGGGTTTGAGGGAAGTTTAAACGGTTATGACCGGGTTCCAAGCTGTTATGCTCAGAAGCCATTTCTGTAAGCTCATCGAAATTGGCATGAATCGTTTCCATAATCTCCCTTGTATGACGATTCCAGATCCGGTAACCCTTGGAGTTTTCATAATATCCTATAAATACTCCAATGTCAGCTTTGGCTTTGAGCTTACCAAAGTCATCACGATCATTATTCGGATAACAAAGGGTTCCAAATACATGAAAGTGTTTGAGATTCGGTTTACGGTTGTGGATAAGCTCATAAGGTGTTTTGTTGTAGCGCTTGGTAATCATTGAGCGATTCTGAGTGTAGCATGCAGTTGACACGGCTTCAGCCCACAAGTAATCTGGAAGTTTAGCATTAATTAACATTGTTCTTGCAGCTTCCACTAACGTACGGTTTCGTCTTTCAACAACTCCGTTTTGTTCTGGTGTACTTGCAATAGATGTTTGATGCTCAATTCCCACTTTCTCATAAAATGCAGGAAGAGTTTGATTCACAAATTCAATTCCTTTGTCTGTTCTGATTTGTCTGACTGTGTTCCGGAGCTGAACTTGAATTTTCGTGAGAAAGGTAATGATCATCTGTGGAGCTTGATCTTTACTTCAAAGAAAATAAACCCAAGTCCATCTTGATTAGTCATCTACAATTACCAAGATGTAGTGTTTGCCATTAATCGTCTGCACGCGCATTGGGCCACACAAATCCATGTGAAGAAGATGAAGCACATGCTGTGAGCTGTGTTCCACCTTTGAAGGAAAGTGAGCACGAGTGCTTTTCCCTTGTTCACAAGCTGAGCAGAGGTGATCTTTAGAATATCGGAATCTTGGGAGAACTTCAACAAGTTTGTATCGAGCAAGGTTGGTTATGGTTTGAAAGTTTAAATGTGAGAGACGACGGTGCCATAGCCAAGATTTTGTAGATGTTGCCTTTGAAAGTAGACAGATGGGAGATGAAGCAATCATGTCTTGCATTGAGATTGTATAAAGACTAGAATTGCGGGTGCCAGACATAAGATCGTTTCCTTGTAGATCACGAATGAAGCAAGTTTTCTCCCGAAAAGCAACTTCCAAATCTCCATCACAGAATTGACCTACTAAGAAGAGATTGTGACCGAGGCCTTCCATATAATAAACCTTGCTAATTTCAATGTTGCCATTGATGTAATCTCCGTAGCCCATGATAGCTGCGAAGTGATCATTCCCGAATCTGACAGTGCCAATGAACTTTGCAACAAAGTTTGATAACAGTTTGAGATTGCCTGTCATGTGTCGGGAACTTCCGCTATCAACAATCCAAAGGATGATCTGTATCACCTGCATTACACACAGACGACACAGATGGAATAGAAGTAGATGTGGAACCCGAAGAGTTAGAGGGTTCCAAAGCACTTATAGTAGAAACACACATATCAATGATTTTAGGTATCCATTTAAATCTAAGTGTATTATGTAACCATTTCTGCCATCTCCAACTAGTCTTAGCTTTGGTCTTAGTGAATGCACTAGGTGATAAGTTCTTCCTAGGAGGTGAAGGGGGTTCTATGGGTACATCAATGATCGTAGTTGGAACACTAGATGGTGGTTTACCTAGCATAGACTTAGAAGCATTAGTGGGCCTAGAGGTATTCCGTTTTCTATTATTCTGCTTACGATTCAAGATAGCCTTAGCAACACATTTATCATGAAAACCAGAAAACATGCTTTTATGACAACCAACACAAGAGGCTTCAAACAAAACATTAAGAATACTTAAAGATTCAGCATTCGTTACATCACTTTGTTCATTACATTTGTCAGACGCAATATCTAAAGTGGGTGCAACTTGAGTTTTATTCAAAGTGCTAGGGTGTTCTTCTACTTCAGCATTCTTTATTGTTCTTTTCTTACGTCGCAACTTCCTATTCTTCCTTGTATTGCTCCTAGGCTGTGAAGTGCGGGCGTTGGGAAAAGAGGCAACTATTCCTGTTTCAGTAGAGGGAAGCACATTAGTATCTTGTGGTTTGTCATTAGGCATTCTAGTGTCACTTTTTCTAAGTGTTACAGGTGCAAGTACCTTAATGTTACTAAGCTTAACTTGTTCATACTTTCCTAACTTCTCTTTTAACTCAATAATAGTGTGCAACAAATCTTGATTTTCAGAACGAAGATTTCCATAAACATTTATGACTTCTTTAGTGTGTGAAAGATAATGATCAAGTTCGTTTGATGCTTCATCACGAGTCTGTTTGAGTAAATCAAATATGACACCATATTCCTTTTTAACTTTTGCAAGTTCTTGTTCATATTTTGAGATTTGACATTTCAAAGACGCGTTTTGATCATCCAGTTGCTCAAGTTTTGGATTAAAAGGTTTAGAATGCAACTGGTTGATTTTGTTTTGCAAAGCAAGTTCACGATTTTGACAATCTTTTTGACACCATTGAAGATGACATTTTTCATTTGAAAGCTCGTTTAACAATCGTTCATTTTCAACTTTTAAAGACTTGATTTGTGACACAGTATCAGTATTCTTAACGTTTTCAACATAATCAACAGAATCAGCAGAGATATAATCAAATGCATATGCAAAAGAATGTAATAACACCACATTATGGATATCAACACAGATAACATCTTCCAAGAGTCGATCAACATCTTTTCGTAACATTTTCTTTTTACGTTTTGTATTTGAAATAGATGTTTCTGTTTTCTCGAAAACTATTTTCATCAGTCCAAGTTCCTTATGAAATTCCCTTCCCAAATACAATGCACAATTTTTCAAGTTTTGAACATGGGGTAAAAATTTTTTCTGAAAAATATCTCTTTGTTGTCGCGCCTGAGGCGATTGAAAATGTTCAAATTTTATTTCAGAATGAAATTCAATCTCACGTTCTAAAAGTTTGATGTCAGATAGGAAAGTGTCAAAATATCTAAGAATTTGACGACTTTCGGGTATTGATTTTACTTCACTGAGTGAAGGTAAAGGACCATTAATTTGTGCATAATTGGGTTGGGGACCAACATTAGAAGACTCAGACATAGGTGTGATAACCCAAGGTGTGTTAGAAGTATCCTTTTGTGCGACGAAAGTGACGGCTTTTGAATAGTTAAATGGTTTGTTGTAAACAACATTTTCTAATTTTGATCGACTCTTGTCATCTGCATCTAATTCCTCTTGACGATTATATTCAACAACACTCATAATGGAATCATCAATTCTATGTTCTGCACTGTAAACGTCAGGATTTGGTTTGAATGCTCTATTAGAAAACTTAGGTTTGTAATCAGCAAGATTCGGTCCATATCCATTTGGATTTGGTTTGAAAGTAAACTTTTGAATCGTTGTGATTGATTCACCATGTTTATAAACAACATTTCGAAACTCTTTGATTTTGTTTTGTAAGTCGACAATTTCCTCAAGATAGGCATCTATTCGTTTCGTTGAATGCTTTTTGTATTCAGAGAACTGTTTTTGACAAGTTAACAACTCAGACTTGGCTTTTTGAGTTTCCAAAGTAAGAGCGTTAAGTTGTTGTTTATGATCATATTTCAGTTGTTCTATTTGAGACAACAAAGCATTCTTGGATGCGACTAGATCACGTATCTGTCGTTCTAATGATTTTTCGTTTTGGTAAGATTTAGCAAAAGCGACTTCAAAACCTTGTTCATGTTTTTCTTGAGTTTTAAAAACGTTGAGTTGCCTTTTTAAGCATTCAATATCCCTGGTTAACAGTGCATTTTTATTTTTTAATTGCTGATTGAGTTCACAACATTGTTCCATTCGGGATCATTGGTCATTAAGTAAGAGGTCAATATCTGGATTAGGCAAAGGTTCAACGTGAGTCTCAACATGATCATTATTCAGATCCTCAAGTATAACCACGGAGTCAACTTGATTATCAATGGTAACCAGGAGGTCATCTTGATCGTCAAATGTAACTACCCTAGATCTAGTTGAGTATCATCAGAACGAGATGTGGACGGCTCATGTTGAACATTCTGAGCCTCGTCGGATTCAGATGTTGGATGAGATAATAGACCAGTGATGAATATGGTTTGATCCGGTACCTGAGACAAGCCGTCAGTGTCATACACTGGGCCTGTATCACTCATGTGGAGTACGTGCATGTTTGCCATCAACATAACTGCTGCATTAGCCTGCAAGTCCTCCATATCATCATCAGAATCTGCATTTGCCATGAAGCTCTGTTCCTTGTTGGTAAGAGTTCCACCAGCTTCATCCTTAAGAGCCAAGTGTAAAGCCTCCTTGTGATAAGCGCTACCTCTTGTCCTTGGCTTTGGGCATGCATTAGCCAGATGACCCTTCTCATTACAGTTATAACAACGAAGACCATAAATCCCATTCTGAGCATTACCATGTTCAACCACGTGAGTCCTTTCTTGTTGTGGAGCACCCATGTTATTCCTTCCCATTGGATTAAACCCTTGACCACCGCCCATCTGACGAACATTACCACGATTCTGAACTTCAACACGTCCATTGTTAACAACAGCCTGATTTCTTGTGTTTGATGAGGTACGAATGCGATTGTTGGATTTGTTTGAATATCGGCCGAAGGCTCTAGCAATCATAACAAACCCTTGTTGCAATGCATCGAAAGCTTCTGTATCCTCATTAGATTCACTGTAAAGTGCTTGATCAGTGTTGTTGTTGTATGGAACCAATTGAGTTTCTTGAGATTGGTGCTGTGATTGATCATATGGTGTAATTGTTGCAGTTGGTTGAGCAGTGGGTTGTGGAGGATTTGTGAATACAGTTTGTAAGGTCGGGAATTGAGGATAACAAGCTTGGGCCCACAAAGCTAGTTGTTGAATATCCGAAAGTGAAGGCGAAACAGGTAGTCCACGGATAACCCTTTCTTTATCAACTTCCTTTTGGTGGGGCTTCAAATAGTCGTACAGCAATCCGTATGTAGCATGATGAAGATTCTTCGGTTGACGGATGAAAAGGACATAATTTTCCCAATCAGGACCAAGACTACTTAGGAACTTAGTGTTGACTGCAATTCTTGGCATAATGATGTTATGTTTTTCCAAGTCATTGATGATGTCTGAGAATCGATGATGATATGACTCCAATGTCTCTCCTGGTTCAATCATGAAATGTTCATAAGCCAAGTAGATTTTGGATTCCATGTCTTCTTGATTGAGTTCAGTGCCTTCCATGAGAAGATGAATATGTTCCCACATTGCTTTAGCAGTCTTTTGAGCATCAACACTTCGAAGTATCGGATTGGGTAATCCCAAAAGGATGTATTGCATTGCTATTTCATCGGCTTCAAAATGTAGAAGTTCATCAGCAGTGAGGTCAGTAAGACATGCAATGTTGGTGACATCACCTCTTGGTGGATTAGCGTTTGGATCTCCGGGTGTAACGACAGTAGGCATCTGAAACGGACCTTCAAGGATGACCTTCTTTAAGAACTTTCCATGTGGCTTCTTTAGATCACAAAACCTAAAGAACCTAATCACCCATTGATCGTAGTTTCCGGGAGTGAGCATTGGAGGTCTATCAAGTGATCCAGCCTCATGAATGGATTGTTGGCTACTTAAAGCTTCACACATCTTTGCAAACCAAGACGGTTCCTTCATAGTATTCCTGGACGGATGTTGATAGTTAAAGTTTGTGTAAGGTTGTACTTGAATACTAGGGGTGGTTGAATCATTTGTGGTTGAATTGCTCCTTGAGGAAATTGTTGTTGATAAACTTGTTGTTGTAGATTGAATTGTTGTTGTTGTTGACTAAGTTGTTGTTGTTGTTAAGGATACACATGAGGAAAGTAGTTAGAGTATGGTGGTTGTGACATCTTGAAAACTTGTGTTGTAAAATGGATCTTTGTAGTCGAATGAAACTTTGTTGATGAAGTAACCTTATGCGTAGAAACCAAGTTTAGGCAAAGAGAACCTTAGGCGTAAAAACACCAACTTACGCTTAAGGTTTAAGCTTACGCGTAGGGTTAAGTAAACCTTAGCTTATGCGTAGACTAAGAACTTAGGAGTAGAATGCTTATGCGTAAGATTTGCTTATGCGTAATACAAGGCTTAGGCGTAAGGAAATGCTTAGGCATAAAGATTCTACGCGTAAGAATTAGCTTAGGCGTAAAACTAGGGTTTTGCCCAAAAAATCCTTTACACTTATTCCAGTGCAAAAGATATCCAAAGTCGAAGTGTTTTCAGGCTTATCCAAGCAAGAAAACACTGAGTAAACCAAGAACACTGAAGATCAAACCAAGGAAACCTTACGCGTAAGATTAGGGTTTTCTTATGCGTAAGATTTGTCAAAATCTTTCAAAACTTTGCTTTCTGCCCAAAAGTGTTTCTAAACCGGATTTTTGTGATGAAACAGCTTCAATATCACCAAAATAACACAAAAGTGTGAAACTTGATGATCCAAAACACGTATTCACCTTACGCGTATAAATGAACACACGATTAAAACCAAGCGTAAAAACAATGAAATACACGTAAAGTTTGAAACTTTTTGCCAAAAACTTAAACTTTAACACCTAATAACCTTGAAAGTACAAGAATCTTGGATTTGAAAGTGAAAAAAGATGAGTTTTTATGCGTATGAAAGTTTGAGTACCGAGCTTTACGCGTATGACCAAAAACTTCAAAAACAAAATCGTTTCACCCAACTATTTGGCGATTGATACCAATGTTAGGTTCCCATATTAGTAACACAAGCATCAATATAAGAAAGGAGATGAAGGAAGGATCGGATGAACACACTAACACTCTACGCGTATGATATTAGAGAATAGTTATGCATAAGTGAAATGTAAATGTGAACAACCAACCTTCAAGAGAAGGTTTACAAGATTATTTATAGGAGGGAACTAGGGCAACACACCAAGTTCCCATCCTTTCCTTATTGGGCTTTGCATAGGCTCATGGGCTTTCTACATGAGCCTAGCCTGGATTACTAACATAAAAGCCATAATTAAGCTAACTATTACATATTAATTACTAACACTTGAATTCTAGTTTAGGAGTGATTCCAACAAGCCTCCTAAGCATAAACCATCAGTTGAATGATCTTAGGCACCATGATCAAAAAGACCTAGTTTTTAAGAACATGGAACCTAAACCCGAACAAGATTGTGATACGGTTAGAGTTGAACTTCCTAGTTGCATGTGTGGGACAGATTTCAAAACATATGACACGCATGAGGAATCCTTTAGGCAAATAGAACATAGTGATCAAATTTTTGAGAATGATTCTTATGAATCTGACCAAGAATTTAAAATGGCTAAAGAAGGATTTGAGATACTTAGGAGTGTATTTGGGTTAGATCATACTAAAACACATGATGAACATTTAGGAGATCTAGATATAATGGAGAATGAGGTGGAAACTCCAAGCCCACAAGCCCTACCATCACTTGAGGAACACACATCGCCTATAACTTACCCGAAAGAAGTAGAAGAGACTATAGGAGCCTCGATTGATATAGAACCTTTGGACCAAACGCCACTAGAGAATGTAGGTTTAGATGCTTGTTGTCATGACCTCTCTCTTAGTCCTAGGGAAGTTCCTAATTTTGATGAACCGAAGCCTCAACCAAAAACCTTACCCAATTTTCCGTCTTTAGATGTGAATCTAGGAATTGAATTAGGCCCCAATCCACCCATCAAAATAAATAGTCCGGGTAGTTTCTTGATAAAGGTAGTGGACTCTAGGCCATGTAGAGTGAAAGCTAATATAGGAGTAACCCGTGACCTTACACACTTACATCACCCATTCATGGTTGATAACAAAAAACATTATGGGTTTAAACCGGGTTTATTAGGTCAAGATGGATCCTTAACTAAGAATCTCTTGAAGTTGATAGAAGATGATCCATTTCTAGGAGAAAGACTTGATTCACCCGCTACACCCATAGAATTAGGTAAGGTTATAATGAATGGAGCACACCCCTTTGAGAATATAAATCACCCATCACCCTCTCCTCACGTAGCAAATTTCCACCCTAAGGGTGTGTATCGCTACTATCATCCGTACTTAAGCTTAATTGTAGAAAAAACTTCCCCTTTATCCGTTAAATAAGGGTAGAGTCAATCTCGTGACTCGAACAAAAAACAAGCGCTTCTTGGGAGGCAACCCATGTTTTTTTTTTTTTTTTTTTTATTTGTGTGTCATATATCTTTTCATTATTGTATGTTCTCATGTTTGAATTTGTGAAAATGCTTTATTTTGTCTTTAACCTCGTCTTAATTACATATAAAGGTATTTTACAAAAAGGATAAGTGTAGGAAGGATTACACACGTTTTTAAAATAACGTGAACATGAGAACTACAATTATTGAAAATGATATATATGTGTTTGTTAGAGTCAAATGCTTGTATCGAGTCATAATGGATGTTTTGCAGGAATTTTTCCAAATTTTAAAGGTGTAATTTTTCCTGAATTTTTCCAGAAAAATGCAGCAGGCCAGTTTTGTCAGGATCATAACCTGACGACGTCAGGAGGAGCAGAAACAGCTTATCTAACTTTCTCTCATTTTCTGTGCTACTTATAAATTTTTGAAATTTCTCAGGTCTTAATTTTCCATAAAATCTGTAAACATCCATTCCACAAGCATTATATCCTAGTGTAATAGAGTCATATGTAGTTTTACCGCCGATTTTACGCAAAGGTTTCATCTATTTTCTTAAAGTGTGCAGGTTTTATTTATCAAGAAGAAGAAACATAAGATTGGATGGAGCTTTTCACGCATACATTCTTCTTTGAAAGAATTTAACCACTACTTCACACGGATCCTACCGAGCTAATCAGAGGAGTATTAGTTTCTTTCTCTTTAATTACCTTCCGTTATCATAACTTTGATACTTTCGGGGAACATTGGGGACAATGTTCAGTTTAAGTGTAGGGAGGGAGAATAAAACAGGAACTTTGAAACTATGCTTATCCTTGATCATTTGTCTTGTCCTATTTCATTTGTGTAATAAACCATGAGAGATATCGGTTAGGATAATTTTGGCACCAAATTTAAAATTTTTCATGACTTGTACGAGTGGGTCTTTAGTCTTAATTAAGCGTCTCACGGATAGGAAGTTATATGACTAGCACAAAGAACCCTTTACCACTCAAATTCCATCCCAAAAATGTGAGGTTCACCCCTAGAATTATAGGAATTAAATCATTCACCTTTAATGCTTCGAGAGTGTACCGGTAGTATAATAGATTCTAGAACTTGTTTTGTGATGCATCCCGAGATCACTAGTGAGACTACACTTGTGTAGTTAGGAATAACTAAATGATAAGATACATTAGGATAACCCTTGTTTGATACCCGTATTATAATTACTTCTTCCACATCGGTTGAGTAATTCCCCCACACCCTTGCGTTGTACTCATCTTTAGTACACGATACCCCTAGTTAACCCCTCAGAGCCTATCCTTTTCGCGGTTCTCGTGATGTTTCGGTTTTCCAGAATATCAATGAAGAGCATTGTTTACAATCCACCCCCAAATGTACACCCAAATCGCCTTAGCCTACCTTGTATGCACTCACTTTTAGTGCATTATTGTTATCATACTAAACCCTTAGTTCAATTATCTAGTTACTTGCATGGTTGCTAAGTCGAGTCATATCTTTTGTACACAGTTTTGGGATGATTGGGACTCATGGGTAAAGTTAAATTTTATGGAATGACGGGAAAGAACGTTAAATTCAAATTCCCTTTATTTACGTAATAATGTACTCCAAGTGTTTTGATCTTTTCAATTCGGGTCAAATTAGTGTTAGAGTAATAAAAACTCAAGTGTAGGGATGTGCCTATAAATCCCTTATATTTTGATGTTATCGTAGAGGATGGTAGAGTAAAAGTGTAGGCAAAAAAAAAATGAAAAAAAACGAGTGTTGAAAAAAAATGAAAAAAAAAAACATACGGGCTAGCATCCTACATCTATATTTGTATTTATGTTTGTTTGTTTCAAAGTTATCTAGAGTTTAGAGAGCCGAGTCTTGGCTTAGCAACGCCATTCTTCTCATGCTTGTAACATAAAGATTTTTGACTTGCCACCACTAAATCACCTATCCAATCAAACCCTTTAAAAGACCTCTTAGATAGTTTTTCCTAGGTGCTTACGCCAAAGCGGTGGAGGTTTGATCTAGTCTCAAGCCTATGGTAATCTATGTACTATGATCGGTTAATGAGTGTTTATCTTCCATTTCCATTTGATATATTTCATATACACCCGAGAGATGAGAGTATCCAAACACCACTTGTGAGGTGCTAGTATATACTTTCCGTGCTTGTTATGACTATTGCGGGGCTTATACTTGTTATGAATTATGTTAAACCATTGCTTTATGCCCCTTAACTTATAAATTGATTGACCAAAAGCACATTTGCTTGAGGACAAGCAAATACCAAGTGTAAGGATATTTGATAAGGATTTAAAACGTACACTTTTAAGGGGTCAGTTAAGCTCTTAATCACCCACTTTTATATCCGTTACTGCTTAATTTCGTTCCTTTTCACTTTTTAGGTCTCTTGAAGGCAAAATGCTGGAATGATGCTTATTTGGACGAAAAGGAGTGAATATGTGAAGAAAATGGCTAAAGTCAAGATCAAGACACTCAAGCTGCTAGAAATGCACCCAACGGTGTCCCAAACAAAGGGCGACACCGTCCCTGATTTTGTGACAACACAGTAGTGAAATTGCTATTTTACACCTGACGGCGTCAGGCTTTGAAGAGTAGGGCGTCACGGAGACTTTTCTCCTCAGACGACCTAGATCCGGATTCAGACGACGTCAGAACTGAAGCTGACGGCGTCACAACCACAACGTGACGCCGTCCCAAAGTTGACTTGGCCAAGACGAAACCCTAATGGCGGCGATCTGACGGCGTCACAATTAAAAGGTGACGCCGTCGCAGTTGTAAAACTATATATAGAATTCGATTTTCAGACTTTTAAAGAGGTAGACTTGTGGATTAAAAACCTAAAAAGACTGTAGTCCGTCTTGGACAGTATTTTAGGGTTCTAATACCCTATTTTACATCGAGATAAGTTATGTACTCCTTTTATTTCATTATGTCTTCGATTGAATGTGTGTATGCGTCCATGTTTAACATGTCCGGCTAATTTACTTGTGTGTTTGCTTAGATCTATGAAACCTAGTTATTAAATATTGATTGGTTGTTTCTTATCTTAATTGTAATTGGCTTAGGAGTGCTTAAAGCAATCGTTGTGTTTTTAATGCTTGATTAATCTTTGTTGAACATTAGTTTATAATTACTAGTGGAATTGTAGGCTAAACATCCAAAGATAACCTTAGTGTTAAGTTTATGAATCCTAGAGATTTCGTAGTCATTAACCTTAGGTAGCTTCAAAGAGTTAGGGATAAAAGCACACCCTACGACCTTAGAAAACACAACGCGTTAAGAATAAGGACGTGACAATTCAACCACCAATAAAAGATAACTAGGGAGTAATAGTATCTAGGTAAACACATCTTTAATCATCATACGACCACACTTCAAAAAGACATAGACTACCCATTATATTAGATAATTAGATAGTAGAGTAATCGGTAGAAGTACCACCCCCCCCAAATCCAAACCCCTATATTTTACCTTTAGTTTCTAAAAAAAATATAAAAAGATAAAAAATAATCTTCCTCAACCTCAACCTTAGCGTAGTAATTTCTCACTTGCATTCCTATTCCCCTAGAGAACGATATCAATCCCCAAGGCTTACCCTAATACTACACTACAACGATTAGGTTCACTGCCTAGGTGGTTGAAAAACTTGCTCGAAGAAAAGGAAGTTTCCTTTGATCCCGAACGCGCGTTGTACGCGTATCAGAACCGTACTATCAAAATTTCAACGATACATCTTTTCAAAATACTCAAACTTTTTCTCCACAATATCTTAATTGTGCAGACTGTTGAGGGCCTCATGATGATTATCAATGTCAACCGTGGTATTCCGTCATTTTTTGTCGTGGAAAAAGTATTGCATAATTACTTGCCGAAGAACAAGCAGTTCGCAACGAAAAATCTATTCAATAATTACTTGCCGAAGAACAAGCTGCTCGCGACGAAGAATTACTAGCAGAGAAACAAGCAGATCAGATTAAAAAATCTATTAAAGAATTATTAATCGAAGAACGAGCAGCTGAAAGGCGTTCCCGATTACTCGAGGCTTACATTGATGATGACGATGATGAGGATACTATTCAAATGAGGGAATATTATGTGATTTTATCAGCTGAAATCGCACCCAAATAACCCGTAAACTCTCTAAGAATGGGGGATGAGCATTTTAGCACAATTTCGAAAACAGAATCGTCTAGAGTTCAGAACCTTGTCCCAATCCCATGTGAGTCCGAGGGTATTTCCGATAAAATGTGTGATATGCCTTTTAACGATAATTATCCTCCTCGTGACATTTCTAATGATCATTCTTAGATTTTCTCCGATTCTGAAAATTATTATACTTCGTATAATGACGATTCTTTATCTTGTGGAGACATCAATTATGTAGATGGTGAGGAGTATGCTCCAGAAGTTCTTGAATTTTAGGACAACTCTCCGAGTGGCAGTCCCACTCCATTTTCAGAACCTATCGTTTCTGACTCTTCCTCTTCTCTCATGCCGTTTGAGAGAAGTGACATCATTTTGGAAGAGATCGAGGCTTGTCTTAAGAATGATTCAATTTCATCGGAAATTGATGATACTGAATGTGATCCAGCGGAGATACTATTTCACTTGAGAAAATGCTATACGATGAACTGTCACTTTCTCTCCCCCGAAGGAAGTTAATGTTGAAGAAATTGTTGAAGTTAAGCCGTCAGATCCTCTGGATCTCGAGCTCAAGGATTCTTTAACCAATTTTGAGAGTTTTATCTTTGATACGGCAGAGGAGAGTAGTGGTAGTCCCACTTCTCATCCTGATGAGTCGTTTTGCTTTGATATCAATCATACTAAAGATACGAGTCGTGGCAGTACCACTTCTCATGCTTATGTCTCTCTTCCCGAGTATGATTCGTTTTGCTTTGATCTAGATCCTGAGGAGTTCTCCGGTGAACTCTCTCATATCATATCTCCTCTGGAGTATGATCATTTCTATTTTGATCTTGATCTTGACCGGAGGGGAGAAATGCTCTATCATAAGAGTTTACTTATTAATGACTGATGCGTGGGTTCGGGGTCGAGAAAACCTCCTTTTGTATGAGCAAGTTTTTTAACCTTCTAGGCAGTGAACCTAATCGTTGTAGTGTAGTATGGGGTAAGCCTCGGGGATTGATATCGTTCTCTAAGGGAATAGGAATGCTAGAAAGAGATTTATGATGAGAATGTGGGGTTGAGGATGATTCTTTTTTTTTTAATCTTTTTTATGGTTATTTAGAAAGCAAAGGTAAAATCTCGGGGTATATGATTGAGCGGTGGTACTTCTACTAATTTCACTACTTCTACTAATTATCTAGTTATCTAATTATCTAATTACTACGGATAGTTTTATTGGTCGGTTGAATTGTCACGTCCTTTATCTTAACGCGTTGTATTCCTAGTAGTTGGAGGGGGTGCGTATTCCCTAGTTCTATGAATGTATCTCTCTTATAGAATTCACGGGATCGGCAAGTATAATACTATCTCCCCCGAGCACCCTATCGTCATAAAGCACACTCACGCAATAAATACAACGATAGCCTAGTTGCACTCCTAGGCTTCTATCAATTAAGACAAGAGACAACCTAACAATAATCAATAACTAGGTTTCATAGATCTAAGCAAACACACAAGTAAATTAGCTAGACATGTTAGATAACCAAGCATACACACAATCAATTGAACATGGGGTAGACATAATTATAAATTGGAATAACAAACTTATCTTGATGTGTAAAATATGGTATGGGACCCTAGAATACTATCCAAGTCGGACTACAACTGAGTTAGGGTTTGCTCTCCAAAATTCTACCTCTTAAAATACAGAAAAATCGAATTCTATATATAGATTTACAATCGCGACGGCGTCGCCTTTTGCTAGCGACGCCGTCAGGTCGCCTTCATTAGGGTTTCGTCTGGGCTAAGTCATCGATGGGACGACGTCACTTGAGAGGTGTGACGCCGTCAGTCTTCATGCAGGACGTCGTCTGAACTATGGATCTTTGGTGTCTGGTGTGAAAAGTATGAGTGACGCCTTCCAGAAATAAGGCGTGACGTCGTCAGTCTTTAGGACCAGAAATTCCACTGAGCCGTCGCGTGCACTTTTTGATTAAGTCTTCATAGAGGGACGACGTGCCCTTTGGATGGGATGCCGTCAGGTGTAATGATCAGGCTTTGAGTGTCTTCGATCTTGACTTTGCCGTTTTCTTCATGTCTTTTCTCCTTTTCGTCTAAATATGCTTCATTTCAGTATTTTGCTTCCAAAAGACCTAAAAAGTGAAAATGAACGATTTTAAGCAGTAACGGATATAAAATATGTTGAATTAAGGCTTAAATGACCCCTTAAAAGCGTATGTTATAAATCCTTATCAAAAATCCCTACACTTGGTATTTGCTTGTCCTGAAGCAAATGTGCTTTTGACCAATCAATTTATAAGTTATGGGGCATGAAACATTGGTTTAAAATAGTTTACAACAAGTAAAAGCGCCACAATAGTCATAACAAGCTCGAAAATTATACACTAGCACATCACAAGTGGTGTTTGGATTCTCTCATCTCTCGGGTGTATATGAAATATAGTAAATGGAAATGGAAGATAAACACTCATTATCTGGTCATAGTACATAGATTACCATAGGCTTGAGAATAGATCAAACCTCCACCGCTTTGGCGTAAGCACCTAGGAACAACTATCTAAGAGGTCTTTACAAGGGTTGTAACGTTAGGCTTAGGGTAAGGAAATTAAGGGTTTTGTTGGATAGGGGATATTTAGTGGTGGCAAGTCAAAAGTCTTATGTTACAAGCATGTAAAGCGTGGCGTTGCTAAGCAAAGACTCGACTCACTAACACTAGATAACTTGAAACAAACACAAACTTAAACTTAAAAACATAAACATAAATGATAGACGTAGGATGGTAGCCCGTATGTTTTTCTTATTTTTTTCATTTTTTATCTCTTTTTCTTTCTTTTTTGTTCTTTTTTTTCATACCTTTTTACTCTACTATCCTCTATGATAACATCAAAATATAAGGGATTTATAAGAGCATTCCTATACTTGAGTTTTTATTTCTCTAACACTAATTGACCCGATTTGAAAAGATCAAAACACTTGGAGTATTTAATTACGTAGACAAAGGGAATTTGAATTTATCTTTCTTTCCCGTTACTCCATAAAATATAACTTTTTACCCATGAGTCCCAATCGTCCCAAAACTGTGTACAAAAGATATGACTCGACTTCGTAACCATGCAAGTAACTAGATATTTGAACTAAGGGTTAAATAATGATAACAATAATGCACTAAAGATGAGTGCATACAAGGTAGGCTAAAGCGATTTGGGTGTACATTTGGGGGTGGATTGTAAACAATGCTCTTCATTGATATTCCGAAAAACCGAAACATCACGAGAACCGCGAAAAGGATAGGCTCTGAGGGGTTAACTAGGTTTATCGTGTACTAAAGATGAGTACATCTCAAGGGTGTGGGGTAATTACTCAACCGATGTGGAAGAAGTAATTATAATACAGGTTTCAAACAAGGGTTATCCTAATGCCTCTTTTCACTTAGTTATTCCTAACTACACAAGTGTAGTCTCACTAGCGATCTTAGAATGCATCACAAAACAAGTTCTAGAATCTATTATACTACCGGTACACTCACTAAGCATTAAAGGTGAATTCTTTTATTCCTAAAGATCTAGGGGCGAACCTCACATTTTTGGGGTGTAATTTGAGTGGTAAACGGTTTTTGTGCTAGTCATATAATTCCTATCCATGAGACGCTTTATTAAGACTAAAGTTTAGCTCGTAAATGTCATAAAAATTTTAAATTTGGCGCTAAAATTGCCCTAACGAATATTTCTCATAGTTTATTACACAAATTACCAAGGACAAGACAAATGATCAAGTGAGTGAATAGTTTCTAAGTTCCCGTTTTATTCTCCCTCCCTACACTTAAACTGAACATTGTCCCCATTGTTTCCTGAAAGTATCAAAGTTATGATAAAGGAAGGTAAGTAAGGAAAAGAAACTAGTACTCCCCTGATTAGCTCGGTAGGATACGTGTGAAGTTGCGGTTAAATCTTCTTCCAAGAAGAATGCATAAGTAATAAGCTTCATCCAATATGTGTTTCTTCTTCTTGTCCAATATAACCTGCATACTCATAAGAAAACAAGCGAAACCTTCGTGTAAAATCGGCAGTAAAACTATATATGACACACAACTACACTAGAAAGCAAGTAAGATATAATGCTTGTGGAATGGATGTTTGCAGTTTTTATGGAAAATTAAGACCTGGAAAATTCCAAAAATTTACAAGTTGCACAGAAAACGAAAACTGATCATTCTGTTTCTACATAGCCTGACGTCGTCAGGCTTTAATCCTGACGCCGTCAGGTTGTCCTGACAAAAAGTGGTCTGCTGCGGTTTTCTGGAAAAATTACATCATTAAAATCTGGAAAAATTCCTTCAAAACATCCATTATGACTCGATACAAGCATTTGACTCTAATGATAACGCTACACGCGTCGTTCGAGGTCATCAACAATGATACGGGTATGTACAGATGCTTGAGCGAGAGTTCTTTAAATGTTTTCTAAAACATGTCGTTTCTCCAAATTTTCTTCAAAAAATGGCTTTCGTATACTTCAGTACGAAACCCGGACCAAAATGATGACTTTTGATTATTTCAAATCAAAACTCGTAATTTTAAAGAAAAATCAAGTGTACGCTTTAGTGCACTACATTTAAAAATGGTGAGAAACCATCATCATCTTGAGCACCTTTTCAAGATTGTTCAAATAGATTTTTCAAAATCTTTCAAAATATTTTGTGCTCAAGATAACTCCCTCTAAAACCCTTTAATTGATTATGCTTTATTAAAGGGGGAGTATAAAACAAAAATGTTCCAAATTCATGCGTAAATCATATCCGTTTGTCTCGCTAAAAGATTCTAAAAATGTTTTTTAATCCGTGGATATCAAAAATATCACGATTATGCTATTTTTGAGGGGGAGGAGACGTGATTAAAATGTGATCAAAAAGTTTTAATGATCGTTGTTTGAATCTCAAAAAGAGCTCGACTCAGTTGAAACCAATGAATTGACGAGGAATCAAAGTCAGTAAATGTACCATTTCGAGAAACTTTCTATGGACTTGACCAGGACGGGTAATAATTTCAAGCTAGTTCTCTAGTGATCTAAACGTGTCTCAAATCGGTCTAGTTCATTTAAAGTCGATTAATTCAAAAAGTGCAAACTCTACCCTCTATGTGCAGATTTCTGTCAAAACTTATAAGCACATGTGAAGGGGGAGTGTTTCTGAAAATATAACAACTCTCGGAGTGTCTCAAACATGTTTTCTATCATAAACACTCTGAGAGATTTTCAAGAAAAATGGTTTTATGGCAACAATAGGACAGTCATGGAGTTATAAGGTGACTAAGGATAGGTAAATCCGTCCTATGATCCGCCAGAGCCGGAGGGATCTACCCAAGGACATCACAAATAGTTAGTATTAGAAGTCCTTAGGAATGATTGAAAAAAAAAGGAGTAATGTGAGAAAGGAGAAAGAAGGGGTTGAAGAATTAAAAAGAAAAGTAATGAAAAAGGGTGAAAAGAAATAGCCCTCCATATTCAACCTTAGGGCAGAAAACGGGTTCAACTCATCTGCTACTGGTTGTCACTAGATGACACTGGTATTGAAGACCAAGACGTCATGGACCCAGTGACGCACTGCACTAAACCTTCTAGCCACTCAATTCCTCTCAAAAGGGATTTGTTTCATTCCCACTGGGAACCCTACATAATCTATTGACTTTCTCTTAGAGATCGTTGGTATTGAAGAAGGAGACCCTCACCCTAGTCTCCGCTCAGGAAAACCAAAATGCACTATTGAGTCTAGAGCCACGAGATTCATCAAAAGATCTTATAGGAACACTTGACATGACATCGCTTGTTGTTCATCAATAAGGGCACAAGTGATATATTATAGAGTCCTACGCAGATCTTAGCAATCTGCCAGAACATTTATGAGAGGTTTCACAATTGTGATCTTCAGTGATTGAATGGAAACTCCTGCCAGGGTCAACATCAAGCAGCCCTGACAGCAGGTCACTTCGGTAACTCCCCATGGATTACGCTTAGTGTATCTCAAACGGTCTACAGTCGTGGGGTGATGCTTCGGTGTACCTCAGTGACTCATCTGAACTGTAGGTGTATTTTGGTACATCGCGTTATCTCACTTGTGGGACTCCAGTTCAGGAACGGCCTCTGTGAGAATTAGAGACATGTTTTCACACTATGCTGTTAACACCCTCGAAATTCAAACTTGTAAGTGCCGGAATCCGCTTATTACTAACATGTTTTTATGTTTTCTTCTTATGGAAGCTCCTGAGCGGATTGATCGTGCAGATTTTCCACATGCTCATACCAACAACACATGAAGAGTTCTCATCAAAATCAAAGGCAACAAAATTTAAGATGATTCTTTGTCAATGTCAAAGAATCTACAAAGTATAAAGACTCGAGAACTACATCATTGGTAACCAAAAGACAAATAGAAGTGTGAGCATGGTGGAGAAAGGCGTGGAGACACCTAACCAACGAAGTTGTCAACGGCAGACAACCACATTAATTGATCACAAAGCATGATGGAACAAAGAATCAAAACTATTCTATATCTACACACAAAGTTCAAGCTCGAGAAAAGTAAAGACCAAATCAAGTGGAGCATCTTTTGAATGACCACCCCTTAGGGGGAGATTGTTAACCTTAATAGTTTTATTAGAAGTGATGGTCATTCACGTTTAGGAACTTTGTAACTTGTGTTAGATATCGTGATAGAATAGTCAACGGGCTCGTGGATTGGGCTAAGCTAAATGGCTAGGCGTTATGATAAGCTTGCCTTGTATAAGTCCAAGTAACCCAATCCAATCCAAGTCCATATCCACGGCCCATAGAAAGCCTTTTAGGGCATCATGTATTCCAACTATAAATACCCCTCAAATGGTCATTTGAAGGGTGTGCTTGAGTGTGTGTGTGTGTGTTTCATATGAATATTGCTTTCATCTTCTTTCCTTTATCTCTCTAAACATACATACGAATTCATATTCAAGTCACCATCTCTTCATCTTTTCCTTTCTTATTCTTTACGCATAAAGTGTTGGTTTAACGTGGTATACTTGTGTTCGTTAAGTGGGTATTTTTGATAAGGTTGATATATCTAAGGTCTTAACAATCTCTTATTGATGGTTGAATTGTCACGTCCTTATTCTTAATCGCGTTGTGTGTCTAAAGTCGTAGGGTATGCGTTTATCCCTAACTCTTTGAACTTACCAAAGGGTCTCGTCTACAAAACCCTCTAGGGATTATAAACTCTAACTCTAAGGCACTCTTTGGATGGTTTAGCCTACAACCGCTCTAAGTGCTATAGCCCAAGGTTCACAAAGATTAATCAAGCATTAATTACACAACGAATGACCTATCACATTACTAGATCATTAATCAATTAAGATAAGAGACAACCAATCAATATTTAATAATTAAGTTTCATATTCCCTAAGCAAACAAACAAGTAAATTAGCCGAACATGGAGAACATACAAGCATACACACAAATAATTGAATACATAATTGAATTAATGAAGTAAAACACTTATCTTGATGTAAGATAGGGTTTGGAACCCTAAAATACTGTACAAGACAGCCTTGGTTCGGTTTTGGTTTTTACTCTAAAAGACTACACACTAAAACTGAAAAATTCGGATTCTATATATAATATTACAATCGCGACGGCGTCACCTTATGATTTGTGACGCCGTCGGGTCGCCGTCATTAGGGTTTCGTCTTGGCCACGTTAGTCTTGCGACGGCGTCACCTTGTGCTTGTGACGCCGTCCTCTTCAGCTTCTGACGCCGTCTGGATCAAATCTAGGTCGTTTGAGTTGCGACGGCCTACTCTTTTAAAGCCTGACACCGTCACTTGAAAATAAGAAATTTGGCTTATGTGTCGTCACAAAATGCTCCGACGGCGTCGCAGTTAAGCAGTGACGCCGTCACCTTGTATTTCAGTAGCTTGAGTGTCTCGATTCTTGACTTTGGCCATTTTCTTCGTATATACGCGCCTTTTCATCCAAATAAGTGCCATTACAACAATTTGCCTTCAAGAGACCTAAAAAGTGAAAAGGAACGATATTAAGTAATAACGGATACAAAAGTGATCAAATAAGGGCTTAAACGACCCCTCAAAAAGGTACATTTTAAAACCTTATCAAATATCCCTACACTTGGTATTTGCTTGTCCTCAAGCAAATGTGCTTTTAGCCAATTAATTTATAAGTTAGGGGTCATGAAGCATTGGTTTAAAACAGTCCACAACACATATAAGCCCCGCAAAAGTCATAACAAGCACGGAAATTACATACTAGCACCTCACATGGGGTGTTTGGATACTCACATCTCTCTCGGGTGTATATGAAATATAACAAGTTTGGAAATGCTAAGATTAATAGGCAAGGTTCCTAGGAATTCGGTCATCTTCCTAAACACTAAAGTATCCTCGAATGGGTTCACTTCAATGTCCCTAGCCAATTATTGTTCATTAAGAGTTGAGTTACTAATGAAGGTCTCTTATAGATAGAAAGGTCGTTGAGGGCCTACAAAGTCTTTATTGGTCCAAGGTACATACCTAGATGGTTTTCTATCCAACATGATCTCATAGGGTAATTGTTCACCCTCATTGTAGTAGGAATGCTTCTTGACATTGTAAATTGACCTAGCACTCCCTTCTCCTACCACTATCTTAGACATCTTACAATCAATTATGGCACTAGCGGTAGCTAAGAATCCTCTTCCAACTAATAATGGGCATGTTGGGTCCTATTCATTCCTAGCACATGGAAATACGCCAAAAGAGTTAATCGACCTACGTGTACTACCATGTCCTTTATTATCCCTACCGGATATGCCATACTACTGTCCGCTAAACCTAAGATTATTTCCGTTGGTTCTATCTTACCTAGGTTAAGGCTTTTGTGGAGGGAAAATGGAAGAAGGTTGATGCTTGACCCTAGATCGGCTAATGTGTTGAAAGCTTTAGAATTTCCAATGCTACATGGAAGAATGAATAGCCCGGGATCATCTAACTTCTTAGGTAATTTGTTTTGCAAAAATGCGGACCCACTTTCTCCTAGTTTTAGTTCTTGCTCATATTTATCTTTTAAAGCATTATAGTAAGGTGCATGAGTCAAGACTTCAAGAACTGGTTTTTCTTGGTGGAGCTCCTTAAACTCCTCTTCTAGGGTAAATTTGGGTTCTTGATTGATTGGTGTCTCAAGAGTTGGATCGACCGTTGGCTCGGGTTGTTGGTATCTCATGACGGGATGTTTGGAACCCGTGTTGATGGCGTTGACCGAACGGAATTGCGGATGTGAGGGGCATGGATATGCACTCTCCATTGGTGAGCAAGAACATGAAGTCGACGAAATCGAATTCACTTTTTGGTTCTTTATAGTGTCACTTGGGAGTGCTCCTACATCCCGGTCATTGAAAGCTTTTAAGAGGGTGTCGACTTTGGTTGTCATCTCGCTTTGTCGTTGCTTGAAATCGGCTTTAAGCTTAGTCAATCGAGCTTATTGAGATGACATGAATTTGGACACCATTCCCTCAAGACTAGTGGAAGTTCCGGTGTTTGAAGAGTTGTTGTAGGAGGTGTGGTTTGGTTGGGACCTATTGGGTGGACTAGATGAGTTTTTTTTTGTGAGTTTGAGTTTTTGCTCCACCTAAGGTTAGGGTGATTCCTCCACGAGGGATTGTAGGAATTTCCTAGATTTTTTTGCTCGTGCTTGAAAGTGTACCACTTCTCTCCCGCTTCGTCGGTACGCGTGGAGGCGTAGTCCGCAAAATCTTGTTCGGGGAGTCTTGTGCAATCACGAGTGTCGTGGGGACCACTACATAATTCGCAAGGTAGAGTGATTTTGTTCACTTGGCGTGAAGGCTTAGGAGTTTCGTAGGAGCTCATTAGGAATTTGACTTGATCTTCAAGTTTGAGCATCCTACGATTGGAAGGTTGTGAGTCAATGGGAGGCAAGGAGATTGCCTTGACGGTTTTGGGCAACTCACGGGGGTCATTCTAACATTCGTTGTCATAAAGGGCAAGGTCCTCTATTGTACCCCATGACTATTCCGCGGTAAGTTCACTAAGTTTGCCACTGGCCGTTTGGTCGATGGTTTGCCTAGTTGAGAGATTGACATGATCATAAAAGATTTGGACTTGAATCCAAAGATCGATTCCGTGATGAGGGACTTTATAGAGCAAGTCCTTGAATCAAGTCCACGCCTCGTAGAGAGTTTCTCCTTGACGTTGTTGGAACATCAAGATGTCATTCCTTAGCTTGTTAGTTCTCCTCGGTGAGAAAAATTGGGCGAGGAAACGAGTGGTGAGATCATCCAAACTTGAGATGGATCCGGCGGGAAGTCGCTCAAGCCAATTACTAGCTTGGTCTCGTAGAGAGAATTGGAAGAGACGCAAGTGCGTGGTCTCCCGTGTGGTAGCATCAAGGTCGATAGAGTCAACGATTTTAAAGAAATCCTTGAGATGCTGATTAGGATCTTCGAAATGAAGTCCATGGAATGCACATCCGTTTTGCACCACCCGGATGGTGTCGGATCGCAGGGCCGTAGTTTGAGCTTGAATGGGGAGCTCAATGGTGTTCCTATAGCCTTGATGGCTCGGTCTAGAGTATTCACCAAGAGTACGGCCTCTTGGCGGGTCAAGTGGTGGTGGGTTGAGTGGAAGTGGTTGATGTGGTGGTGGATTGTCACCCATGGTGATAAGTGACACTGTTACGAACAAAATCACGAAGAAGGGGGATAGACTATAAGGAAGCTAATGAAAAAGAGAAAAAATCTCACTTGATAAGAATCAAGCAAGTGAACCTAAATGAGATAGAAGTCTAACTAGCTATTCTATTCTCTGACAGCGGCGCCAAAAACTTGATGCGTGGGTTCGGGGTTGAGAAAACCTCCTTTTGTACGAGCAAGTTTTTCAACCCTCTAGGCAGTGAACCTAATCGTTGTAGTGTAGTATGGGGTAAGCCTCGGGGATTGATATCGTTCTCTAGGGGAATAGGAATGCTAGAAAGAGATTTATGACGAGAAGGTGGGGTTGAGGATGATTCTTTTTTTATCCTTTTTATGGTTTTTTAGAAAGCAAAGGTAAAATCTCAAGGTATATGATTGGGGAGTGGTACTTCTACCAATTTCACTACTTCTACTAATTTTCTAATTATCTAATTATCTAATTACTACGGATAGTTTTATGCTTAATTGAGGTGTGCTCGTATGGTGATTAAAGATGTGTTCACTTAGATACTATTACTCCCTAGTTATCTTTTATTGGTTGGTTGAATTGTCACGTCCTTTATCTTAACGCGTTGTATTCCTAATAGTCGGAGGGGGTGCGTATTCCTTAGTTCTATGAATGTATCTCTCCTATAGAATTCACGGGATCGGCAAGTATAATACTATCTCCCCTAGCACCCTATCGTCATAAAGCACACTCACGCAATAAATACAACGATAGCCTAGTTGCACTCCTAGGCTTCTATCAATTTAGACAAGAGACAACCTAGCAACAATCAATAACTATGTTTCATAGATCTATGCAAACACACAAGTAAATTAGCTAGACATGTTAGACAACTAAGCATACACACAATCAATTGAACATGGGGTAGACATAATGATAATATGGAATAACAAACTTATCTTGATGTGTAAAATAGGGTATGGGACCCTAGAATACTGTCCAAGTCGGACTACAACTCCATTAGGGTTTGCTCTCCAAAATTCTACCTCTTAAAATACAGAAAAATCGAATTTTATATATAGATTTTCAATCGAGACGGCGTCGCCTTTTGCTAGCGACGCCGTTAGGTCGCCGTCATTAGTGTTTCGTCTGGGCCAAGTCATCGATGGGACGACGTCACTTGAGAGGTGTGATGCCATCAGTCTTCATGCAGGACGTCGTCTGAACTATGGATCTTGGGTGTCTGGTGTGAAAAGTATGAGTGACGCCTTTCAGAAATAAGGCGTGACGCCGTCAGGCTTTAGGACCAGAAATTCCACTGAGCAGTCGCGTGCACTTTTTGATCAAGTCTTCATAGAGGGACGGCGTCGCCCTTTGGATGGGACGCCATCATGTGTAATGATCAGGCTTTGAGTGCCTTCAATCTTGACTTTGCCATTTTCTTCATGTCTTTGCTCCTTTTCGTCCAAATATGCTTCATTCCAGCATTTTGCTTCCAAAAGACCTAAAAAGTGAAAAGGAACGATTTTAAGAAGTAACGGATATAAAATATGTCGAATTAGGGCTTAAATGACCCCTTAAAAACATACGTTTTAAATCCTTATCAATGACATTATCTCGCCTCTCCCTCCCGAGGTATTTGTTGAAAATAACCTAAAGAGCAATATTGTTGAAATTCAAATTAAGGAAAATATGAAATTTAATTTTGAGGATGAAGAATGGATCCTAATTGTTATAAACATCTTTCTTCCATTCCTCACATATGATGTGACTTCTTCTCTCCTTCATTCCTACGGGAGTGAGGACATCATCTTTGACCCCAGCATCACCACTTATAATTTCTTAGAGCCGGGTGATCCCATCGGTATGGAACTTTCATTAAATTCAACATTTATCCAAACCTCTTGACTGAAAGTCCGATGCAGATTTTCTCTTCCACTTGCTCCCCCATGGACCAATGAATTCGGGTTCGAGTCAAGCTAGTGACTAGGTGAACAAAAACAAAAGGGCTTTGTGGGTAGCAACCCATGCTTATCCTTCTATCTTCTTTCTATTTTTCTAACACTAAGTGTAGGGGAATTTCTCTACTATTGTTTGCTTTTTGTGTGTTTGCTCTTTGTTTTCAGGATTCCCGTAGATCGTGATGATTGATGCGCTTTTTTCAATCCAGCCGCCCATTATCCGATCTTTTTGCTAACAATTATCTAGGGATATCTTATTAATCCTTTTTTGTGTGAAAAAGATTTCGTTCCCACACTTGGCTAGTAGTATTACCTTTTTACGTTCTAAAGTGTAGGCATAAAAGCCGGTACTTTGAATATTGAGGGCAATATTCAACTGTAAGTGTGGGGAGGGGGGACTTCTAGTGAATTTTGATCACATTTGTACCTACTAGTACTCTAGCACCCCTGTTTTGACCAAAATTTTAAAATTTTAATCGTCCTAAATTAAATAATTGCATTAAAAGAAGTGTTTTGCACATAAAATAATGCATTAATGCTTCGGTGTTGATGGAAGTTTAGTCTTGATTAGGCTAGAACAAAGGGAATCCCGACTCTGCCAGAGTGTTGATCTAGCTTCTCTCTTAATATTTAGGCTAAGTTTTTACGAATTATGCAAATGAAAATGCTAAGTGTGGAGTAGTTAGTTCTCTTTAGAGCTTATATAAGTAATCTATGGCTTTTTCTCCCAGAAGATAACTAACCGGACTAAATACGTGCTCTTTTTCAAACTTTTAAGCATTGAAATGGTCTTGTTATCAATAATAAAGTTTTTAAGCAAAATTGATTTAGAGTCCGAGTTCAATTTTTTATTTCAATTGTTGGGAAAGCATACTTTCTTAAAATCGGAATAATATTGCAAAATGAGGTGAGTAATGTTGCTTGAATGTTGCAAAAGTAAAATTGCAAGTATGATGTTGTGTTAATAAAAAAAAGGTGAGAAAAATGAAAAAAAAATGGAAAAATGAAATGAAAAATATGTGTTGCTTGAATAAAAAGTATTATGTTGCTTATGAATAAATGTGCGAAACTTTCTTTTTCTCAAATTTAAATCAAAAGTTGAACTAGTATTCGTCAAATTTGTCTAAAAGTTTGACGGTAATTTGGAAATTTTTTATTTCAAAGATCCCCTGAGCTCCGATACTATTCTTGAGGGTGTAAAAACCTAGCTTCCTAAGTCTTACTAAGGACAAGCTGAGAAGAAAGTCACTATATGGAGTGATCTCACCTTTGAATCTCTAATCTCTAAATCATCGTTGGTTGCTATCCATTTAAGTTTAGTATTAACTTAAGCGGTAGTCTTGTATGTCTTTGGAATCGAATTCCCGCTGATTCTGGTACTATTCTCAGAGAGGTGTCAAAAGCCCGGTCACCTAAAACCAACTGGTTTGGGATGTGCCGAGAAGAAAGCAGCAACCTGGAAAAGGCCCTTTCGATCCTTAGATTTCGTGGTTTTTGGTGAATTAATATTTGACTTAAATAGATAAGAACCATAACAAATGTCGATTTCAATGGTCAAAATTTTGAAAATGAGCACACTCACCTAAATTCTATAAATTATGGGAGTGAAAAGTTAAGTCTCGACTTACATAGATTATTAATATAAGTAGTGTTGGCATTTTACAAAAAACGTTTGCACAATAAGTTTAAGCTTGGTTTGAGAGTATAAAAAAGAAGATGACGATTACAATTCCCCGGAAACACCCATTTTGTGTGAATCCCGTTCCGTGATGCTGTTTTGAAAATCAAGCATGTTATTTATTTTTGTTTAAGTTTAAATTTCTCGCATTGAATAAAAAGTCGAAACGGGGTATTCTTGGTATTTTTTGATCCTTTCATTACTTGTTATGATCAGATTGCTAGGGACTAGCAATTGATAGTGTGGGGGGATGATGAGTGGCCTTTTACTCATCATTTTAAACCCGTAAAACCTGTAAAAATGTCTAAAAACACCCAATTATATCAAATTATATTGCAAATATCCTTGGATTATGTTTTTATATGTTTCAGGTACAAAGGATTGAAAACAGAGCAATAACGAACCTTTCCGGATCGACTCGACAACGTTTTTGAATTTAAACAATTGAAGACGAAGTCAAAATCAATCCCGGGACATAGCATTGGAATGGGCATTGGAAAACGGACCCGAAACCATCATCATATATTATTGGGCCAACCCAACCTACTGATAACGCTACACGCGTCGTTCGGGGTCAAAGGAACTTCTTTTTCGTCGAGCAAGTTTTTCAACACCCTAGGCAGTGAACCTAATCGTTGTAGTGTAGTATTAGGGTAATCCACGGGAATTGATATCGTTCTCTAGGGGAATAGGAATGCTAGTGAGAAGTTACTACGATAAGGTTGGGGTTGAGGAAGATTATTTTTTATCTTTTTATGTTTTTTTGGAAATGGAAAGGTACGAATCTCGGGGTTTGGATTTGGGGGTTGGTATTTCTACCGATTACTCTACTTATCTAATTATCTAATCTAGTAGGTAGTCTATGTATAATTATTGTGTGCTCGTATGATGATTTAAAGATGTGTTTACTTAGGTTTTATTACTCCTCAATTATCTCCTATTGATGGTTGAATTGTCACGTCCTTATTCTTAATCGCGTTGTGTGTCTAAGGTCGTAGGGTATGCGTTTATCCCTAACTCTTTGAAACTACCAAAGGTTATTGCCTACAAAATCTCTAGGATTTATAAACTTAACACTAAGGTACTCTTCGGATGGTTTAGCCTACAATGACTCTAGGTAACTATAAGCTAAGGTTCACAAAGATTAATCAAGCATTAACTACACAACGGATGACCTATCGCAATACTAGATCATTAACAATTAAGATAAGAGACAACTAATCAATATTCAATAATTAAGTTTCATATTCCCTAAGCAAACACACAAGTAAATTAGGCGGACATGGGAAACATGCAAGCATACACACAATTAATTGAAGACATACTTGAATTAATGAAGTAAAACACTTATCTTGATGTAAGATAGGGTATGAAACCCTAAAATACTGTACAAGACAGCATTGGCTCGGTTTAGGTTTTTACTCCAAAGACTACACACTGAAAACTAAAAAATTCGGATTCTATATATATAAGATTACACATGCGACGGCGTCATCTTTTAATTTGTGACGCCGTTGGGTCGCCGTTATTAGGGTTTCGTCTTGGCCACGTTAGTCTTGCGACGGTGTCACCTTATGCTTGTGACGTCGTCCCCTTCAGTTTCTGATGTCGTCTGGATCAAATCTAGGCCGTCTGAGTTGCGACGCCCTACTCTTTTAAAACCTGAAGCCGTCACTTGTAAATGGGCAATTTGGCTACTGAGTCGTCACAAAACTTTTCCGACGGCATCGCTAGTTGTGCCTGACGCCGTCCCCTTCAGTTCCAGCAGCCTGAGTGTCTCGATTCTTGACTTTGGCCATTTTTTTTGTATATTCGCGCCTTTTCGTCCGAATAAGTGTCATTCCAGCATTATGCCTTCAAGATACCTAAAAAGTAAAAAGGAACGATATTAAGTAATAACGGATACAAAAGTGATCAAATAAGGGCTTAAATGACCCCTCAAAAAGGTACATTTTAAAACCTTATCACCTACCATGAGCCCAATACCATACATATATAACTAGTCCATTTATATCTGTAACACCCCCAAAATAGGGTCCAGCGGAAGCATACCAACCTTAGGGTGCTACCATCTTGGTATCACAACATAAGGTACAAATAATGGTTTTTATTCCATTCATTTAGAATAAAGTTCATTATCGAAAACATTAAGTTTTCATTATATGAAAATAGTGCGGAAATAGGCCTATAAAGAAGTTTAAAGCGCTCCTAGTTATTCATCAGAGTCGCCTATGACCATGCCACTTGCCAAGCGTCTTCCAATAGTGAGCTATCACCTTAAACCTGAGAACACATGCTAAAAAGGGTCAGCTTACGCTGGTGAGTTCATAGAGTTTAAATCACAAAATTAGTAGTGGATCTGATAGAGTTTATTTGCTATGTGCGACTAAGATAGATATACAATAAACATTCTAACAACAATTCAATAACACATTCGAGATCTCAGCAGGGCTCCAAGCGACTCTAGCCAGGTATCATGGTTATAGCAAAGATGACCTCAATGCTACCCTGGACTAGGTCGGATACAGATCTCTATTCTTAGCTAGGTATCGCGCTATAGCAAAGGATTGCTACCCTATTCTAAGTCAACATCTTTCACATGTCTAACCTTACCTAGTCAACACATTAGCAATTCAAACGAGTAGTGGCAGGTCCAAGAAATAGTTTGCAACTCACATTTACTTCCAATAAACACGTAAAGCATTCAATCACCAAATCAGTTATTCCAATCAACAGCCATTCTCAAATAACATCTCACATATCCAATTATGTTCAGTTAAAACCAACATGTATTCTCCCCCAAAATAGTTATAAAAACCTTTGAAAATAGGGGCTATGAACTCACCTTAGCCACAACAATGCACTATTCACTACTAACACGACTGACATCTAAAGCTAATCTCCACGGCATCCAGAAGAAGGTACGATGAGTACGATAGAACAGAATGGTGCAACCTAATGCATATATAATTATCTCAAAATATGGCTCTTATGATGACGAAGTCGATAAAAGAAAATGTGTCGTAGTTTTCGTGGATTATTCGTGTCATTACTTTCAAAAGTCCATTATCAATCTCCAAAAAGGTTTAGTTTTAACGTTTTGTGTGGTGGTAAGAAACATAGACTCGACATACAACTCACGCGAAAGAGGAGGAGATGTCGACATAGTCGAGACATACTGACTAGAACTCACGCTGAAGAGGAAAAGACATCGACAAAGTCAAGGAATACTGACAATACTCAAGAAATCCAAAGAAGATTAAGAAATGACGACAACTATTCATAACACATAAATAGGTCAATTGGCAAGTTTTAGTAACTTCCCCATAATCCCAAACGTACATGTTTATAATAAAAGATAAGTTTTTATTTACAGCTTGATTAATAAAGGTTTTACAACTATTCCTCGTGCTTAGACGAGTTCATAATAAAGTAGTTTTTATAAGGTATAACCATGTAGTATTTATAAACGACGCGCACGTTTATACAACGTTTCCAAAACATTTTGATTTAATAAAACTCTTGTTGTAAATACAATATCCCCCGACAAGTTTGTAGTTTAATATATGTCCGCGTTTGTTTAATCCAAACGCAATACTTCATTGAATACTCATTGATACTTGTTATCAAGTTGTTTAGTGGTTTCTGGTTTTATAATTAGTTATTAGTTTGTATTTACTAGTCTTGTACTCGGGTCCGGTCCGTGTCTAACATATTAAAATCATCGTGAGTTTAATATATTATACCGTCTCGCTTCCCATAGGCCAACACGTTCAATATAGAGGTGGCAATTTAAGACCCAATGGTTAAATTTGGGTCTAGTTGGGTAAAGTTTCTTAATGAGATGAGTCTAAATGGGTTTAGTTTATTTTAATAGATGGGTCTAGTTGAGTATAGTTTATTTTAATTAATTAATATTGATGGGTCTAGTTGGGTCTAATAAAATACCCACATGGGTCTAGTACAATATTTACATGGTTTAAGTTGATTGTTAACTAAAATTATAAAAATCACTCACAGTCTAATTTTATCATTTTCGTCCGTTTTTATACGTTTTGTCCGTTTTTACCCTTTTTTTATGTTTTTGTCCGTTTATACACGTTTTCGTCTGTTTTTTTACGTTTTTGTTCGTTTTACACGTTTTCGTCTGTTTTTTTACGTTTTTGTCCGTTTTCGTATGTTTTTTTACGTTTTCGCCTGTTTTTTCACGTTTCCTTCTGTTTTTTTACGATTTTGTCCGTTTTTACACGATTTCGTCTTTTTTTTACGTTTTTTCCGTTTTTTGACAAATTTTTTACGTTTTTGCACGTTTTCGTCAGGTTTTTTAACGTTTTTATCCGTTTTACACGTTTTCGTCTCGTTTTTTTATGTTTTTGTCAGTTTTTACACGTTTTTGTCCGTTTTTACACGTTTTCGTCCGTTTTTTTTACGTTTTCGCCCGTTTTTTCACGTTTCCGTCTACTTTTTTACGATTTTGTCCGTTTTTACACGTTTTCGTCTGTTTTTTTACGTTTTCGTCCGTTTTTTGATAATTTTTTACGCTTTTTGCACGTTTTTGTCAGGTTTTTTTTACGTTTTTGTCTGTTTTAACGTTTTCGCCCGGTTTTTTAACGTTTTCGTCAGTTTTTACACGTTTTTATTTGTATTTTTACGTTTTTGTCCGTTTTTACACGTTTTCGTCCGTTTTTTTACGTTTTCGTCCGTTTTGTTACGTTTTTGCCTATTTTCACACGTTTTTGTCCCATTTTTTACGTTTTTCTCCGTTTTTACTCGTTTTCGTATGTTTTTTTACGTTTTCGCCCGTATTTTAACTTTTTTTTTACGTTTTTGTCTGTTTTTTTTACGTTTTCGCCCATTTTTTCACGTTTCCGTCTACTTTTTTACGATTTTGTCCGTTTTTACACGTTTTCGTCTGTTTTTTTACGTTTTCGTCCGTTTTTTGATACTTTTTTACGCTTTTTGCACGTTTTTGTCATGTTTTTTTACGTTTTTGTCCGTTTTAACGTTTTCGCCCGGTTTTTTAACGTTTTCGTCATTTTTTACACGTTTTCGTCTCCGTTTTTACGTTTTTGTCCGTTTTTACACGTTTTCGTCCGTTTTTTTACGTTTTCGTCTGTTTTGTTACGTTTTTGCCTATTTTCACACGTTTTCGTCCATTTTTTACGCTTTTCTCCGTTTTTACTCGTTTTCGTCCTTTTTTTTACGTTTTCGCCCGTATTTTAACTATTTTTTACGTTTTTGTCCGTTTTTGCACGTTTTCGTCAGGTTTTTTACGTTTCTTTTTTATGTTTTTGTCCGTTTGTACACGTTTTCGTCCGTTTTTTTACGTTTTGGTCCGTTTTTACACGTTTACAAGTTTACCCATTTTGGGTCTCAAATCAGTTTGATTTGACTTTATTTAAGACTAATTAGTAGTTTTTAATTCATATAAGTAGATTAACCAATTTTCAATAGCATTTAAGTCATTTTCTAAAATTTCAAGTTCTAAAAACCCTTTTAACAATTTATTTGATAAAGTCTTTAAAAGTTCTTAAGTATTGTAGTTTTTGCCTCATTTTATGTTAAAATGAATGTTCTAATTGTTGGTTAAGTATCAAAAGGTTTGGAGTCATTTTGAAGCAAAAATCAGTCTAAAAAACATAATTGCTCGGCAATTTTGAATACTGAGCCATCAGAACCTTTTCACAGCACATTTCATTACTCATTACTTGTCCAAAATCCTTAAAATTTAGTTTTATGATTTCTCTAGTTGGTGTAGTTTATCTGTTTTTAGTTTTTAGCTATTAGATTTAGCTTTAAGTAGCTTATATTTGCCTTTGAAATTAGTAGTTCAGTAGCTTAAAATCTGAGTAACCAAGAAAAAGCCCCAACATCCCTGTTTATCAGCTCCATTATAAGCTCATAATAAGCTCTTTATGTCTGAAATTTGTTCTGTGAGTTCATTTGTTGCTTGTGCACGCTGTTTTGGAACTTTTAGCTTGTTATAGAAGCTTGTCAAGATTTTGCACTAGCTTAAGTTTGCCCCCCAGGGCTGTTTGGACAAAAGAAGTGCTTTTAGCTTATTTAGGTTTAAAAGCTTTTTAGCTTATTTGTTTTGCTTATTTTAGGTCCCTTGTTGCTTTTTAGGTGCAATAGACTAGTTAGGATTATTTTGTAGCTTATTTGTAAGATTTTCAGTAGCTTTTATACCCCTTAGCAGTTGAAAAATTACCTTAACCGCTTTTAAGCCAATTTTATAAGCTGCTGCTATTTTTAGCTCTTTTTTTAGCTTATTTTTAAGTTTCAAAAAATTTTGCCTTTTCAAAAAGTTCTTATTTTCTGCTTTTTCAAAAAGAAAAAAACCAAAAAGGAAATTTCAAGGGTGAGCCAGGCTCGAACCCTGGACCTCTCCCTTTATAACACCCACCACACACCACACACTACCAACTGCCCTAGGGTCTTTTCTCAGTTTTAGTTTACAACATTAATTATTTAACTACGTTTAGTCCCTTTTAAGCTTATTTCACTAATTAGCTTATTAACTGCTTATCATATAAGCTGTTGAGTCTTTTTTTTTCATAGGTCGAGTATATCATTAAGTATTTTTACAAAAAAATTCAGATTTTTTCGTAACCATTTACTATTTTTTATAATTTAATTAGTTTAAATTAGTTTTTAACTCATAATAAAAAATTACAAATAAAAAAAATACCTAGCTTTTTTCTAAAATTATTTTAGTCATTTAGGACTTAGGAAAAATAGATTTGTACCCGTAGGCTTTAATTTGCAAAGTTTTCATTTTTAGAGCTCGGGACGTTCCCGGTTTTGCTCGTTTTTAGTTTTTAGTGCCTTAGGACTTAATTAAGCATCGTTTTCTTATTTCATGTGCTTATTGATTGTTAATTTAGTATTTCCTTTCATTCCTTGCCTTATTTGCTTTCCCGTTCATTAAAACTTAGAAAACCACACTAAAAACATAAAAACCCGACTATTCAAGCATTTTAATAACAAACCTCAAACGACATCCTCGATTCACACCTCGTTGGGAAATGACCCGGGTAATCACTTGCCCGGTATCATATACCGTATTTGCGGGTTTTGCTTGTTGACCTTTTTCCTAAAGGGTTGACTCGACGATTCAAGCACGTATTTTATTTGACATTATTTATATATATATATACTTGTAAACGAATCAGACGCCATCAGCTCGCCATCTCTTAGGGGTTTGAAATTGTAGTGACTTAGTTGTGACGGCGTCACGTTGGGGTTGTGACGCCGTCAGCCTCCATATTTTTTTTATTGACACCGTCAGCTTGAGGCCGTCTCCAGAGCCTTATCGTCAGCTATTCTCGGTGATGGTGTCACGATTTGGCTGTGACGCTGTCACGAGCCCTTCTCGTGGCGGTTTTCCCGATGTTGTCTTTTTGTTCGTTTTTTCAATCAAGCCCGAAACATGTCATTTTCCAGCATTTGCATCCCGGGTACCTAAAACTGAAATAAACACGATTTTGGGAAGTAAATGATCATATACATACGGATTTAGAGGCTAAATGACCCCTCAAAAGTGTATGAAATCACACCTCATCAACAGGCTATTGGGTTATTCCATGCGCATGTTTTAATTACCCCCACCCCATACATGAGAGTCAGGGTCACCTATGCCTTTGTATATGCCTAGGCTCTTGGGCATAAATAGGTCATCGGGATGTTCATAGTCAGATATCCAACAAACAAACTGCTCCCTGGCTATCGGTTTGACTTTTAGGTGATCGGGTGTTGATGACCCTAAGTGGTGTTTGTCTTTCGCTCCGAAAAGTGCCTTAGTGAGTAGTCTAACTAGATTTTCCCCTTCGGTAGGTGTTTGACCTGGGGATGGTGCAGGGTTTGTGTTGCTCTGAGGGGATGCACTAAATAGGGGTGTCAATAGGGTCAGGTTGACCAGACCCGAATCTGAACCCGAACCCGATAAGACCCGAAATTATCATTATTGTGAGACTGAAATATATTACTAATATGAAAATATGTTTGTTTTTACTTGAATAATATATGTGATTTGTTAAATGGAAAAAGTATGTTCTTAATTTCATTTGTTTCTATGTAATAATGTGAATATGACTCTATGAAGTACTTGACGTTATCTGTTAATTTCAAGGAAGCTCATATGAACTAGATTATTCATCTGGACACGGATAAGTTAATTTATCCAGCAGGCGCTCGAGAATACTCTCTCGGAGAGCTTTTATTAGATGTGCCTGAATATGTTGATATGGATATATTTCCAAACTATGTAAGTTTTCTTTTTCACAAATAGAACAAACTAAAGTCCAGAAAGATTTTATTGCTCTTAGACAGAAAATTTAGGAGCAAAATGGACTCTTTACTTGATTTCACGTGTCTACATTCATTTTGCTAACTTCTCCGATTAACTTTAATTTTTACCAACAACAGGACACTAACTACTAGCTGAAAGAAATCTGTCTCAGTTACTAATAACTCAACTTGGATTTAAGGCACATGTTAAAATTATAAAAGCATAAGCACACCTGAAAAAGAGTGATGTGCTAAACCTTGAAACTTCAAACTACTTTACAACACATAATCATACACTATGTTTTGCAGGTCTCGTTGTTCAAGAAGAATTATTACTTTGTACCTGTAGGATTGTGAATATTATGTTGTTTGATGATTCGGGTGGTCTAGGATTGTGATTAAACAAGAAAGCCATTTTAGAGAGATGAAGAGAGTTGAGAGGAGGTTCTTGAAAGAGAGTTGCTTAAACAAATGTAAGGTTAGATTCAAAGAAGCCACACCCCTTCCATGGATGGAAGGGGTATTTATAGTTACAGAATACACGACCTCCTATCGGCCTGTGGATCAGGTATACAGTGGGTAAAGACCCGTCCTTCCTCCACGGTGTTGCACTAAACTAAACTATGCTATAAACTAACTAATAAACTACTAAGTAATGTAAATAACGACAAGTCTACGAGCTAACTTATGCTAGATAATATTTGGGGTGACCGAAACTTCACTATGGAATTTTCTAATTCCTAACAATCTCCCCCTAAGGGAGGTCACCCCATGTTTTACATTTCGAATCCTAGCATTCTATTCTTGACTTTGTTCTTGAGCTCGTAGACTTCAATTCTTCAATTCTGCAATCTTTGTGCTTAAGCAGAGATTCTTTAAAGTCCGCATAGTTTGTACTTTAGTGGAGGCCTTTCAACTGATCCACATCTTTGATGATCTTCGAGCTTTCATTGAGATCATCAGCCACAGTAAATCTCTGGATCACCCTTTATTGTGTTGCCATCATGTGAAGTTGTGACTTTTGGACCGACATGCTCACACTTTTGAATCATGACATCTTTCCATCAGAGTAGCGGAAGCCTTACTGGTTCATGATATTTGCAGCAGCGAAGCAGAAGCATAGTATGAAATATCAGAGCCAGGTTATGTAGATATGCACCAGTCATGATTTCTTCAAATTAAGTGTGGATGCTGTGAGCATGCGGCTTTGGATTGACTCCTCAATTCTGATCAGCTGCAACCGTCCAAATGTACCTGCAAACAACAGTTAGCAATAAAGCGCACGAAAGTGTCTTTGATCACTTTCGTTGAATTGAGGTACACGGCCCACGGTTCCCCGTTGATCAGTACAAGTACTGCCTGTGATCAGGTAGGATTCCTAAGAATCTCCTTGACAGGGTTTCGTAGCTGTTCTAGCTGTTCTCAAACCGGAACGTCTCAAAGAAGACAACACGGAGTGAGTGAACCAGCGAATTGAGATTCACTGATTGATGAAAAATGATTTGAAAACAATCGCGTATTGCTTGAAGAAAGAGTTTTGCAATACGACGAAGGTTTTATGAGAAAGATCAATTTTCAACAAAATACTTTTTGTATTAGAGAATGAGTACACATTCGACGTGCTAGCGAAAAGAAGAGATTCGCACATCGAACGGTTTTTCTAAAAGTATTTTTCAATCAGATATACTTTTTGAATTTGAAATGAATACACATTCGACGTGCTAGAGAAAAGAAGGTTTGCACATCGAACGATTTTTCCAAAAGTATTCGTCAATTCCATTCCTGGACCAAGGTTGATTCAAGAGTGAATTGCCGCATCATTTCTATCCAGTTGTCACAAGCTTGATCTTTTGCAAGATCTCACATGTCACCCACCAAGAGCTTGTTTGATGTTGGCTCTAGAAGGATTTCCATCTTCATCGTGAATATTTTTACATATCACTCGGATGTTCTGGCAATACCACAAGGATAATGCGTAGGACTCTTAATATATAATCTTACTTTCCACATTGTGTGAAACAGCAAATCTTCATTAATATAGTGTCCTAACGAGATATTGTGGATGATCTCTTGGCTCTAGACTCAATTGTGCATATTTGGTTCCAGTGCCGGAGACTAGGGAGAGGGTCTCCTTCTTCAATATCAACAATCTCTAAGAGAAAGTCGATAGATTATGTCGGTTCCCCGTGAGAATGATACAAGTCCTTTTAAGAGGAACTTGAGTAGTTTGAGAAGTTTAGTGCAGTGCGTCACTGGGTCCATGACGTCTTGTCTTCAATACCAGTGTTACCTTAGTAACCACCAGTAGCATATGTATTGAACCCGGTTTCTGCCCTAAGGTTGAATTATTGGAGGGCTATTTCTTTTTTTACCCTTTTCATATTCATTTCTTTTTCATTCTTCAACCCCTTCAGTGCTTACCGAGACTTCATAACTAGAACCTTGTTGGGTTTATTCCAGTACTAGCTCTGTCTCAGTCCGCACTCTTCCCATTTCTCATTTTTCTCCTTTTTTCATCATACCTAAGGACTCTACACTATCTAGTGGATTGTCCCTGGGAAGATCCCTTCGGTTCTGGCGGATCGTGGGAACTAATACCTAACCTCACCATCCTTATAACTCCATACATAAAGTAAAATGGTCGGTCTTTTGGTACAGTTCATTCTTCCATGAAACCAATTGAAAAATCATTTGGAAAAACAATCAAGGTACTTGTGATACGAGATCAAAGCATTTTGTACCTTAATAGTTTTGATCATTTAGAAAAATGCTCCCCCTCAACATGTGCATATGATCTTGAAATTGTTTAGCACATGGAGGCAAGAGTTCTTTGAAAGAAATAATTTCTTGATCACTATTTCTGTGGAAAGAGCCATTTGATTTTCTTTGGTAAATTCTCCCCCTCAATATGTGCATAGGATATTTGAAATAATTTTATCACATAGAGGCAAGAGTTAATTTTAAGCACATCCACAATCACAAGAGCCATTAAGAAACCATTTTGAAAACTCAATCAAGGTACTTAATAAATTACTTTAAAAAGCTTTCGTACCTCGATAGTTTATTTGCTCCCCCTCAATATGTGCTTCTAGATTCCGAGGCGTTTTAGCACATATGAGAGAGCAGCCTGCACAATTAAATCAAAACGATCACCTTTTATCAAATTTCATTATTAAATCAAAAATTCTCCCCCGATCAAAAATATCAAACCCTTTGAGATTTTGGATCCCAAGTGATTTAATAAGGTTTAGAAAACATGGGAGAACTTGTGGCCTGGTTTAAATACTCATCTTGTTTTTTGGATAAATCCTCCTCCTCATCATGTGCATTGTGTATTTGAAATCGTTTGGCACATGGAGGCAGGAGTGCCTATAAAGGACTAAAACCGATTCCATTAAAACAGATTTGAGATTTAAATCACGATCTCTACCCCGATCAGAAATTTCAAACCATTTGAGATTTGTGATCCCAAAAGATTTAAATAATTTAAAATTTTTTGGGGAAAGACGTGGCAAGATTCAATTTTGAAAGATGACAGATATGGACCATTTTAAGACATTAAAGATTGTTAGTGTCAGGTATGATAGTTTTTAAGAGATCTTTTAAGTAAAACAAAACAATTTCACAATCAAACAAGAACAGAAAGAATTTCATTTTGAAAGACCTTGATTCTAAAGAAAAATCATACCATGACATAACATTAAATCTTTAGATCACCACATTTTGTACAGACGGACTTTTATGAAGCAATATTGTTTGAAAATAATTTATTTTAAATCACTCTCCCCCTCAATCGATGGCCGTAGTCGTTGATTGAGTGACTTAGGTTTTGATAAAAATGAAGTCCGGTGATTTTCAAAAATTAAGTCCAATTGATTTTCAAAACAATATTTTCCATTTTCAAAACAATTTAATCAAAATTTTCAAAATTGTTTAAAAATAATATCCTGCACAAAGATACATTAGGTGGTTGAGAAGCTTCTGTTGTTGTTGCTGTAGGGTTTGGAAGAAAACCATCTGCTGATGCAGTGAGACTTCTTACGTTGCATTTTTTATGCCAACTGAGGTCCAATTAAGCTCCGTTTCTTCACTTGCTGAAGAAAACCATCTGCTGATGCAGTAAGACCTCTTACGTTTCATTTCATGCCAACTCTCCATTGAAGTCCAGTTAAGCTCCGTTTCTTCATTAGTCAACCCAAGATATAGTTACCCTTTCCTTTCGGCATCCAATCATATTCAGTTGTGGGATCCGGATCGGGAACATTCTTATAACCAATATACCTGCATACGTTAGTGAACACACATACAGATATATGGTGGTCGACATCACCCATAACAGCAATCGACTAATTATAGTCAATTCAACATAACAACCAGATCATATAATGCATGGGGTTTATGTGTTAATCAAACTCTAATCATCTAAACCTAACAATCATATCCTAAATTCCTAGTCCTTCGACACAGGCAAATATCATTTTTAATTAAGCACGTAGGATAATTAAGAAAGCCCGTTAGATGATATAGATTTGAAAACATTCTCCCCCTCAATCAATGACTTATTTTATAAAAGGATTAAAAGCGCTGAAGTCATTGATTGAGTTTTCAATTTTTACGAAAATCTCTGAAACTGATTGATTTTCAAGCAACTCATTTTCCACCATTTTGAACACAACAAATATTTTTCTGAAGAATTATAGACGGAAAAACATTTGTGTAGGAACAGCAGTCCTTCGACATACTTTTCTAGTTTTGTTTTTAGGATAAGTGCACGAAATATTTTGGAAAAAGTTTTAGCGTACCACTTTCCTTTCTTGAAGAACGGGTTGCTATCTGAAATAATAGCAAACCAATGTTTAAGCACGGGTCACAGTCTGAAATAACTGCAAGCCATCATTTTGAAGCCCGGGTTACAGTCTGAAGTAACTGTAAGCCATTTGATTTGAGACATGTTTAGAAAGAAATATTTACACCTCCTGCTCGAACTTCATCTAAAGTCTCGTGCCATTATTGAATGACATTTCTAAGACCGTAGATGTTATCGATACCAGAAGACATGTCTTTAGAAAACATATTTTTGGTATTTTTGAAATTTTCTGTTTTTTATGGATTTTTGAAGGTTTTATATTTTTCTATTTTCTTTTTGAGGTTTTCTATTTTTGTATTTGGTTTTGCTGGTTTTATATTTTTGTATTTTGATTTTCTGAAAAATATATACAAAGATAGAGAAGATGATATAGTAAAAGAAGATGATGATACGAGTACCGAGATAAGGATATCAAGCAGCCCCGTTGTAGAAATATGAAGTCATCATCTCTTAAACATTCACCACCAAAGCAAATCGAGGCTCCAGAATAGAAGACAGAACATGAGCCTTTGAGAAAGAGAGACTTTGGCAGCTTCCCCCCAAACCGAAAATCCATTAGATGAGCAGATTTGAAGCTCTATTTCAAGCTTGCTTTAGCCAGATGCACAAAGAAGCACACCATTATCATAAATCCCGCTGCTCCTTTTGAGAACGATAATCTAGATTCTTTGTTCGGGGTTATATCATCAGCAAGAACAACAACGTATCATCCCACTCTTTAAATTTCTTCTCATATTTCATTACTACTGAAGTCTGAAGCAATCCATTCTAAAAGGTGTCAAGAGAACAATTCCATTAAGTAGTTGAATTGATGCAGTCAGCCTCTTTGTATAATGCTCAAGAACCCTCCCAAATACACATCATGAGGGGAATGAAAACACCTCCCCATGTTCACATTTTTCTTCCCTGATGATCATGTATGAAGCTCAAGAACCCGAAGTACACCAATACCCAAAAGCTCTCCCGAATACACATCATGAGGGGAATGAAAACACCTTCCCATGTTCACATTTTTCTTCCCTGATGATCGTGTATGAAGCTCAAGAATCCGAAGTACACACATTCCCACCGAAAGAATAACTGATAACACCTCCCTCATGTTACACATTTATCTCCCCTGAATATGTCGCACTTGTGTACCTCTTTTATCTTCAGAAACTTTCTTTTACATCACTTCCCCCACGTCGTTGGAATACTAACACTAAAAGCCTTGATGAGTAAAACCTTGAGTTTCTCTGCGGTCATGACATTTGTTTTCCCGGGATATCTTCAATCACTTAAAAGTATTAAGCTCATCAAGTTTACTCGCCATGAGTCAAACCTTGAGTTTCTCTGCGGTAATAACATTTGTCTTCCCGGGATATCTTCAGTTACTTAGAAGTATTAAGTTCATCAAGTTTACTCGCTTTGTGTTTAGATGCTTGTCTCCTTTCGCCTTGCTGGTTTTGACACTTCAGAGTCAGCAAATCATTATAAGCCCGTATACTAGAAATTTGTTGAGAAGAACACTTGAACTCTTGTGAGAATCAACTTGCTGAAGACTCTCTCTGACTATTTTTATCAACCCTTATGTAGACAATTTGAAGTGACCACTGAAGAAGAAAACCCGATATACCATACTTGAAACTGAAGTCAACTTCCCCACATTTGTATCTTAAGCTTGCACCTAATGATGGAAGAACGGTGTAGAGAATTTATGCTTCAAGCAAATCTCTAAGTACTCACTACCCAAACAAAGTATGAGACATTAACACCTCTTGCGATTATCCACACCGTCATATGCGTGTGACACTGAGTAAAACAAAGTAACTCCTAATAGTGATAGTTAACCAGGTCTTCAACCATCCACCTCGACTGCTGGTAACTAGATAAACCAAGTCTTCAACTCAAATTCTTAAGCCCGAGCAAGTTATCAAATAAGAACACGCCTTTGTGAAAGTCAACTTCAATCTCAAATAAGTGATAAATGATTAACTCCGAAGTAATCAACTTTGTTAGGAATTAGAAATTCCCTGTATTAAAGAGTCGGTCACCTCAAGTATATGTAATCGTTAGAAAGCTCGTAGTCGTAGTTCTTTTAAGTTAAGTAGTATTTAGTTAAGTATCACCGTGGAGGACGGACGGGTCTTTACCCACTGTATGCCTGATCCACAGCCCGATGTGTGGCGATTTATGTAAGACTATAAATACTCTCTACCTTCCAAGGTAGAGAGTTGGAGCTCATAATAATATCTTTCACTTTCTCTCACTAAGTTCCCTAAACCTCTAACTTTCTCTCTCTAGAATTCCACTTATACGCCACCTTGTTGTTATGGTTTGATGTGTATGTGAAAACTAATATCTTACAATTGGTATCAAGAGCCATGGTTAGATCATATCTTGCACATCTTTGGATTTCTAGTGGTTTTTAGGTGGTTTTTGAGTTTGAAAAAGTTTAGTGGTTTTTGCATCATTTGGTTGATTTCTTGTGTTAAAGCTTGGATTTTGTTAGTACTTTTATGTTTAGAATCATCACAAGTGTTTAGGTTTTCATTTGGTAAGCTTGAATCATCTTGGTTGGGTTGTTTTTGGCAGTGTTGCAAAACAAGGCCTACAAGGCCGATTAATCACCGATTAGGTGCTACTGGGCCAACAACCTTGCCGATTAGTGTAACTGGGTCAAACAAATCGGTCAACAACGGTCAATGACGGTCAACGACTGTTAACAGTGGTCAAACTTGCTGGAAACTTGCAAATCTTGTCGGAAATACCAAAAACTTGTTCTAGAACAAGTTTAAATCAATTATATTTGATGATTATATCTGTTACAAGATGATTTTCAAGTAATTTCTTGTCTAGAACACCCAAATCTCGCCGAAAATACCCAAAAATTGCCAAAAATGCCAATCCGATTAATCACCGATTAATCCCGCCTTGACCGATTACAAGCTACAGGGGGGTCGACCGCCTGACTGCCGATTCACGATTTTTGCAACCTTGGTTTTTGGATTAAAAAGTGATGTTTATGTGGTTTCTCTTGCTAGCGACTTGATATACGGATTTATTTCTTCGTAGCGACTTGCTTCACAATTTTGTAGCGAGTTACAGTTTTGGAGCTAGCGACTTAGACCTAGCGATTAACAGTACAAGTAGTGGACTCTCCACTACGGGTAGCGACTTGGTGGTAGCGACTTGGTCTGTAGCGAGTTGCTCTTTAGCGACTTGTATCTCTAGCGACTTGAGTAGCGAATTGCTGCCAAAATTTTGCTAGCGACTTGAGGCTTAGCGAGTTACTACTTAGCGACTTGCTTTTGTCTAGCGACTTGGGACTCTAGCGACTTAGTGGTGTAGCGAATTAAGTGTTAGCGACTTAGTGCATTATCTTCTAGCGACTTAGTGCATTATCTTCTAGCGACTTGAGTGATTGTTTACGGTTTTCTCTTGATTTAGTAAAATCCCGTGAAAGAATCTATTTCCCGGTTTAATCATAGAGTTATAAAATCCCGTATAATCTGTTAACATGTCTACCAACGTCCCTACTATCATCTCCACTGTTGCCGAGGATGTACAAGCAGCTGGCTCAGATACTCGTCCACCCATGCTTGACAGAACTGACTACGATTCTTGGGCTCAACGAATCAGATTGTATTGCCTTGGAAAGGAAAATGGTGTCAACATTCTCAAATCCATTGATGAAGGACCATATCGAGTTGAGACGACTAGAGACATACTTGATACTAATGAAGATGGTACTCCTGTTTACGGAATGGACAGACCTAAGATGTATGATGAGCTTGATGATAAGGATAAAAAGAGATTCGATGCAGATATCAGGGCTTCAAACATTGTTCTTCAAGGTCTTCCTAAAGACATCTACAAGCTGATCAATCATAACACTGATGCAAAGGCAGTTTGGGATAATGTTAAGATGCTTCTCTCAGGTTCAGAATTAACTATGGAAGACAGAGAATCCCAACTCTATGACGAATTTGAGCACTTCAAGATGAAATCAGATGAGAATGTCTATGAGTACTATGTGAGATTTCATAAGTTAGTGAATGACATGAGGAACATCAGAATGACTATGCCTAACATTCAGATGAACTCAAAATTTGTGAACAACATGAATCCCGAATGGCACAAGTTTGTCACCGCTGTGAAGCTCACTAAAGGATTGAAGAATACAAACTATGAGCAACTCTATGCCTTCCTCCTTCAGAATGAGAGACATGCTATGTTTGAAAAATTGATTCTCAATCAGTTCAAAACCAACCAGGGAGAGACAAGCTCGTCTAATGACTCAACAGCTTTCTACTCAAACATCGGAATCACAACCAAAGCATCACAAGTCATACCCTTGGGTAATGGTAATCACAAACTCATTCCTGATCCTATGTTCAAACAAGCTGATGCTGATGCTCACGTGGGTAACTTCATTAATCAACTAGCTCTTCTCATTAGTCAAAACATGAATTCTCTCCCACAAACCAACAACAACCTCAGAACTGCATCTAACCCACACAATCAAGCCACTGTTAAAGATGGAAGGATCGTGGTGCAACCAGTTCAGGAAAGACAGTATGATCAGGGAAGAGGTGGAGCTGGGAGAGGTTATGTTGGCAACCAGAATCGAGGAAGAAATGGTAACCAAGGTCAAGCTAAGCCAATCAAATGTTATAACTGTGGTGGTGAAGGACACATTGCAAGGAACTGCACATCTCCAAAGTGTCCACAGAATGCTGATTACTTCAGAGATAAGATGCTGCTGGCACAAGCTCAGGACAATGGTGCTGCTTTGGATGAAGAGGAATTGCTGTTTCTTGCTGAGGGCAATGCCAAGACCTATGATGCAGATGTGGATAAGCAGCCTATTCAGGAGATAGGTCACAATCATCAGAATGCCTTTCAAGTCGCTGACTGTGATGCATACGACTCTGATGTAGATGATGGACCTACTGCACACACAATTTTTATGGCTAGCATTTCTCCAATGGTTTCTCCCAAGATCTCTTCTTCACCACAAGCTGGCCCATCCAAGGACAAACTCATCTCAGAGGTATTAAAACTATACGATGATGCCGATGTGCAACAGATGCATGACAAAGTACAATCAACTGAAACTATTGAATCAAATATTGAAAATATGGGTAATAACAATATTGTCCCATACGATCAATACGTGAAACAAAGTGAAAGTGAAGTTGTACCAAATGATGCATCTTCTGCAGTCAACAATGACTATGTCTTTGATGAATACACTGCATGTGCTCCTGATGATTCCGTAATTTCTGAACTAAATGCCTATAAGGAACGTGTTGCTATTTATGAACAACGTGCAAAATTTGAGTTGACCACTCGTGAGCAGGAAATGGATGACCAAGTGAGTACAGTAATTAGAAAAAGTAAGTTTAGAGAAGAAGTATTGAAACAAGAATTACATTCCTTGCAAGAAAAACTTTCTAAAACAGCTAAGCAAAAACAAGAACTTCAAGAAAATGTGAAAATGCTTAAGCAAGAATTTAATGCAAAGGAATCAAAACTCTTGAGAGATTTTTCTAATCTGAAAACTTTGAAAAACAAACTTGAAAACAAGTTGTACATACAAGGAAACACCATTCAGACTGCTCACATGGTCACCAAACATCGAGTCTTAAGCGATAAGCATAGCATTCCCCTTGTTGAGGAACCAAATCCAGAGGTAATTAAAAAGGCTAGAAATGCTCATAAGGTGCTTTATGATGGTAATGAAATCCTTAAGCCTAGGCAGAAACCTAGTTGCGTTGAGTGCACTGAGGAAGATAAGAAATCAAATGAAATCACTAGGGAAAAGATGAATAAGAAACAAAATGATCCCAAATGCAAAGAGAAAAACATAATTATCACTCCTCATGATTACAAGAAGGAAAACTGGATTTCCTTGAAAAAGTTTAAGCCTCAGACATTGTTGACTCCCGAACAAGTCTTCTAGAAAAAGGATTTAGATAAGCAGAAAGCGGAAAATATTGTTGAAACAAACCCTCCCCTTTGGAAAATGCCTAGAGCGACTGTGTATCCTCCTAATACACCAATGCATCTTGTACCTAGAACAATTGCCACTAAAAGCAAGACATTAATTAGCCAATACGTTATATTTCAACTATTTGTTGATTTTGAGAAAACTTGCAAGAAAAGGATCACACCCACTGGTATAACTGTAGGAGAAAGGGGTTTTGAACAAATGAAAGAATGTTATTTAACTGAGGTCATGCCCTTCTTTAAACTTCTAAAAGATCACTTTGAGAGTCTTAAAAAGGGGATAGAAACTGATATTAAGGGAATGGAAAAGGAATTTGATGCAATGGTTGTTGAAGTTAGTGACTATGAGCGTGCACTGAAATATAATGAGATTGAGAGAAAGAACTTGCATACATTAAATGAGAATCTTATTACTGAATGTGTTGCTCAAGATGTGTTTTTCACTGCTTCAAATTGCTCTATTAATGCTTCCAAATTTCATGAACTATCTGTGACCCTGAAAGTCTCCCATGATCGTGTCATTGAGCTTGAAAAAACTAATTCTAAACTAAACGAGAAAATTGAACTGGATGATCACGACAATTTCGTTAAGCATTTTTCTAAACTAGAAGTTGAGCATTTTAATTTACAACTAAAATATCAACATCTTAAAGAAAATGTCAAAACTTCAAATGTCAAGACATCTTCAGATGCTCCAGAGTTTGATGCAGTTTTTCAAATTAACAAACGTGATGAACAGATTCAAGCTCAGTGCAACACGATCAGAAAGTTGAAAGCCCAAATCTCTCAATTAAAGGGTCAAACGAACAATATGACAGGCTCCCAAATGCCTCCCCCTTAGATTCTCAGAATTCTCAAACGTTTCATCTTCAAAACCTAGTAAATGCTTTACAAAAGGAAAACGAAAGTTTTCTGGAAGAAAACGAAAAGGTTAAACGTCATTTCAATGAGTTATTTGAATCAATTAAGGTCAATCGTAACAAAAACAACGAACAAATAGCTTCATTGCAAAAGGAAATCGAGAATCTGAAGAGTCAGGTAAAAGGGAAAATGGCAATGACCAATGGGGAGAGTGGTGGATCAAAGGTTCACTCTTGTAATAAAAATGCTTTGTCTGTGACTTATGTCCCTCCTCATCTAAGGAACAACAAACTTGCTATTCAAACATACTTCTCATCCCTTAAGGATTGCCTAGAATGTCTGCGTGAGATTGTTGAAGAGGATAAGTTAGAGAAACCTCATGATAATGCAATTGGACATGCATGCTTATATGCCAAACGATCTTAAGAAATCTTAGAATGCTTGATCACAATATGCCCAAAGTCATTAGGTGAGAGAGTTAATCCTTTGATTCCATGCTCAATGCCTAATGCCAAGTATGATATGCACTCGATTCCCAATGTTTTGAATGTGAACCGTAGTGTGCCTTTAAGGGGTTCAGATTCTAGATCTGTCAATGCTAAGAAAGAGAACTCAAGTGTGCCTTCTAGGAGTACAAATCTCAGTACCTCTAGTTTTAAGAATGTGAACCGTAGTGCACCTGCATGTAGTTCAGATCCCAGCACATCTAAACAGGTGATGCAAAGAGTAGTTAAACCAACTAATGTTCCCATTCCCTCTACAGGAGTAATCAGTGACATTAAAGGGAGCAGGTCAAAGTCTCATGACAATACAAGGAATGATAGGACCTCGCAAGCTAAGAATGTGCACTGGAAAAGAGTAGAAGAACAATCTAGGAACTTTAAGTTTGAATCGAATAAAACGAATCGTGTTGATTCTAGTATTAGCCATAGGCGTACTGTAATTAATTCGAATTCTGATACTATTTGCAAACCATGTACTGATGTCTGCTTGAATTCTGTTTCTAATCATGAATGTGGTGTTAATGTTCTGCCTAATGATGTTAATTGTCCAGTTCTTATTGTTAATGCTAAAATTCATGCTAAGAAGGCTAAAAGGCAAAAACGAATGAAAGTTAGAAAACAGTGGAAACCCACAGGAAGAACATTCAGTAAAATAGGCTTCTATTGGATACCTGTTGGTCATAAGACTAATCATATAATGCCCACTAGAAAATGGATGCCTACTGGTAGAACTATTCCTTTAAGAAGTGATCACACTGTGAACAGGGCTAATACAGACACTAGTACTGCATCTATTCACAATGATTCCATTGCCTTACTTTCTGATATGAATGCTTCTATTTCTGATGTGGGTGTTCCAACCATTGTAACTAACCAAATGGAACCCATTCTTGCATGGGGATCCCAATTATCCAGTTATCCATTCTTGTCTGTGTTCAACTGCAGATCGTTCAAATCGTTCTGTGGTACCTGGACTCAGGCTGTTCCAAGCATATGACTGCAGACCGGTCGCGGCTCATGAACTTCGTGAGCAAATTCATCGGGACTGTTAGATTTGGTAATGATCATTTCGGTGCTATTATGGGTTATGGAGATTATGTTGTTGGTGATAGTGTCATCTCTAGAGTGTATTATATGGAAGGTTTAGGTCATAATCTGTTCTCTGTTGGTCAATTCTGTGATTCTGATCTAGAAGTAGCCTTCAGAAAACATACCTGCTTTGTTAGAGATCTTAATGGTAAGGAATTGTTAAAAGGAACTCGTGGCTCAAATCTTTACACCATCTCTATCGATGACATGATGAGGGCCTCTCCAATCTGCTTGTTATCAAAGGCTTCAAAAACAAAGTCATGGTTATGGCATCGTCGTCTCAATCACTTGAACTTCGGCACCATCAACGATCTTTCCAGAAAGGACTTAGTTGTAGGTTTACCTAGACTAAAGTATGAAAAGGATCATCTTTGTTCAGCATGTCAATTGGGAAAAAGCAAGAAGTATGCCCATAAACCCAAACCTACTAACTCTGTCACAGAAGTTCTTCATATGATTCATATGGATGTATGTGGACCTATGAGGGTGCAGAATATCTTTGGGAAGAAATATGTGTTAGTTGTGGTTGATGATTACTCTAGATTCACCTAGGTCAAGTTCTTAAGGACAAAGGATGAAACTCCTGATATCATCATCAAACTCATCAAACAGCTGCAGGTTCGACTAAACAAAACTGTCAGAATTATCAGAACAGACAATGGAACTGAGTTTGTCAACAAACAACTTAGTGAATTCTATGAAAGCGTTGGAATCAGCCATCAAAGAAGTGTTCCACGAACCCCTCAACAGAACGGTGTAGTTGAAAGACGAAATCGTACTCTTGTTGAAGCCGCTAGAACAATGCTGATCTACTCAAAGGTTCCAATGTTTCTCTGGGCTGAAGCAATTGCCACTGCATGCTACACACAAAATCGTTCCCTGATTCACACTGTTCATGGAAAAACTCCATATGAACTTGTCCACAACAGAAAACCTAATCTATCTTTCCTTCGTGTGTTTGGTGCATTGTGCTATCCAACTAATGAGGGTCAAGACTTAGGCAAACTTAGGGCCAAAGCTGACATTGGAGTATTTGTAGGATATGCATCAAACAAAAAGGGATACCGAATCTACAACAAAAGAACCCGAAATATCATGGAAACAATTCACGTTACGTTTGATGAGCTGACCGGTCAAATGGCTCCTGGACACTCCAGCTCAGGACCCGCACTTCAAAACAGTCCCATTGGTTCAACCCTTGTTCCAAACTCCTCTCAAGAAACTCCATATGTACCTCCATCTGAAGATGATGTAAAGAAATTGTTTGATCCTATGTTTGATGAACTGTATGATTTAATTACTAATGAGGTGCTGATCCCTAAAACAGAGGATGCTCATATTCCAGTGAATGAATTCAATCCCTCAGTCTCAATATCTTTAAGTCAAGAGGCACCTGGTGCTGATCCTTCAGTCTCATCAACAAATCATCATTCTTCAAATGTACATCATGGAAATGTTTGGCATCAATGATGAAGTTAATCCCTTTGCGACTCCTGAAGATGCTCCATTTGAAAACATATTTGCTACTCCTGAATCATCATCAGAACCATCTTTTTCAGGAGACATCGACTTAGCTACCTCAGTTCCTCAACAACTGCCACATGAACACCTCAGAAAATGGACTCACGATCACCCCTTAGACAACATCATTGGAAATCCCTCTCGTCCTGTATCAACCCGGAAACAACTCGCAACCGATGCCTTATGGTGCTTCTTCAACTCCGTACTATCTAAGATCGAACCAAAAGATGTTAAAACTGCCATGAATGAAGATAGCTGGTTCAATGCCATGCAAGATGAAATTCATGAGTTTGATCGTCTTGATGTATGGGAGTTAGTACCTGCTCCAGACTGTGCTATGATTATAGCTCTCAAATGGATCTTCAAAGTAAAACTTGATGAGCATGGTGATGTGTTGAAGAACAAGGCTCGATTAGTTGCTAAAGGATATCGTCAAGAGGAGGGTATAGACTTTGAAGAATCTTTTGCTCCAGTTGCTCGAATCGAGGCAATCAGAATCTTTCTGGCTAATGCTGCTAGTAAGAACATGGTAGTATATCAGATGGATGTAAAGACGGCATTTCTGAACGGAGATCTTAAAGAAGTCGTCTACGTCAGCCAACCTGAAGGATTTGTGAATCAAGAGCATCCTACTCACGTTTATCGTTTGAAGAAGGCTCTTTACGGTTTAAAGCAAGCTCCAAGGGCATGGTATGATACACTGTCAAAGTTTCTTCTATCAACCGGATTCATCAAAGGAGCAGTTGATCCTACATTGTTCACCAGGAAGTCAGGCAAACATTTAATTCATGTTCAAATTTATGTTGATGATATTATTTTTGCCTCGACAGACCCAATGGAATGTGATCGTTTTTCAAATGAAATGAGTTCAAAGTTTCAAATGTCAATGATGGGACAAATGTCATTTTTCTTGGGATTACAAATTTCACAAAGTCCCGGAGGCATTTTCATAAATCAATCTAAATATGCAACAGAGATTTTAAAGAAATTTGGATTTGATTCAAGTGACCCTGTTGAAACCCCCATGATTGACCGAACCAAACTAGATGAGGACCTCTCAGGGATCATGATTGACCAAACAAAATATCGTAGTATGATTGGATCCCTGATGTACCTCACAGCTAGTAGACCAGACATCTTGTTCGTTGTTTGCATGTGTGCTAGATACCAGGCTAAGCCTACTAAAAAGCACCTTGAAGCGGTTAAACGGGTCTTTCGGTATCTCCAAGGAACCATCAATATGGGACTTTGGTACCCAAAAGACACCGGTATGTCACTAACAGCATATGCAGATGCAGATCATGCAGGGTGTCAAGATACTCGTCGAAGTACGTCAGGAGGTGCTCAGTTTTTGGGTGATAAGCTTGTGAGCTGGTCTTCAAAGAAGCAAATGAGTACTTCTATTTCATCTACAGAGGCTGAATACATAGCCATGTCATCTTGTTGTGCTCAAATCTTATGGATGAGATCTCAATTATCTGACTATGGCTTTGTATTCAACAAAATCCCTCTGTACTGTGATAATAAAAGTGCTATTGCTCTCTCATGCAACAACGTTCAACACTCAAGAGCAAAGCATATCGACATTCGACATCATTTCATCAGGGAACAAGTGGAAAAAGGTGTGGTGGAACTATATTTTGTGAGGTCTGAATATCAGTTAGCAGACATCTTCACCAAAGCTCTTCCAAGAGAACGTTTTGAGTTTATTCTTCCACGACTTGGTTTGAAAAGCCTTCAACCAGAAACTCTCAAACGTCTTCAGGAGGAAGACGAGGAGTAAAGGTCTATCTTCATCTATCTCTTGTATATATATTTATTTGAAAAAAAAAAAAAATACAAAATTATAAAACTTTCAAAATCCATAAAAATTTGAAAAATTCGAAAAATCTTCAAAAAAATATTGTCATTTTGTCATGTTTTTTTCTCGGTTCGATAATATCTACGGTCTTTGTGCTGTCATTCAAAGAATGTCACGGGACTTTAGATGTTGTTCGAATTCTTAAAAAAAAAAAAAAAAAAAAAAAAAAAAAAAAAAATTGGGAGAAAGAGAAATGGTTTATTGTCATTTTCAGGCAATAACCCGGTTTTAAAAGAAAGAACAGAGCCATGTTTTATCATGTTTTCAAAATTCCATGCTCTGATTCTATAAACATTTATCTGCTGAAAACTAAATGCTTTGAAAAATAACTCGATCTCGATTTTTGATAATCATCAGGACTTATTTGTCATAATCTCTATCTCTCAATCAACAACCTATGTCATTGATTGAGAGGGAGAATGATTTCAATTAAATTAAAAAGTTATTTGGCATTAAATTGTTTTCAAAAGATGTACATGCATGATTTCAATTAAATTAAAAAGTTATTTGGCATTAAATTGTTTTCAAAAGATGTACATGCATGTTTTATCAATGGAGTTTAAAGTCTTAAAATCCGATTCTTATCAGTTAAGACGCTTTCATAATCAAGTCACAATTCTCCTTAAAAGCTTTCAAAATCAATTTAAATCTATAAGAGATCACAAATCTCAAATGATTTGATAATTGTGATCGGGGGAGAATTTGTGATTTAAATTGGACTTAAACTAAGGATTCGGTAAATGGTTTTACAAGGATGTACATGTTATCCTCCCCGCATGTGACAAATGATTTCAATTTTTCCATTCACATGTTGAGGGGGAGCATCTATCTTACACCCATGACTTGAAACGTGATCATTTATCTCAATGTGCAGGTTCCCTCTAGTATGTGCAAAACTCCTTTCAAACCTCGAGGCACATATTGAGGGGGAGCAAAATCATGAAAACCTCATCCTTCCCCTAAAATGCTCTATCTACCTGATTCGATTTAGGAAGTGATGTTGATATCTTTTAGAAAATGGTAATCAAAGAAGTTAATTCTTTCTCTTGCCTCCGTGTGCAAAACATTTTCAAATACTTGATGCACATGTTGAGGGGGAGTTCTCGTTCTAAAATTATCAAAAACAATTTCAGGTACAAAATGCTTTGATAATATATCATAAGTATCTGAATTGATTTTCAAATGGTTTTCAATTGGTTCCATATGGCAGATGAACAATACCAAAAAGACCGACCAACTTTACTTTATGTATGGTGATATAAGGATGATAAGGTTAGGTATTGGTTCCCATGATCCGCCAGAACTGGAGGGATCTACCCAGGGACAATCCACTAGTTAGTGTAGAAGTCCTTAGGTATGATGATAAAAGGAGAAAGATGAGATATGGGAAGAGTGCGGACTAAGACTGAGCTAGTACTGGAATAAACCCAACAAGGTTCTAGCTATGAAGTCTCGGTAAGCACTGAAGGGGTTGAAGAATTAAAAAGAATTGAATGAGAAAAGGGTAAAAACAAATATCCCTCCATTTATTCAACCTTAGGGCAGAAACCGGGTTCAATTCATATGCTACTGATGGTAACATCGGTATTGAAGACAAGACGTCATGGACCCAGTGACGCACTACACTTCATCTTTCCAAACCACTCAAGTTCCTCTTAAAAGGACTTGTTACATTCTCACGGGGAACCGACATTATCTATCGACTTTCTCTTAGAGATTGTTGATATTGAAGAAGGAGACCCTCTCCCTAGTCTCCGGCACAGGATCCAAATATGCACAAATTGAGTCTAGAGCCACGAGATCATCAATAAATCTCATTAGGACACTTTCAATGAAGACTCTCTGTTTCACACAATGTGGAAAGAGAGATTATATCTTGAGTCCTACGCATTATCCTTGTGGTATTGCCAGAACATCTGAGTAATGTGTATACATATTCACAATGAAGATGGAAAGCCTTCTGGAGCCAACATCAAACAAGCTCCTGGTAGGTGGCATGTGAGATCTATTATATGGATCAACCATGTGACAACTGAACAGAAACAATGGGGCGATTCAATCTCTTGAATCAATCCTGGTTCAGGTTATGGATTGACGGATACCTTTGAAAAACCGGTCTTTGTGCTTAACAACTCTTTTCTTTAGCACATCGACCGTGTACTCATTTTTCAAACCAAAAGGTGTTTTTATGATTGATAATTGATTTTCAATAAAACCTTCGTTGTATTGCAAAAACAATTTCTATTGAGCAATACACGATTGTTTTTCAAATCTCTTTTCATCAATCAGTGGACTTAAAATTCGCTGGTTCACTCACTCCGTGTTGTCTTCTTTGAGATGTTCCAGTTTGAGAACAGCTAGAGCAGCTACGAAACCCTGTCAAGGAAATTCTTCGGAATTATACCTGATCACAAGCAGTACTAGTACTGATCAACGGGGAACCGTGGGCCGTGTACCTCAATTAAACGAAAGTGATCAAAGACACTTTCGTACGATTTATTGCTAACTGTTGTATGCAGGTACGCCCGACGTTTGCAGCTGATCAGAATGAAGCGGTCAATCCATAGCCGCATGCTCACTTAACACATTCAACTAAAAAGAAATCATGATTAGTGCATCAATGACTCTGATATTTTCACTCCATGCTTCTGCTACGCTGCTGCCAATATCATGAATCAACTAAAGCTTCCGCAACTCTGATGAGAAGATTTCATGATCCAGAATGTGAGCATGTCGGTCCCAAAGTCACAACACCACAATGGATGTCTCAGAGATTCTTGATTGCTGATGATCTCAAAAGCTGGCTCATATTTATTATCACGTGGATCAGTAAAAGACCTCCACTTGGAATAACCAAACATGCAATGTGAAGAATCAATGACTACGAGCTTAGAAGCAAAGGACTACATAAAGGATGCAAGATCAATTGTTAATGTATTATCTGGTTGTATTCAATGTATTTTTGGTACATGATTGAGGTGACCTCCCTTAGGGGGAGATTGTTAGGAATTAGAAATTCCCTGTATTAAAGAGTCGGTCACCTCAAGTATATGTAATCGTTAGAAAGCTCGTAGTCGTAGTTCTTTTAAGTTAAGTAGTATTTAGTTAAGTATCACCGTGGAGGACGGACGGGTCTTTACCCACTGTATGCCTGATCCACAGCCCGATGTGTGGCGATTTATGTAAGACTATAAATACTCTCTACCTTCCAAGGTAGAGAGTTGGAGCTCATAATAATATCTTTCACTTTCTCTCACTAAGTTCCCTAAACCTCTAACTTTCTCTCTCTAGAATTCCACTTATACGCCACCTTGTTGTTATGGTTTGATGTGTATGTGAAAACTAATATCTTACAAACTTGTGTCAAATGTCCAATACGAGAAATAGTCAATAACAACGTCTCGAGGAGTCACTGCTAACGAATATGAGCAAGTCTAATTGGGGATTGAATTTGACTTATACCTCTCTCCCAATTAGTGCTCTCCCCTAAACCGACAATCTGTTTGATAGATGCCCAGATTAAGAAGAAGTCTTTAGATCGTTAAATGTAACTCGTCTTTAGTCTTCTAACATGTAGCAGAAAATGTAGAACAGACTGTAGACTCGACCTTCTTCAAGATTGTGCAGTTGGGGAATAGATAGTTAACATCTTCAACTCACACCAAAAAGCGTCCCACCAAAAAGCATCCCAATTAACTTACATCTTGCAAATCCCCTTAACTAAAATCCCTCCCAATCAAACAAGAACAAAAAGATGTTCATCAAGGAAATCAGCAATCAGGCCGCAACGAACACACAAGATGGTAACACCAAACTACCAATCACATCAAACAAGAACAGATAGATTGTTCGGAATCATCATGTTGATGTATAAGTGAAGCATTAACCGGAAGCACTTTGTCGATAAACACATCAGTCCGAGTGAAGATGTCAACTAACGACTCATAGAAGAAACTCCATGTGAAGATGACCCAATAAGAAGAAGATCGGTTCTTACATGAATTTAGAGCCGTATGACCATTTATATTCTCAAATATCAATCAATAATGCAAAAAATTCACACTTCTTCTCCCCCTCAAGAATTGCATACGGAGATGCCATTCTTGATTAAATAAGTGAAATCATCCAAATGTTCTATTCACACTTCTCTCCCGCAAAATCAGCACATGATGTCGCCATCTTCATTATAATCGAGCAAGTGGAATAAGAAAAACAATCAATGGTAGCCCGGTTCACTTGATGACTGAAGCGCATGGAAAAAGTATGAAGCATGTTGATGAGAATGGTCATAATAAGAAGATTTCTCTTCTTCAGAAGATAAAGCGCACTGAAACGTACACCTTTCTTATCTTTAGCGAACGAGGCATGAACTGTTGTGTTCATACGTCATAAATCTCTCTCTTTTCATCTATTCTTGGCAAACTTATAATCAATCCCATTATCATTCAGTAGGCTCTTTGTTGTGACAGCTGATGGAGAAAACCCAATATGATGAATTTGACCCTGAAGTAAACTAACCCGAACTCGTGACTTATACTTGCACAAATGTACCAAAGAGCGGTGCTGATTTCCATTAGCATCTCTAAGTACTCTCTATGTACTCTATACTCTTCAACCAACCAACCATCAAGTATAAGACGTACATTACCTCTTGAAAATCCACAATTGAATGTGACACTGAGCACTACAACGTAACTCCTTAAAGTGATAGTTATTTTTGTGGCAAACAGAGCACAATTCCCCCACGTGGTAAAAGAGAAGGAAAATACTCCCAAAAATAACTAGATTTCCAAGTCTTCGTTTTTTTTTTTTGGAAAAAGCTCGAACAAGGATCTCGAAGAATCTTCATCCAACCATCCCCGATACCTTCAGATACTAAGTACACTTGCCCATGATATTTCACTTCAACCTCAAATAAATAATACTGAATTAACGCCGTTGTCACTTCTTCTGAACTGCTCAACTCTAGCCTTCTTTGACATTTAAATGAACTTTGATAATGGTATTATCCCGACCATGGTTAAAAGCACGTAACCCCGTAAAACCATGTAATAACCAAACTACCACGACGAATATCCAAACACACATCCAATTCATGAAATACACCCTTTTATCCCTTCTTCGAAGCAGAAACCGTAGCACCAATATCAAATAAGATCCAGATTTACACTTTCTCTTCTCCAAGATGGTTCCATCATTACGGGATTTTACAACTCTATGGTTTAAACCGAGAAATAGTTTCTTTCGCGGGATTTTACAAAACCAAGAATAAACCGTAAGATAGATCCGGAAATGCACTTTACTAATACCAGGATGTTTCCATTGTCACGGGATTTTACAAGTCTATGATTTAAACCGAGAAATAGGTTCTTTCGCGGGATTTTACAAAATCAAGACAAAACCATAAACAATGTCAGCTTGAATGTGTTATGACGACTTTGGTTTCAGTGAATATCTATTTTTAGGGGAACATGCAGCGGATCATTAGCGGTTCATTATCCAACATCAACAAAATCATCAACCATCCAATAAATACTATGGTAAACACATCATTCACGTATTCAGACGGCTATTGTAGTGACCACATGGAGAAGTAAACCCGATATGCCAAACTTGATCATGAAGTGAAATTCCCCAGATTTGTTACTTAAACTTGTACTAATCCTTGTGAAGAAGAAACGGTGTACCCAATGTACAAAACCTCTTGACGTATTCTCAACTGCGTGAGACACCGAAGTGATAATTACGTTGTGGGTTAAGCAAGAAAGAATCACAACCGTAACTAAATAGCCAAGTCTTTATCACACTCTATAAATGCCCAAACAAGTCATCTTCGCAGAAGGGTAGAAAGAAAGAAGACGACATAAGTGAACAATCCCGAAAAACCTTTCTTCAAATCCAAATAAGAAATACCAAGTACAAACAACCCCGTGGTCATCTTCTTTCAACTATCAATTCAAGCCTTGTCATAAAAACCTTTGTGAATATGTGTAAACCAAGGTATCAATCAGCATAACCAATCAAGTCTCATCGTCAAATCAAATCTCATAGTCAAGCCTATGATACACCAAGTCCAAACTTCCTTCATTCAATACAATCTTGGTCCATATAACTCTTATCCATCAAGTGTGAGATATTGGCATAAATTCTTAAAGGTACTATGGAACCGATTCTCAAATAATACCCGATCTAAAAAAACCATCCGATCATAATCTCACGGCCCATGTCTTACACTCCATTTATACCAAATCATCATACGGTCCATGTAAACACATAATCATATAAGAAAATATATCAACACTCCTGTTTGACTCATATACTCACATATATCTCGGCCTATATAAATAACACATAATATCCGATCCATATTCACGCCAACAACATAATCAAAAACTCCCTCCGTGAAAATATTACTAGACCAAAATACCACACCTCAAAATTTATCAAACAGTTATATCCAATATTTTGTAAAAACATATGGATGACACGATTTGTAAATTGTGAGACGTTAGCAGCTTTCGTCCAAACACACATCACATATACGAATCTAACATGATTCAAATCTCACCAATCAAGCTCATACTTTTCCTTAATATCCAAAATCCAAAACCTGATGATATTAAGATGTCCAAATTCAGCCCATGTATGCGCCCTACACATGATCAGCCCAAACAAATAGTCACCCAATACATTATCTGGCCCATTGATGAGATATACCACACTCAGCTTACCCTAAAATCGTGGGTATTTAACACAAGTATTACACAACTTGTTACCCTAATATCTCTCATATATGTGTGCAGGCAAAACATAACCAAACCCTAAATTATCTCAATCAAAATATGCGCCCCCATCTATCAAAAACTCTCATCCATACCCTTTCACCAGTAATCAAAGACGACTTGACCTAGCCACAGAGATGGCACAAGGTTTTAGAGTCGAGGGACATGGTATTGCCACAGGGATGGCGTTGAATCTCAATCAACACTTCGATGTCCAGGTAAGTTATAAATATTAAGCATGAGAAACAACATAACGAGCCAAAGAAAAACATTTAACTGTTATGTTAACTTGTTTTCTTTAAGTGTTCGGATAAGGAAGCAATAAATGGACGAAATCATGATTTTGTATTTAGTGAGTCTTCAAAAGGAATAAAAGAGAAGATGCAACACATTAATTGTTTTAATCTTCCTTTTTTTTCGTTCGGATATTAAAAAAAACGTTTTAGATCCATGAGGCACACGAACTTTTGTGTATAGATCTTTAAGATCTATATGTTAGATGAACCTAACACAAAAGGATCAAAGCTGAGATCATTGACATGTTAATCATATTTTCATTATGGTCGATCTGTGATGAATATTTGCTCTCCTCATGTGATAGGCCCTTGTGGCTTGATGAAACCTTGAAATACTTTGAGAGACAAATCTGAGATCAATTAGTTAATCAACATAATAGCTAAGATCTGTGATGAAGTACTTTTCGTTTAATAGACCTTTTGTCTTGATATTACTTATGAGTACACGAAACAAGAACCTGAGATCTTAGTTGTTGAATTAATATGTTTTCGTATTCTGTATTGAGTCATGATTGGAGATGTGGTTAATGGTTTAATGGTAGTAGACTGATGTTGGATGTGGTAGATAGAATGAATCTTCGTGGGTTGTTTGATAAAGTTTAATGAAGTCTTAATGGTTGTATGAAAATGATGGTTAAGTATGCTTCATCTTCTCAATCTTGTTAACTGTTTTTCAAACTGCCTTTTGACATAAAAAAACGCTTCCTCTTATGAACAACTCGCATTTGACTTTTCAACTCGCATCATCTCCAACTCGCATCACCAACTTGCATTTGTGCAGCATGACAACTCGCTTTTGACATTAAAGCAATGGCAACTCGCTCAATAGCAAAGTGCAATAAAACCAAATGCGAATTAAGTAACTCGCATGAAACTGAACCAGTACCCAACTCGCATCATATGAAAAACAGTCCAACTCGCATAAAATTATGCCAGTACACAACTCGCTTCTTATTTTTGTAAACACAACTCGCATCAGATACATGTATCTGGACAGATTTAGCAACTCGCATAGTGGATGCAAAGAATCTGGACCCCAAAAAAAATGCAAAGTTGCTTACAGTTTAAAACAACTCGCTTGTATGAAATAGGACCAACTCGCTAACATGAAACTTGACCAAAACGCAGCAAAGAACCAATAAAAGCCTCATTAATGAACACTTAAAAAAAACAGATTTCGAACCATTATCACCAGCAGATTCATGTATGACCAGTTAACTGCTTTTCCAAATAAAACATATTCAAATCTGCTTTTACCACAAAATATGTATACACCAATGTCAAAAACATATCAAACCACTTTAAAAAAAACCCCATACGAATTAAACCACACCAAAACCGTATACATGAACCGAATAAAAACCATTCGAATGAGACCCAAATCAACCCAAACAACAAAACCTTGGCTCTGGTACCAATTGTAGGATCGTGAATATTATGTTGTTTGATGATTCGGGTGGTCTAGGATTGTGATTAAACAAGAAAGCCATTTTAGAGAGATGAAGAGAGTTGAGAGGAGGTTCTTGAAAGAGAGTTGCTTAAAAAAATGTAAGGTTAGATTCAAAGAAGCCACACCCCTTCCATGGATGGAAGGGGTATTTATAGTTACAGAATACACGACCTCCTATCGGCCTGTGGATCAGGTATACAGTGGGTAAAGACCCGTCCTTCCTCCACGGTGTTGCACTAAACTAAACTATGCTATAAACTAACTAATAAACTACTAAGTAATGTAAATAACGACAAGTCTACGAGCTAACTTATGCTAGATAATATTTGGGGTGACCGACTGATCTGCGCAAAACCGTCAAGTCTAATCACACAAACTGGTCACTTGTGAATGACCAGCCGTAACAGACTTAAAACAGTTCAGACACAAATGCAATGAAGATCTGAGGAGTATAGTGTTTCCCCGGGTCGTTATGTCCCAGCGAGCTGTGCAATGGATTATCAAACGTATAGTGATCGAGAAGTTTGAACGAAAAAGGGAATGAGATTATGATTATAACTACAGAAATATCAAACAGATACAAAGGCTTAAATGCAAATTAGAGGAAATTAAAAAGATAAAATCTATTAAATAAACGCTATCACTATATTTAAAATGATAAACGTTTAAAACTTAAAACTAAAAACTTATGTTTAAATAAAAATTACGTAAACGTACAAAATAAAAAGTGAAACTTATACAATACAAATCCTAAAAATATGAAAAATACATTTTTACAAACCTAATGATAAAAGAAAATTTATAGGAAAAGAAAATTATTTTTATAACTAATTATCTAATTATTATTAATTAAAACTATTTTTAACTATTAAATAATTACCTAAAATGCAAGAAAATAGAAAATAAAGCTAGAAAAATAAAATTACGAAATGGAAAAGTCTAAAATATCAAAAGAGAATTTTCAAAACTATTTTTATATTTTTCTGATTATTTTTCTATTTTCTACTAATTTAAAACTATTTTAATCTAATTTAAATGGTGAAAAATACCAAATAAAAAGGGAAAAAGAAGGAAAAATCTTTTTTATGCTTTTTATATTTTTCTTAAACTGAGAAAATTGAAAAATTATTTTTTTGGAACTTTTTCTCAATTATTTGCAATAAAACCTATTAAAAAGTGATTAAAAACTACTTTAAATTGAGAAAAATAGCAAAAGTTGACCAAAAATTATGAAATTCACAGGTAAATTCTAAAATTATAATATGAATCTATGAAAAAGAAGAAACTAGTAGCTTATGTGTGAAAATTGAAAGATGTAGTGTAACTGCTACTAGAATAAGCTACCAAATATAAGCTAACAAGCTATAAAGCCAACCAAACAGTGACAGAAGCTATAATCTACTGAAATAAGCTAATAGCAATTGATTATAACTACTCCTAACAAGTTCTAAGCTCTGTTCAATAATCCAAGCAAACTGCTAAGCTAAGCCAAACAGTGATTACCCCCTAGGTTTGAGCTTAAGCACAAGCTTAACCAATAAGCTAATCAGAAAACCAATAGTACAGTCCTATAAACAACCTGGCCAGCTACAATATAGCCAAATCTCAGGCTCTAACTCCTAGAAATGAACCTGATGTAATAACTGAAAGATTGCCTGATTCACACTCAGTTTTACTGAGTGTGAACAGGGGAAATAGTATCTGATTGAACAGCTTATTTGAAGCTCAAAATGATTAGACCAGATTAAACAAAAAGTGATTATCAGATCTAGACCAAGTGAAGATTTAATATCCAAAGTTTGAAACACTAAAACTCAAAGATGAATCAAATAATGATTCACAAAATTTGGTACAAAACTGTTTTGACAGGTTTTGACTATTGAAGAACAGACATGAAACTTTGACTAAACTGAATTTTGATCCAAAATATTTGATTAATTATGAAGATATAAGACTAATGATGATAACTCTAAGCTAGATCTACTAGTTTTAAACCTATTTGCAACTTATTACTCCTACTGATTTTGACAGATTATACTAATAGATCAGTTATAAGAGATTTTTGACTATTTGAATAAAACTGCTATAACAATGACCAGAAATGACTAACAATTACCTATATCAACTTATATCAAACACTCAAAACTGAATAGTTAACTCTAAACACAGATTTATTAGCTAAACCAAACACTGATGTAACTACTGAATATGGACTAATTGACAGATAAAGACTAAATCAAGCTAAACAAACATCAAACATAGATCAAACAGTACTAATTATCACTAATGAACAGATTCAAACCACAGATTCAATAGTAGAACAGATATGAAAAACTTACAAGCTCCTTAGCCACTATGGCTTGCTTATGATGAAACAAAAGAACTCTAACCTAATTATACCCCTAATCCTACTCCAATCCAGCTCAGATTCAACCCAATAACAACTCTGCATCACCCATTTTCATTTCCTAACTGCTTGAACCAAATTGAGCTGCACAGTTGACTTTCGTTGACCAATTTCCAAAGTTGCATGAAATGTAAATGTAAGCTTATACAAAGCTTTAGCCAGCTTATTAAAGCTTGTATGAGCTTAAAACTAAGCTGCTAACAGATGTAACATAGGACTTTGAGAATGAGAAATTCAACAGTGAGATAAAATATGGAAATGGAACTTAGGCTTGAATTGATACTGAAATTAAGTTGTAATACACTTGGGTAACTTTGTTTGATACAAATTGAGTGGAAAATACAGTTAAGAACTAATTAAGACATACTAATTTAAGAAACGACATACATAATTGAAAAACTAAAACTAACTACTGCTTCTTGCTTCCTCTTGGCCTCTTTTATGCACCAACTTCTCTCTCCTATCTTTCTGAGTGGATCCCAGCATGAATATGAGCCCTTGGATGCCTTTTGAGCAATCTTGGTCGTTGAGAGGATTTGGCGGGAAAACTTGGTTCTCATATTAGAGACAGGGAAGGGGGAGCATTTAATGAGGTGGGATGTTAGGTGAGGTGGGGGAGACAATATGGTGGTGTAGGGTGGTTTTAGGTGGCTGGGGGGAAGAGGTAGCAGACACACATGTCGGGGAAGACAGGGAACTAGGGGGGGCGGGTTTTTTTATTTAAAATGTGGGTTTGGGTTGTCGGGTTGGGTATTTGGACCGGGTAAGGAGAATTGGGCCAAGGGTGTTTGAGTTGGGCTTGGGTTAAATACTAGGTCCGAATGGTTTGTGAAATTATTAATACAAAGGGACCAAATGTGTAAAACCTTAATTCCCAGGGACCAAACATGAAAATTATGAAGATGTAATCCAAGGACTAGTGTTGCCAACCTTAAATAGACCAGGGTCTAGTTTGACATTTTTGAAAATTTCCAAGGACTAAATTTGACCATTTTGGATTTTCAGGGACTAAACTGTAATTTTCTCAAAACTTTTAGATTTTCCACCAAAGGACTAAATATGACAATTTATGCTTTTAAAAGGACCTTTGGTGATTTTTCTTTTGAAATTTTGACTCAGGGACTATTTTTGATAACTTTTGAAACTTGGGGGACTAAAACTGCAATTTTTGCAAATTTGATATGTTTTTCATCTGATTTTGATATTTTTGCATTTAAAACACATAAAACACTGATTTGTGATATTTTCATCATTTTGATGCATTTTTGAGTGTTTTCAGATGATTTTGCAGTTTATATTGTACAAAAATGATGAGTATTTATTCACTCATCACCGACACTTCACTATGGAATTTTCTAATTCCTAACAGTACCCAATAACCCGACCAGATAACACCCCTAGTCACACACCCACCCGAATACCACCCCGAACCCGATAACCCGAGCCGACATAACCCGACCCGAATACTACCCGAACCTGAAAACCCGAGTCTCTATCGGGTCGGGTTGCGGGTGAGTTTTTAAAAATCAAAATCCGACTCAACCCGACCCGACTAAATCCGATTACCCGATAACGTGACACGATAACACCCCTAGCGGTAAGTATAGATACCATGGTGCCGCGTTGGGCTAGGCTCATAGTTATGTTAACTTGGGAGTTTATATTAGGTGGTGGAGTACCCTGTTTACTAAGTGTGTTATTATGTGGGAAAAAATACTTAGGCGGGAATGTGTTAACCTAGAAACTAGTCATCCTTCTTTCTTCTGTGAGTTGTTCCAGGTAAGCCGATATAGCTGGCGTAACCTGGATGTAGTACGACCCCTCTCCCATGTGTATCTTGAGACCCTGCCTACTGTTAGACACTGGTGTCATGAAGTCATCTACACACGATTGTACGTTGGGTCCCTCAGTGCTCTCCTGACCTCTGGTTTCTTGAGTTGGTCTGACTTGAGGATTTGACATGAGAACTTGATGTTAATCATGGGACTGTGTGGGTCCTTCTTGGAAGAGAGTTGTATGCAAGTTGACACGGTCACTTGTTGCATGCATCGATCTTTTCGTTTTCCTTGTGAGGTTTCTTGCTGGCTGGTGTTCCTCATTTTCGAGTGTTTGCCGACCCCCTTCTGTATGAGTAAGGTCGTCCACCTGAACGGGTCCGAGGTGGTCAGTGGTTATGTCCGAAATCTGAGGGGGTTTCTCACCAGACATGCTTGGTTAAGAAACTTGTGCACAAAGGAAAAAATTCTGAATTTTTGAGTGAGAAATGAGTGAAAATAGGTGAAAAAGTTTGAGAAATTTGTGGCTATTTTGTATCATGTCCCCACGGATGGCGTTGTTTTTATGTATGGTATGTAAATCAGTTTAGAGTCGGGATGAGAATGGTTTTGCTGCTTGGTTTCCCGTGTTGAACGATAAGGACCATACTTTACTGATGTGAGGTATTTGCCCAAGTGTGTGAAAATACTTGTGAAGTTGTGTGTGTCTCTCTCCTTTATATAGAGGCTTGTAGGGTTTAGAGATAAACCCTTTGAGGGTGATCAATGGCTGCCAGGGAGGCAGGTGTTGATCATCCGAGAGCAGACAAGGAGGACATATGTCATGCGTCCTTTAGCTCGTACAGGAGAGTGCTCTTCTTTCCTATTTTGTTGGTCGTGTGTTCTCCAATGTACTATGTCAGACTCGTACGTCTTAACCGTTAGCGACAGTTGGCATAGTTGTCTCTTGTACATGTACTATGTAGCATGAAAAAAGTTACCAAACCTAGCTCAGCATGGGTTTATGTAGTTCTTGTCAAGATTGACTCGCGAAACGTAGTTGTTTGGGTTTGATTTGAGCGTGTGATTAGCGGACATGAGCCACTAATATTGATACGCTATTAGATGCTCTCTTGTATCCCTCGTGATAGCTTGTCAAGTATCAAGGTGAAGAGGTATGGGCTAATGGTTGATCCTTGATGTAGTCCTACTTCTACTATAAAGAACTTTGTGTTTCCCGTTGTGGTCGGAAAGCGGGTCTTCGCACCCTCATACATATCGCTAATAACTCTCATGTATCTCCTTTTTCTATAAGAGTCCTCCAATACAACTTGCGTGGTACGTTATCATATGCCATTTCCAGGTCCAGGAAGACCATGTGCAAGTCCCTTTGTCTTTCTCTATAAGGCTTCTGATAAGGTGTATTGCCTCGGTCGACGACCGTCCTGGCATAAAATCGAATTAACTCTCTGACACCCTTGTCTCCATTCGCAACCTTCTCTAGATCACTCTTTCCCAAAGCTTCATGGTGTGACCAAGAAGTTTGATACCCTTATATAGTTGCTAGAAACTTGCGCATCGCTTTTGTTCTTAAATAGTTATGACAGATACAAGTTTTTAAAAATAATCATAATGAGTAATAAAACTTATAAGTTTACACTAAACTAATACTCCGTATATATTAAACATCTATACTCCTTTATAAAGGGTTTGGGACATTCTAAATATAATAGTCTTAAAATTTTTAAGACCAAAAACATTTCCATCAAAAGAAAGTTACTTTGCTAAGCATAATAGTTAAGCATACATATAAATTTAAAAAATAATTAATGTCTTAAATTCAAATATTTGTAACATCCTCCAATATTAATGTATCACATTTAAACCATATGAAAACATGTAAAAAAATATAATAAATTAAAATACGTAGTTCACCGAAAATTAAAATACGTAAAGTTATTGCTAAAAAAAACATATTTATAAAAAATAGTTGCTCGTCACAAAAATAGTTACCGAGTACCCGCCGCCGCATTGCGCGGGTACCCTTCTAGTAATTATTAGTTGTCCACAGAATATATACCTCTTGTGTGCACGAGCTTAAAGCTACTTTATATGTATAACTTTTTAAAAACAATGGTCTAACAAATAACGTTGTAAACTAAGTTAAAAAGAAAAACAAAACTATGTAAATAGCCGTAGGCGTTGTCGTATCCTGTCATCCTGACCCATATACGAATTCGGAGCAAATATAGAGTATCCAATTAGGCCTAAAGTCCATAAACTTGTCCAAAGTGTATTTAAACACTACTTCAACACTCAGCCAATTTCATATATAACTTTAGATGCATTAGTTACCTCTCGACTTCATGTTAAGCAAGACACAATAATCCGACAAGAAACCAATAAGCGAGTATATAAGGACACAAATATTTAACGCGGCGTCAATCACTAGAAGATCTACGTTCGCCCACAGGCAAGAATGATTTCTTATCTGGTATTGACTAAAAGTGACACAAGTGTTGCACAGACTCTTGCATATGTTCATTCTTCACAATTTCATATTACATTCTGACGTTCATACCATAGAGCTTAGTCTACTACTCTACTTCTACCAAATATATATGAACTATGAAACTAACTAATAGACAACCAATATATTTTTATTGTATGATTTCTAACACTATATTATTTCAAAACTCACGAACTGGGTGTAATAGTTGCAATTTATGTGATTCGAACTTTAGACCTCTTTTGAAGAATCCAAAACTCTTACTTCTAAGCCATTCCTTAGGGTCTTGTTTACAAACGTTTCATGAAACACAACTAAAAAAAAACTCAAAGATTTCACACTCGTCGCTTATCATGTTGTAATAGAACAATTCGAGGCATTATATATGAAAAAAGTTGTCGTTCATTTTTTATTTTATTTTTTTAAATTTTGGGTGGAAATTTTAATGCAACTATTTTTTTAAAAAAATATTGGTAGAATTTTAATGTGAGAATTTAAGTTTGAAAGGGTATTATGGGGATTAAACATATGGATTTCTTGAATAGTGATGACTTCTAGTGCACTCAAATAACAATTGTCATTCATTATGACACCTTTTCTTTGTCGCTAATCGCATCAAATAGTTCTAGTGCACTCAAATAATAGTTGTCATTCGTTATAACACTTTTTTTTTTTGTCACTAATCACATCAAATGGTGATGACTTTAGCCACTTCAGTGACGAAAATTAAGTGAAGAAATGGGTTGTCACACACCCATAAGTGACGACTTTAGCTTGTCACTAAATTTAGTGTCAAATTCCAATTTGGTCACTATTAACTTAGTGACGGAGCTATAGCGATGACAAGTGACGACCTTGATTTTCTTGACTAAGTTGGTTACTGATGAATTTTTCACTATTAGTGCCAAATTTTCACTCGTAACTAAAGCCTTTTTTTTCTTGTAGTGATTACTCACTTTTAAGTTTTTTAAGTTTCAAAAAAACACATACATGCTTTACACATAGATTAAACTCACGTTGATGCCCTAAACTAGTAGAAGGGGGTGTCGTGTAGAGCACATATATAGATTTAGAAGATGAATAAGGAATGTTTTGTTAATATTTGGAAAAAATTACACCTTTGTTCTTTGTGGCTTGCTCAGATTTCATGTTTAGTCCTTAAGTCGTTTTAATTACATCAGAGATACATATTTTTGAAACCTTGCACTCATTTAGTCTCTATTTTAGATGGTCGGTTAGTTTCTCTGATAAGTTTTTGCACCGTTAGTCCATCCGTTAATAATATTTGCACCATTAGTCCTATTTTTTCAAATAATAGTTTTCGCCAGTTAATCCCTCCGTTAATAATAATTTTCGCCAGTTAGTCCCTCCGTTAATAATAGTTTTCGCCCATTTTTTTACGTTTTCATCCGATTTTATCCGTTTTCGTTCGTTTTTTATCCATTTCCCCCGTTTTTTTAGGTTTTTCGTCCGTTTTTTACGTTTTTATTTGTTTTCGTCTGTTTTTATATGTTTTCGTTTGTTTTTTTACGTTTTTGACCGGCCTTTTTTTAACGTTTTTGTCCTTTTTTATCCATTTTCGCCCATTTTTTTTTACTCTTTGCCTGTTTTTATCCGTTTTCATTCGTTTTTATCCGTTTTCGCATGTTTTTTTACGTTTTGTCCGTTTTCGTCTGTTTTTTACGTTTTCGCCCGTTTTTTACGCTTTTGTCTGTTTTTATTCGTTTTCTTTCGTTTTTTATCCATTTTCGCCCATTTTTTTTTACGTTTTTGTCCGTTTTCATTTGTATTTTTATTCGTTTTCGCCTCTTTTTTACGCTTTTCATCCGTTTTTTACGTTTTTATCCGTTTTATCCTTTTTCGTTCGTTTTTTTATCCGTTTTTGCCTGTTTTTACGTTTTTTGTCCCTTTTTTTACCTTTTTATCCGTTTTTGTCTGTTTTTATATGTTTTCGTCCCTTTTTATACGTTTTGTTCATTTTTTATCCGTGTTCGTTCGTTTTTATATGTTTTCATCATTTTACGTTTTTGTCTGTTTTTATACGTTTTCGTCATTCTTTTATGTTTTTTCTGTTTTTATATGCTTTCGTCCGTTTGTAGGTAGTTTTCGCTCATTTTTTTACGTGTTCGTCCGTTTTTTACGTTTTTTTCTAATTTTTTATGCTTTCGTCCGTTTTTAGGTAGTTTTCGTCCGTTTTTAGGTAGTTTTCATCCGTTTTTGGTAGTTTTCGCCCCTTTTTAATGTTTTTGGCCGGATAAAAACTGGCAAAAACGGAAAAAATAGACAAAAACAGACGAAAACGTATAAAAGTAGAAAAAACCGTAAAAACGGACAAAAACAGAAAAAAATGGACAAAAACGTAATAAAACGGACGAAAACATATAAAAACAGACAAAAACGGATAAAAACCAGTCGAAAACGGATAAAAAATGGACGAAAATAGATAAAGACGGACAAAAACGTAAAAAAAGGGACGAAAACATTTAAAAACAGACGAAAACAGATAAAAACGTAAAAAATGGACGAAAAACGTAAAAAAACGGGGGAAATCATATAAAAACGTAAAAAACGTGCGAAAACGGATAAAAACGGACAAAAACGTAAAAAAACCGATGAAATCATATAAAAACTGACGAAAAGGGATAAAAACGTAAAAACGAACGAAAAACGTAAAAGAACAGGGGAAAACAGATAAAAAAACGAACGAAAACAGATAAAAATGGACAAAAACGTAAAAAAACGGGCGGAAACTATTATTAACGGAGGGACTAACTGACTAAAACTATTATTTGAAAAAATAGGACTAACGGTGCAAAAATTATTAACGGAGGGACTAACGGTGCAAACACTTAACGGAGAAACTAACGGCCCATAAAAAATAGGGACTAAATGAGTGCAAGGTTTCAAAAATAGGTATCTTTTGTATAATTAAAATAACTTAGGGAGTAAACATTAAATCTGAGCAAAACACATAGACCAAACATGTTTTTTTCTAATATTTGTAATGGCATAAAAAGGTTTCCTTTATTTAAGAGTAAATTACACCGTTCGTCCTTGTGGTTTGCGTTGACCGCAGGGTTTAGTCCTTTGACCAAAAAAATTGCACCGTACGTCCTTAAGTGTGAAACCTTATGCGCCGTTCGTCCCTTGACCAAACGACGTTAAGTTTGACTGTTAAACTCGGGTAAAAATACTAAAATACCCTCACTATTTTCTTCTCTTAACCATTACCACACATCATCATCATCATCACCATTTCTCTCTCTCTCTAACCTAGCCGCCGACCACCTTAAACCACCACCACCGCCACACCGCCGCCTACCACACTACACCACCCACCTCAAAACACTCCCCACTCAATGTTTTGTCGATACCATATGGGTCTCGGCCTAGCTTTCCCGTCATCCACACCAAACCAAACAACCTCGTCGAGGGTCTTTCCATTCGACAACAACAATAACAACATCACCATTTTTGTTTCAAAACCACCAATCACATAACCGGTACCATGTTTTCATCCAAAACCAAAACAAAAATAAACAACAATGACAATAACAACAAGAGCATTATCAAGCACACAACAAGGCCACACCGAGGGCTTACGCTCTCGGCTGCCGACTCGACACGCACAAACACGACCAAGACCACGGATGCCAAGATGTTTTTAACCACGTTTTTATTATTAAAAATTCATTTCCCATGTTTTTCTAACCAAACCTGAAGCAAAACGAGTCAACTCGTGACTCGTTTCACGAGTTACAAAAAGAATGAGTAACAACTCGCATGTGTGAGCCTACCTTTATCTTCTTTGTGAATATGACACTGTGGTGGTGCTATAGCGGCGTAAGGGTGGCGCGTGGGTGAAAGATACGAGGGTGGGGGGTGGTTTGAGGCGCGTAACGTAGTAGATCGGAAAGAGGGTGTAGTGGGGAGTATTTTGGAGTGGGCGGTGAGGGGTGGTTGCCGGCGGTGAGGCGGCGGTGGTATGATTTTGGAGTGGGCGGTGAGAGTTTGGTGGCCGGAAATTATAGAGAGAGAGAGGAGAGGGTTAGGTAGAGAGAGAAATTATGAGGAGGGGTGTGTGTGTTTTTATATATACACCGTTCGTCCTTGCACCGTTCGTCCTTATAGTGTTGAAATGACGATTATACCCTCAGGTTAACAAGACTTAACGAGCGTTAATGGGCCCCGTTAGTGGGAGGGACGAACGGTGCATAAGGTTTCACACTTAAGGACGTACGGTGCAATTTTTTTGGTCAAAGGACTAAACCCTGCGGTCAACGCAAACCACAAGGACGAACGGTGTAATTTACTCTTTATTTAATGATTTTTTCACGTTTTGTTAATTACAAATATAAAAACATATTGAGTCAAAGTTTAAGTAAACAAGTTTCGTACATAGTTAGCATTTGAAATAAATCACTTAAGGTATGCATATGAATCTCTAAATCTCGCATAATGGTTAAATAAAGTTTTATAATATACAATGCATGAAACTCTTGCATTATTTTAGAAAACCTTACATATTTTTTATAAACTCTCACAAAAGTTTTATTTGCCTACATTTAAACAAATTATTTTCATTTTAATAAAAATGCCTTAATCTCCCATTTGACCAATTGGATAGAATCTTCCTGTTTGAGAAGTAATTAAATTCTGTTAATATGATCTTGCATGAAAATGAGGATCGACAATTTTGACAATAATCCAAGACTATAAAGGAAGACATCAAAAGTCTTTATGCAAGAAAAACACCATTAGCCATTTTAAGATGTTGAGTGCTTAGCTATCAAGAACATCTGACCACTTTAGCCCAACCATTTTCTAATGCTTCATTAGAGAGAAAATATTCCAAACAAAACATAATTGATCATTCAAGACGAGCATAAAATTGGCTTGCATAAATCCGACGGATCTTTCAAAATCGTCCCTATGGTTGGATCCAGAGGTTTCGAATTCAACCACACATTTACCTATTTAAGCAAGCCTTTTGCATAACATTTTTCTCACCGCTTGCAAATATTTTTCTAGCATATTTCAGCACTTTCATTCACATATATCTTTAATCATTATCTTGTTTTATATTTATCTAAGTGATCCATCAATTTAGGAAGGGAAGAACAAAAAAAGAACATCAAGTCTTTTATGTTATAGTTTTTGGTTTTGTACTTGCAATCTTGTGCTATCACATTTTACTACTCCGTGTTATATTCTAAAGTTCATAAACACCATCATACATTAAATATAGAGAGTTGATTAGTGTTTTAGTCCTCAAAACACATATAGAGAAAGGTTGGTTCTACCTAGTTTAGGACTCCATATTTAGCTTTGTATCGGTAAAAATATAAGCGGCTTTGTACTGTTTTTTCCGCCAAAAAGAGAGCTTGTTAATATAGTGAAGTAACTCTTAAATCGGAAACTCAGAGAGTGAAATAGGGCGAGGAGGAGCTTCGTTACCGAACCACTATAAATTATTATGTCTTAGTTTGATTTTTCTTTTATTTATCTTTTGTCTTGCATTTACTTTTAAATACTATCATTGCTTGAGTTCAATATAAGTTTAGCTCTAAGATTTTACGAGGTGAAAATCCCTTTTAGTTTTTCACATATTTTATTTACATTATGTGCACATATCATGACATTGATCAAATAATTGATGATTTTTTAGAAGATAAGTGTGATTGATGATGGGGATATTGGAAATGGTGTCTGAAGCATGTGATATTGGTATGTGATGGGCATGGGTTATGTCTGTCAAGTTGCCAACCTTTTCTTCATCCATCTGTCTCTTCATTTTCCCCATTATAACTTTTTGTAGTGATCATATATAACACCTGAGGAAAATTGACTACTCGAAGAAAATTAGGTGACTACTCAAACTTTATTTCAACAGTTTTCATTTGCTCACAAGAGGTAACCCTGCTCTAACTTTTCGACTATTGCATTTGAGTTTATCTTCATTTTGTTTGCTAATATTGCCTCTTTAGATACACGTAACATGTGTTACAAGTATATAGATGTAAAGAGATACATAAGAACGTACGTTTGGATTTTATGTGAAGCCGTAAACATACTTACATAGACAGGAGAATGAGTTTAAAACTAAACAAGAAAAGATTCGTATAGTAGATATACAGTATAAAACTTTTACCTTATATTTCTTTCAGAAATTTAACGGCATTAATATACTTAGTATCATTAACATACATTTCTATGTTCAAAAAGTTAGCGTCTAGTTCCTTTTTGAAAGTAGTTTCTGTACTCTCGGGGGTACCACGCTACTCTCGGGTAGTGGTATACAGTGACGGAACCATGGTATGTCATGTGACATTCAAGGTTTATTTTGGCGTAGTGTTAAATCTTGTAAAAAAAAAAAAAAAAAAAAAAAAAAAAAAAAAAAATCGGAAATGCATTTGGTCCCAAAAAATGTGCTTATAGTGTTATTTGATTTTCCGTAAATGCACCTGATTATTTTTAACTTCAGTTCCGTCTATGGTGTATACCCTGCTCTATTAATATTGGATATTTATTTTTCGTAAGAAACTAACTAGATAAAAGAAAGCTACAAGGAGAACGTTAGGGCATTACTGTAAATTAAGGGTATTTTCCCATAACCGAACAATGAGGACATGTAGAGTATAAATAATAGTAATGCAACATGCTAAAAGACTATACGGGCTTGACTCGATAAAAAAGCTTTGCTACACCCTCCTACTATTTCTTCCTACAAATCCTCGTACATACACGACAATATTATATTAGTTTTTTTCCACTCATTCTCTCTCTGCATCCAAACCGTCAGTTCTGACAAGTATTAGCATCCTTTGAGTAAACACATTTATATGAGGCTTTTGTAGTAATGTTTAACATTTCTCCCCGATAAAAACTATGCTAAACACTAATTAAGGTATTTTTTCACAACTGAATAATGAAGATGTGTACTGCATAAATAATAATACCTCATGCTAAAAGGCTATACTTGACCCGATACAAACTATGCTAAACCCTAATTGCGTACTGTTTTCGTCATACATTTCAAACCGTTTGGTGTTAACTCACGCCGTTAGCGCAAATCTCTTCGCTTTTCATTTTTACACAAAACACAACTTGAATCACCTCCGTCGGCCGCAAGAAGCCGACTACCGCAAAATAATGACCTTTTTGCTTTTGTTTCTTTGCTTTTGTTATTGCTTTTGTTATTGTTGTTGTTGTTTTTGTTGCATGATAAAGATTAATCTATGTTTGCTGTCGGATGTTTTCATCAAAAAAATTGTTATTTGCTTTTGCTACTGCTTTTATTTACTTTCGCTGATGCTTGAAATTTGCTTCCACTAGTTGTAGGATTTCTTCATCAACATATCATTGCTTATATTGCCATAATTTTTTTTTCCCTCTTAGTTTAGCTTTGTTTGATGTTTATTTCTAATCAAATCTGAGTTTTCATGATTTCGTTCCTCGGATAGCAGAAGAGTATTAGACAATAAATATGACACAAGCCCGATTGTAAGTTTGCTCTATTAGAGTTATAACGAGTGTGGAAACCCGCGCGATGCAGCGGGATTGGCTTCAAAGAACTTACTTTCCAGCGACACTTAAATCTTAGGGACTATTTTTGCCAAGTTGTGAAACTTTTCATTTAATGTTTGGACTTACTTTGCAACGACGCTTAGACCTCAAGGACTGTTTTTGCCAAGTTGTGAAACTTTGCATTTAATGTTTGGACTTACTTTACAGCGCCACTTAAACCTCAGGGACTATTTCTGCCAAGTTGTGAAAGTTGGCAATTAATGCACTTGCTTTTGATACACTTGCTTTTGCATACAAATATGTACGCTATTTAGTATATATAATAATTAGGCTAAAAATACAAGGGCAAATTGCATAAAAGTGTACTCAACTTATAGCCAATTTCAATTTAATGTACTCTACTTTTTTTTCTTCAATTTAATGTACTCAACTTTTTTTTGATTGCAATGTAAGACATATAACGGATTTCTCAGTTATCTTATGTTGAAAAAATTACATGTTTCGTCCCTATGGTTTATCCCAATAACATTCGTAGTCTTCATACGTTAAAATTTAAAAAAAAACATTTTTTTTTAAATTAATGTTTTAAAAAAAATTATTTTTTTTGAAAAAAATAAACTTTTATAAAAACAATAAAATTTTTAATTTTTTTTTAAAAAATAAAAAAGTTAAAATTTAAAAAAGAAAATTTTAAAAAAATTAAAATTTTTAAAAAATATATAAAAAGTTTTAAACTTTAATTTTTTTTTTAAATTAATTTTTTTTAAAAGATTAAAATTTGTAAAATTTTATTTTTTTAAAAATCTGGATAAAAACATTTTTTTAAAACTTTAATTTAAAAAAAAACTTAAATAAATTTAAAAATTTTGTTGCTTTTTTAAAAAATTATTTTTTATTTTTTTATTAAATTGTAATTTTTTTTTAAATTTTAATTTCTTTAAAAAAGTTAACGTATAAAAATTGACAAAACGTATGAAAACCTATAAAAACGGACGAAAACATTCGTCTGGCGTAATTAAAATGAAATAGGGACTATGAATGTTATTGGGATAAACCATAGGGACGAAACATGTAATTTTTTCATCATAAAATAACTGAGAAATCCGTTATATGTCTTACATTGCAATAAAAAATAAGTTGAGTACATTAAATTGAAGAAAAAAAAGTAGAGTACATTAAATTGAAATTGGCTATAAGTTGGGTACACTTTTATGCAATTTGCCCAAAATACAAATACAACTACAGGTTTTATTCATTATCCAACAATGTCAACTGATAATACGTATGCGTGGAATAATTAATGTGTGCATAATGAGTCTTTGCCATTTTCCAGTAAGATTTTGCTAAGCAAAAGTATGGCCATGATAGGTATACAAGTAGACACAGACTACAATTCATTCTTTCAGCTCGCCACTTTCGATTTCCATTTGCTATTCTTTGAAATAAACGAGATAAAAAGGTTGATGACAGTTTTAGCTTGATTTAGGAAGATCCATTTTCACTCGATAATTATGGTGGATGTGCATGATATGGTTAGGTTGAAGGCTAGTTACTTGCACTTCTCTTTTTGACAAATAAATTAAGGGCATGTTTGGCAAGGGCTTTTTGTAGGAGTTGTTAGCTTTTTGTTACAAAATAATCTTTTATAAACTAAGTAGCTTCGTTTGGATGCATTAACTACAAACTTTTATTTCAAATAAATAGCTCCAAAATGAAAAGCTGATTCATGAAGCTTTTTAAATATCTTGGAGCTGTTAAACTTTAAATTACTGATATACCTTCCAAACATTTATTTACAATTATAGATTTGTCCTTTTTTGTCATTTTACATCTTATAATTATATTTAACAGCTAATTTATCAAACACTTTTATTAAAAAAAGAATATAGCTTGTAGCTCATGTTAACAGCTTTGCAGTTTACAGTTTACAGCTAGTTTTGGCAAACATACCCTAAATGTTGATGCTTATGTGCAGTTTATCCCCCTTCTTTAATTTCATATATTCACATCAAACAATCTCATTGGCTAGCATATACACATGGCCTATGACCACTTTATTGGACAGGAAAATAATAGTGGCATTTGTTTTTATTTGCTAAAAACATTCTAATATCATTTGATGCATTTTTAGACTAAAACTATTGTCGTTATATATTTTGTTGAAAGTTGTGCTTCATTGGATCGTTTTTCCCTTTTGTTTTTATCGGTAATGAAATTAATCTTTTTGTTTACTGTGTCCAACCATTCTTTTGCAAAATATACTAATTTTATTATGATATAATTTTTGGAGTATGGGAATAAATATATTGTGTTCTTTTTCTTCCAATAGTGAAGAAACAGTATATGAGAATGTACCCTAACTTTCATAACTTTGTCGTGTCCTAAAAGTTTAAATAGTACAGTCGTCCAATATCGTAGATGAAGTATCATTATTGTCAAAATAAATAAAGAAAATCTTTTTTTCAATTCAATTATATCCACACTTTCATGATAGTATATCTTTCATACATTTTGCTTATAGTGATGGATCAAACAAACAGTTTATTATTTGGTCAAAAAAAAAAGTTTATTAAACCAATCACGTATTTATCTAATCCTAGCATACCTATATATAGTGAAGGATAGTCTTGGCATTTCACCATTTTCTCAAACTACCTTTATCTTGTTTCCATATTATTGTGGTCATCAACTTATTCTTCATCATATCTTTGCTAGTGAAATGACGAAACTACACTTGAATCTTCAATACTCCCACACTTCATGTTACCATCATGTGTGATATATACCAAAACCTAAAAATATCTATTCACTTATGACTCCATATACTTCAATTCATCAAAGTCTCCATTAACACCACTTCCACCATCCTAGCTTATCTCCTCTTCCAAACTTTAATTTCCTTTAAAGTTTGTATATTTTTCTTCAAATTTGGTCAAATTCTAGGTATTTATGATATAAACGATTAAATAACATGTAACACATAGTTTTTTTATATGTAATTAACTTTTGCATGTTGATCATGTAGAGAAAATGGAGCCAAAACATCATGCACAAAACAAGTCATCCCCGGTATTCCTACCAGCTCAAAGGGACGTTCGTGGCTCACTCGAAGTATTCAACCCGTCTAGCAGCGAGGTCACCGCACCATTTCGGTCACAACCCACATGGCGTACTTGGACCGAGTCACCACAAAGCAACATAGTACCGTCACCAACGATATCAACATCAGAGGATCCCAATATTAATATTGGCCTATCATCCTCTCATTCTGGAAGATTGCCAACTGATGAGATCAAGTCTTGGATGGCTCTTAAGGATCCTAATCCTAATGACACTCCACCGGCATTTATTCAGCCGCATTCACCACCTGTTGTAAAGGGGATGGTGGTGGCCCCACAGTCCCCAGGTGGAATAGTGGGTGCGGCAGAACAAAGAGCCGCAGAGTGGGGTTTGGTCTTGCAAACGGATACCGAGACCGGTAAGCCACAAGGAGTTAAAGTGAGAACTTCGGGTGAGGATGCAAATGCAAAACCTGGCTCGAATAGAAGGGATTCGGGTAATTCGGTTCAGAGTTCAAGTGATGTGTCGGATGATGGATTGGGTAAGTATTGAAAACTTATAATTATGTTAGCATTTAGCAAAAATTTATTAATTGGTCCAAGAATTATTTATCAAAATTTTATTTTATATTGTACTTTACTTGAAGCTCTGTGAAAAAATGATAGAAATTCAAAATAAAATCCACATAAAAAACATTGCATATTACGTATATTTTTTTTTTGCTCAATGTAAAGATTTTTGTTTATACTTAAGTCTCACAAGTATATTATTTAGTTTTTTTTTTATAGAATACATATAAATGGTATTAATTTGTTGTGAATTTTATCCAAAAAAAAAGTTAATTGCAACCATCTAGCTAGGAAGATGATACGATATGCATTTACAAAGTAATTATTGTAATTTTAATACCTAATAATATATGCATTTGTTCCATAATTATTACTGTATATCTTTGATTGATTCATTTGTAAAAGTATCCATTTTAAAATGATGTCGATGTAGGTAAAGAAAGAGGATTTCCGAGAGTATCGGAGGACTTAAAGGATGCATTATCGACGTTTCAACAAACATTTGTGGTCTCGGATGCCACTAAACCAGACTATCCCATTTTGTATGCAAGCGCGGGGTTCTTTAAAATGACTGGTTATACTTCTAAAGAAGTAATCGGTCGAAATTGGTATGGTTTCTTTTGTTTTATCTTTACCTTTACAAAACTTTTTTTTTTATTGTTCATTATGCAAAATGAGGTGTGTGACTTTTTAACCTTTTCATTACCAAAAGTGGTCACACATGCTGGTCTGCAGCATAAAGTTAAAAGTCTAAATTTCATGGTCAATCACAAGTTAATTACACTGGATTCATCCCTATTGACACTTTAGTCATTTATAAGCACTGAAATATATTTTGCTACAACCTTTGTTCAATTTCTGTAAATTAATTTATACTTCAGAGAAATGGTCTTCTTAAAAACCATATTGCATATCCACTGACTATAAAAGGTCAGTCACAAAACCTACCTATAAAAAGAGCAAGTAAAACTGTTGTCTATAAACTAGGGTTCTAAAAGGCGCGCTATGATGGCGCTAAGCGCCGCTAAGGCATGAGGGTGACCTCTACGTTACAAACTAGACTAAGTGTTGTTTGTTTGTTAAGAGGCTCTGAATCTGAATCTGAATATATGGTTGAGAAATCTGAATCTGATTCCAACTTAATGTGAATAAGTGGTTGAAAAAACTGAATTTGATTGATACAAAAGTGTTTGTTTTGTAAAAGTATCTGAATGTGTTAGATTATTAATGTTTACAATAAAAATATCTTAACAATTTTTATTAGGCGTGAAAATTTTTCACCCGCTACAAAATATAATTTGACACGATACAATAATAAACAGGTTATGGTTGTGATTAAATGGGTGGTCGACACGATTAACACGTTTTATAACAATTCGGGTTTGGCTTGACATTATTAACACATCAAAACATGTTTAGGTTGTGATTTCACATTTTAACACGAATTATCATCCTAGTTAGTATTATCTTGTACATCTTTTTTTGTGCGATGATTCTCCTTAAACGTATATATTACAGGAAAGTGAACAAAATAAACAAAATGGAAAGAAAACCAAGTATAAAAAGATTTAAAAAAAAAAGTTACAAGACATTAAGAGGTGTTAAGACACCTCTTTAACATCTAGTTCAACAAGATGTTTTTACCTCTTACCGCCTTTTAATGATTAGAAAAAATCAAACACTCTTAATCTTGATTGCGTTTTACTGCCTCTTAATGACAAAGAAAAAACAAACACACTTTTTGGTCTAAACATCTGATTGCATCTGACTGAGTCAGATTAAGATCTTATTAATAGGCGTGGCGTGAGATGAGACGTGAAAAGACGCGAGGCGTATCGCCTTTTTTAAATTCAATGCGGATTAAAAAGTTTTTTTTAAAGAAATAAATACGATTACATTCAAAGATAGTTTCTTGACTTAATTTTTTATGTATTACACTTTTTGTAAATTCTATATATATGAAATATGATATAATATATAAATCTCTAACTATTTTCAAATTTTGTGCCGCTTTAAATCTGCCTTAAAAAACGTTATGACTTCAACATAGCCTCTAAGATGTGAGCTTTGGTCATGCAACCACGACACGCCTCACTATATTTATAACATTGCTATAAACGCCTCAACTTTGTGACATAAGAAGACCAACAGATACAGTATTGACCTGTTTGCGACACCGATTTTTATAGAAAATAAGTTGAAGCCATAGCTACCTTTACAAAAGTGTCACTATCGCCCAAATACAGTGACATCTTCCGTTTGTCACTAAACTCAGTCACTAAATGGCACTTCTTTGAAACATACTTTTAAGCACTCTCTCAATGTTTAGTTTTAATTAAATGTTCATCTTAATATTAATAGTATGCTAGTTTGTTTCAAGTTAAGTGTTTATATTTTAATTTCAATTAATCAGAACTTATTTAGATATTGAAATAAAAGTGATATTTTATTGATTGACAATGTACCAATACAATTACTTAGATATATGTTTCAAATGATTGAATATGTTGGATTGATTGAGGTTGGGTTGGTTTGTATGTAGTCGGTTCCTACAGGGTGCAGACACTGACCCGGAAGATGTTGCTAAAATCAGGGAAGCGTTGCTAAAGGGTACTACATATTGTGGCAGACTGCTCAACTATAAGAAAGATGGGTCCCCTTTTTGGAACCTTCTCACTGTTTCACCCATCAAAGATGAATCTGGCAACATCCTAAAATTTATAGGGTATGTTTTTCATTGACCAGTTATCATATCTACGCTGAATTTAATGACACTTTTCTCAGAAGGAAACTGTACATGCTAACATGCACATCAAACTTTAGTCCTAAGTTTCAAAATCATCACCAAGGAAAAAAAAAATTTGTAACAAGATTTTGTTAAAAAATTCTTGTTACTCTTAGCATTTAGTTAAAGGTCAACAATGATAACCAAACTGTTATGGATATTTTTGTGACTTTTTCTTTCAAATTCGACTGGGGTATCTTATTACATGTGGAAATTAATTTTTTTAGTCATTGTCAACTTTTTCTATATTTTAACTATTGATTTTGAAGTTTAACTTAAGCTTAATTTGTTTTGAAGATCATATCTTCAATGTCTTCGAGTAGGACCTTAAAAAGTTTTACCCACACGAACTAGATATTTTTATATATGTTTTGGGTCTATCTATTAATTCACTTGGTTGGCATACCTATATGATCATGTCTCCTTTGCGTGGCTTGATGGCCTATTTGGATGTGTACTCTTTCAGGTTCGGCCTTTTTAGAGGTTGCGTTTTCATCTTTCTATTATGCCCCTTTTGGTTCGATTATTCTAGATATAGACATTAATCACCCTCTAATATCGGGTACACCTACCCGATATCTCATACTCAACTACGGATACAAACAACTTCTTCTTTAGCATGATGAGATTTTTGCGTAGACCTATCAAGACAAGGACCACATGACTTGCACCCGTTTTGTCATCTTACTAGATAGTTCTAGTTTAAGATCTTCGCGATTAGTTACAAGATTCTAAGATCTTCAAAATGGCCACGTCCGTTTGTCTTTCGACATACGCATATATTTGCTATAAAATTCATAACTAAACATGTCCTACAAATTATAAATATAGTTATTTCATTTATTTCCTTTTTGGTTTTATTAGGTAAGGGAATGAGGGATGGGTATGGTGGTCCTTTTAGGACCATTAGAAAGTTAGAAACATATTTGTGATTGATGTTACTACGTGATGGTGCATGGGCCAGCCCTTGGTGTCTAGTCCCTTTTTTTTCCCATGGCCTCTGCTTGGTGCACCTTTTTTATATTTCAATTTCTCAATAATGTCCAATGACAATTATGTCACACAATGTATTAGTCAGCTAGACATAAAAAGTTAAAAATCTAGCACGTGGGGTGTAACATCACGATTGCATACAATCAGTAGCGGAGCTAAAAAAAATTTCATGGGAGGGCCGAAACAATTTTTTTTCGAGAAATACATTAAATGGGAGGGCCGGAATAATTTTTTTTCCGAAAATACACATGAAATCGCAAATAAATACACTAACGGGCTTAGACCTAGAGGGCCGGGACCCTCCCCGGTCCTCACATAGCTCCGCCCCTGGATACAATGCAATATTCCTATAGTGTAAAACTTTGGAAATTAAATGTTACACTTTTATTACCAAAAACAACTTAATCGGAAAAAATTAAAGTGTCGCGTTTAATCGTTGGGCCAATTATTTGAATATTAAGAAAAACATATTTAACTTAAATTATAAAAATACTAATCACTTTATAATCTCTAGTATGGTTGTAATTAATGTTGCAAAAATCGGTCAACTCAGCCGATTAATCATCAATTAATCGTTAATCGGCCGAGTACCTTGTCGATTTTTGAAAATCGGTCGAAAAATCGGCCTAGGAAAAAAATCAACACTAAGCAGTCAAAAAATCGGCTGAATCGGCCGATTAATCGGCCGAATCGGTAAAAAATCGGCCAAATCGGTCATTTTTAAAAAAATAATAATTTAAGCATTCTACTTAATTTTGGGATTGTATATTTCATTTATAACTCACAATGGGCATCATAATCAGAATTTGAGCCTTTAATTGAGGTTTGGAAACATAGCAGGCTTGGAATCGGTTAAGATTTTTAGTTTGGTCTCCAGAAATACCAAAAAATTGTAGGAAATACCAATCCGATTAATCACCGATTAATCCCGACTTCACCGATTACTCGCTACAGGGTGGCCGACCGGCCGACTACCGATTCACGATTTTTGCAACATTGGTTGTAATGATGACTATTATGGAAGAAACACGATTTAATCTATCGAATAATATGTTTAATTATATTTGTTTTTCATGTGGATCACAAACAGAATGCAAGTGGAGGTGAGCAAGCATACCGAAGGGACTAAAGAGAAGACACTAAGGCCTAACGGGTTGCCTGAATCTTTGATTCGATATGATGGTACATCCTTTTTCGTTTCTTCACATACTGCCTTAAAAAAAATCCACATTCTGATTTTATGATGAAATCTTGCAGCTAGGCAAAAAGATATGGCAACTAGTTCAGTGACAGAGCTGGTCGAGGCAGTAAAACGACCTAGAGCACTAAGTGAGTCGACCAATCGGCACCCATTCGCGACAGATTCAAGAAAAGATAGTGACCAAAACAAAAATGATGTGTTAAGTATAGGCCGACGAAAATCAGCAGAGACTATGTTTCCTCCCCCGCCACCTCCTCAACGCCGTAATTCACATACTGGTGTTAGAACCCTCACCACCATGCAGCCGATCGATGAACTCCCTGAAAAGAAGCAAAAAAAATCAAAACGACTTTCTTTCATAGGGTACTTATTCTTTGTTCTTTAAAAAATTTAAAATCCTTATATTTCAGTTTTTCTAACAAAAATATGGTTTGTGTCAAAACTGAACAATCTTGAAACAAATTTGTGTCCTTTAATACAATTTGCCATAAATCAAACTGAACTACCATTTGCTATTTGTTAAAAAGTAAACTCTTTTAACACCTATTTTTTTTATGTTACATTTTGATAAGTGACAACCTAGTAGGAACGATAATTATGTGTGTGTTTAGCTGCTGAAAAATGATTATAATGCTCTATCACAATCGTTTAGAAAAAAATAAAATAAATAAATAAATAAAAGATGTCGTAGAAAAGTGTTAAAATTTTAAAAACGTGTTATGATGTTTTGTTAAATAGTACAAAGATTATAGAAAAGTGCAAGAAAAAATTTAGAAAAATATAAGTACCTTTTCTAAAGATTAGTTATAAATTTCTAAAAGTCGCTCGTAAAAACTTTTTTATATACGTTTTTTATTTTTCCGGTTTTCATTGAATGTTTTTAGAAAATACCTTTATTTTTTACAGCTAAACGCACCTATACTTTTTTATGGTTTCATTTTTCATTTTTCTCAATAAATAAGCATGCATGCGATGGCTTGAAGTAAATAGATTATATACCATATATGTGCTAGGATAAAGAAGAAAAACCGCAAAAGTAGTGAAGAATTTGACGATGGATATGGTGGAGAAGTTAATATTCAAGATACAGACGGTGAGGATAATGATGATGATGATGTTTTTGAACACAAAAAAGATGATTCAAGGCCAGAAAGCTTGGATGACAAAGTAAGAAAGAAGGAAATGAGAAAGGGTATTGATCTTGCTACAACTCTTGAACGTATTGAAAAAAACTTTGTCATCACTGATCCACGACTTCCCGATAACCCCATTGTAAGTCTTTTATTTTACTCAGTTATATTCACAAAAGTATTCAAATTGTTTTATGGCACTTTGATGATTTTATTGGTAGATTTTTGCGTCGGATAGCTTCTTAGAATTGACCGAGTATAGCCGCGAAGAGATCCTGGGTAAAAATTGCAGGTACGCAAAAAGAAAGTTTCAAAACTTATTACCATTATTTCAATAGATGGTATGCCACACAAATATTCACTGACAATGATTCAAATCTGCTAAATTTCCATCATAATATCAATATATTTTTTATTGAAGGTTTCTTCAAGGGCCTGAAACGGATCCATCAACTGTCAAGAAAATAAGAGATGCAATCGATAACCAAAGAGAGGTTACCGTACAACTCATCAATTACACTAAGACAGGTATATACACACATTCTTTAACAAGCTCCCTGAGTATCATGAAATTTGAAAAAAAAAACATATGTTTATTTATTCATGGCTAAATCTTTTTTTATTGGCAATCAATCAGGGAAAAAGTTTTGGAATCTGTTTCATCTTCAGCCTATGCGTGATCAAAAGGTATGACTCACTATAAATGCACATAATGTGTTATCAAATGCATTGACGACGGGCTGTTTAGATTCCGTCAATGGATCAGATTTTTATTTAATCTAAAAGCATTTCCTGAAAAATAAAATGTTTTGAGGGTTTAAGTTGAAAGATAGATATAATGATTGTTATTTTTTTTGTTCTGTAGGGAGAGGTACAATACTTCATTGGAGTTCAACTGGATGGAAGTCAACATGTTGAGCCACTTCACAATTGTATCCCTGAAACCACTGCTAAAGATGGGGCACTTCTGGTAACCACAACGAATTAAATTCCTACATATGCAATTCCTTGTCTTTTTATGCACGCATAGATAGGGGTGTGTTTAATGGTTGCTGAAGTTTTTCTTTTTTTTGCCATTTTAGGTGAAAGAGACGGCAGAAAACGTTGACGTAGCAGTACGAGAACTTCCAGATGCTAACATGGTAAGTTTGTAGTAACATAGCTAGTCAATAAGAACCTAGGCACTTAATGTCCACACTTATAAGCATGCAAAAACATATAACGTTTTGAATATGTTATACCTAGTCAATTTCCCTAAGCAAGATTAACATTTCTTGACTATACGCAGACCCCGGATGATCTTTGGGCAAAACATTCGAAAATGGTACACCCAAAGCCTCATAGAAGGGATACATCAGCCTGGAAGGCTATTTTAAAGGTACCATATATACTTTAAATGTCTAGGGCCCTAACAAACTATACGTATGTATATTAACTATTAAGACACCTGATTATCTGATTAATGGTTTTTGTAGGTTATTGAGAGTGGAGAAACGTTAGGACTGAAGCACTTTAGACCTGTAAAGCCTCTAGGATCCGGCGACACAGGTAGTGTTCATTTGGTTGAGTTATGTGGAACTGGCGAGTTTTTCGCAATGAAAGCAATGGATAAAGGTGTCATGATTAATCGTAACAAGGTAATAACAGTTACTATATGTTCTATTGCACAAGTTCCTACCTATTGTATTCTTCCATTTTCTCAACAAAATGAATCTGATTCCCTAACAAAATTGTGTACTTCTTTTTATACGAAATAGGTTCATAGAGCGTGTGCAGAAAGAGAGATCTTAGATGTTTTGGACCATCCATTTCTGCCAGCATTATATGCTTCATTTCAGGTTGACTAAAGTTTTTTGTAGTTGCATCTTTCCTAATTTAAAAATATCAATTTACAAGAAAATCTAATTTTCTGATATCCCCAGAGTTACTTTAGCATCTAGCTAGTAATCAGGTATATAACAAACAAAAATCTTTGCAGACACCAACTCATGTTTGTTTAATCACGGATTACTGTCCTGGAGGAGAACTTTTTATGCTTTTAGACAGACAACCAATGAAGGTCTTAAAGGAAGATGCCGTAAGGTATACATTCTAATCTAAATTAGTCACTAAGTACTAAATGGTATTATCCTGAACTTATAGTTTTAACAAACAAGAACTTGTACTCGTCTGATTATAGATTCTATGCTGCGGAGGTGCTCGTGGCGTTAGAATACCTTCATTGTCAAGGTGGAACAATATTTTCCAACCGTTTGTTATAGAAATGGAACATTAAAAATGTCTTTCCTGATGCATCCCTCATACGTATTGAAGCATTGATAAAATGGTGGTGCAGGTATTATATACAGAGATCTGAAGCCAGAAAATGTATTAATACAAAGCACTGGACATGTAGCTTTGACAGATTTTGATCTTTCCTGCTTAACAACTTGCAAGCCTCAGGTATTTCTTATCACTCCTTGATTTTATTTTGTAGCAGAACTAAGAATTTTATATACATTTTAGCAAACTATAACAATACCGATACTTCAAAAAAAAAAAAAAAAAATCAGAATACTCCCTATAGTGTCATAAATACTCACGCATAGTTGCTCAACCTGCTCCAGATCATTTTTGCAAACTTTTTTTTGGGTCGATGCAGAGTAATAAAAACTCATAAAAAATTTGTGTACAAAGAGACTGCTACTATACCAACGCAAATACTTATATGTAAACGTGTGAATGATTTTGTATGTTCTTGTTTCAGCTTTTAGTTCCTGAAATAAATGAAAAGAAGAAGAAGAAAAAGAGTTATAAAGGTCAGCAGAATCCGATTTTCATGGCCGAACCTGTGCGTGCATCGAATTCATTTGTTGGAACTGAAGAATATATTGCTCCGGTTTGTCAACTTAACTTTCTTACTTTCGTTCCTTTTTCTTTTTCTTTTTTTTTTTTATAAATATATTTATGTTTTTTTGGCCTTTTAATAGGAAATTATAAGTGGTGCTGGACATTCTAGTGCAGTAGATTGGTGGGCTCTTGGTAAACATTTCACCTTTCTCTCAGTTTTTGTCTAATATTTTGTTATAGTCATGTGAAAATTAAGAACTTCTGGTTGTGTTAAATTCATAGGTATTCTTCTATATGAAATGTTTTACGGGTACACGCCATTCCGAGGAAAGACGAGGCAAAGAACATTTGCTAATGTTCTTCATAAAGATCTCAAGTTTCCTGGTAGCATACCGGTGCGTTGCTTTCTAATAAATCTGTATTACAAGTTTCAGTATCAGAAAGATATTTCTAGCCATTAATATATAAATGGGACGATTTAATTATAACTAGCAGGGTCAAATGGGTCGAGCTAAAAAATGAAAGTAAAACTGAAATGAGTCAACTAGGTTGAACATTATCTGAAATGAATTGTAATGCACAAGCCCTTACTGATGTATCAAAAATTACGTAAAGTGTTTAGACTCATGTTAAACCAGTCCATTTTGCCACCGTTAAAATACGTCATATAAGTAGGAAAATTGAATGAATTTGGATTTATTCAGGTAAGCCTTCCAGCCAAGCAGTTGATTTACAGATTGTTGCATAGAGACCCAAAGAACCGGTTGGGTTCACGTGAAGGTGCAAGTGAAGTGAAACGACATCCATTCTTTCGGGGTATCAACTGGGCTTTAGTTCGTTGCCAGGTAACGCTTTATAATTTTGTTTTGATTTGCTTATACTTTTCAGGTCAGGCTAAAACACGTTTGAACAGAATGGTCTAACAGCTAAAAGAAAATGAATTAAATTAATCTTGACACACATTATTTTTGTATGACTATTTCAGAATCCTCCTAAATTGGAGACTCCTGTGTTTGGAGTAAATGAAGATGAAAAAGTCAAGGAGGTTGACCCTGGACTTAAAGACTTGGAGAATAACGTTTTCTGAAACTTGTCGAAGCATTTTGTATGTGTGTGCTTTATAATTTTGCTTATATTTTTGTTTCTAAATTTCAGTCAAAGAAGGGTTTGAAATTGTGACTTTTGTTTCTTGATATGGTTATTATTTTAATTTGTAGCTTTATAAGTTAAAAAATATTTGTGTAATATTTTGTACCTTCTTATAAATCAGTTTGATCCATTTCATTAAATATATTATCAAATTTAAAAGTCTCATTCTAGTTGTGGTAGAATTGTTTTCTAGGCCATATGCACATATAGATGCTAATTAAAGAGTGTTCATGGCCTCATGCCCTCTTTGCAAGAGTTTTGTAAGCATTTGAATTTGGATTATAATAATATGTGTTATTTGAATTATATAACTTGTAGCTGTTAGTTTATAGACGTAAATTAATTGATGTATGTTATGATCGAACTCGAGATCACGAGATTGCACATTTTACGTATGAAGAATTAATGATTAATAATTTAATATAAAAATTTATATTTAATTATTAAATGCACACAATGACTAACGAGCGTTAAGTAATTAAAAGTAATGGAATATCGGTCGTTAAGTGTTAAAGGAAAAGGACTAGAATGAAAATTAGATGCCAGGAAGGTTCCGAAATTCCCTTGGGAATACATATCCGATCGGTTAAGGGTTTAGGATGACAAATCCTAACCTAACTTGGACACTAAGTTTCTACAAGTATATAAACAAACCTAGGGATCATTGTTTGACATCTCTTGTGCACACACATAACCCTAAACTTGTTTTTCATTTGTGTTTTGATATAGCCGATCGTGTATAACCCTTTAGGGTCGATCGGAATTTTTCCAAACCAAACAAACGTTTTGTGAATCGTTTACTAGCATAACATTAATTTGGTATTAGTACGTGTGTACAATAACATGGTACTAACACACTATTGTTAGTATTTTGGATTGAATTACAAAACGGTAAGGGGTAATTCTTATAATCCACATAAACCCTAATTAGGATTCTTGTTCATTCTTGATCCGATTTGCAAAAGGTACGCATACTATTTAATTTTAGTTAATTAATTAAATGTTATATGATCGTTGCGCTTTCACACTTGCTTTGATGTTTTATATGTTTTATTTATATGTATGAGATGTTATTTAAATTCAAATAGTTGCATCACGAGCCTTGGATAATATGTAATTAATTACTGAAATACGTAAAAAAACAAATATTTGTATTGTGTTTGGTATATATAGATTCTAGGGTTTATATAATTTTCAAAACCCTAATTATTAGGGGAGGGCCGATTGCCCTTGGTTTAATAAAAAAAATTGAAACCCTAAATTTTTTTATGTGTCAATTTAAAAAACAATTTAGGGTTTTGGTTGTTTTGTTTTTTGTATATCAATTGAATTAAGTAAACCTAGAATATTATATATATATATATATATATATATATATATATATATATATATATATATATATATATGTTTACGTGATTAATTCATGAATAACTGTTATATGTCATGGAATTGTATGTGATCTTGTGACTACTTGTTATAATTGTTATGTAGTATTTATGATGAAACATGCATGTTTGTCATGGATTGTTGCTTTTATAAATTAATTGTTAAGTTTTTACCACATGTATTGTTTAGGTAATTCTTGAATGGAGGAAGACCTCAATTAAATTAATGAATCAAGTATGTGCAATATGGTAAATGTTTAACTATGGCTTAAGCAATCGATTCATCGATGTATGTGGCGCACTTGCCTTAGTAAGTGAAAGCCCTAGTTAATATATACATAATTAACCCTAGAATTGATTATTAATATGTTTTATTGAATAAGTTTGTATGTGGCTACTTGTTTACACATATTACTCTCTCCGTCCCTAAATAAGTGTCTATTATTGACTTTTAAAGTCTTCTCTTTTTAACTTTGACCTTAAATTACTTTATTTGTGTTATGTAATACTTGATCCAAAATATATGAATGGATTGGGTTTTAAATGTATTTTGATTGGTATAATTTTCATTAATTATTACAAAACACAAATGAAATAATTTAAGTTAAAAGTTGAAAAGAAAATACTTTAAAAGTCAACAATGGACATTTATTTAGGGGCGGAGGGAGTAATTGTTAGTTATATGCGCATTGTTTTAATTATTTTTTTTGTTTTACTTGTTTGTTTATTTTGTTTGACAAGTTATAAGCAAAGGGTAATTTTAGAATAGAAAAATAAATTAGACTAAAAATGGTGAAATTTGATTTTTTAAGCATTAAATCTTAAACTTTTAGTCAATTGATGCGACTGTACCAAATAGTTAGAACGGCTCACCCTTATGACACACTGTGTGAGGGGTATAAGGATGATACACATTAAATTGTGACCCGAAAGAAGAAGGTTTTTAATACGCTTCACGCTGACCCGCTTCTCCGCTCCTTTGTGCGTTATATTTGGAGCTACCAAGTATAATTATTCTATATACGAAGCATCTTAAGGCAAAGTTGTAAGTTTCTCAACGCCTTGATTAAAGTTTTGTTGATTTAAGCTTAGTAAAGAAACTAATTGGTAAAGGTTTTTTATTGAAACATATGCTACAAGATAAATGCATGACATCTTTGTACATATTTGATTTGACTTCATAATCAAAATTAGTACCCTTAAAATTTAAGTTTATGCTATGTAATTAAAAGAACACTTGAAGTTGCAATTTACGTTATGTGAGAACTTAGCTAGATTGCAATGGAAAGGTAAATCTTCATGTTGCGTGAGATCACAACTGGACACATTTACAGTTTTTAAAATTAATCAACTTAATTGAGTTGTTTAGTGACATCTATGACTCAAGGGATAAGATAGGGATAAAACATATTTACAATGCAAATAGATTTTTGACAATTGTGAATCCCATAATGATCTAGAAATTGAAAATTGTTTGTCAATTATTGTTCGACAATTACCTTGTTGAATACTTTCATTACTACCAGATCAACTGATGTGATGAAATTATGTCAATTTGGATTCTAGTTATCGAGAAAATTCTATGGTTATATGAATATATCCTTGGTTATTTTATTTTCTTAAAAAATTGTATTATCGAAAATACTAATATTGAACTTTTTTCTATAGAAATGGCTCAAAACGATAACACTACACTAGGTTATGCGTTCAAAACTTTTTTTGAGCGAGAAAAATCGACTGGCTCACAAAATTTCAATGATTGGTTTCGATCACCCAGGATTGTCTGTAGAGTGACTGAGAAACTGGATTAATTGTATAAGCCTTGTCCTGCTGAACCTGCTGTAACAACATCTGATGCGGAAAAAGCAGAGTAGAAAGTTGAATACAAGAAACATAATGAAGTGGCTTGTTTGATGTTGGGAATGATGACACCTGCTTTACAAAATCATTTTGAGAATTATTTCCTTTATGACATGCTCAATGAACTCAGACGTATGTTTGAGAAACCAGCAGCATTAGAGATTTATGATTTGATTGATGCTCTTCACAGCTGCAAGCAGGCAGATGGTAAACCTATAAGTGCACATGTGCTGGAAATGAAAGGTTACATGGACCAACTGCAAGCACTTGGCAAGATCTATGAACAAGATATTGCTATTAACTTAATAAGTAGATCTATGAATAAGGAATTTAGTGGTTTTGTTCGTAATTTCAATGCATTGCGTGCGGAAGAAAATAACCGAATTGCACGCATTGCTCATTGATGACGAGAAAGGGTTACCAAAAAAGGCACTGCACCCCAGGTACTGGCTATTCAAGGTGGTAGGATGAACAAGCAAAAATTGCATACGAACAAGAAGGGTAAAGGAAAGGGAACGGCTGATAAGGGTAAGCAAGTTATGGTCTATCAACCTGAACCTAAGAAATATCCTTCTAAGAAGAAACAGAATCCCAAGAAGGATCAGGCTTGCCACTACTGCCATGTAGCGGGTCACTGGAAGAGAAATTGTGCTCTTTATCTCGATGATTTGCGAACAAATAAGAACAAGAAGTCTGGGCACTTGGGCGCCAGCACTTCAGGTAACTTATTTATGATTGAATTATTTACTCTAAATCATAAAACTAATTCCTTGGTACATGATACTGGATGTGGTATTCACATATGTAATACACTGCAGGGGTTTAGAGTGGAAAGGAAGCTGTCTTACGGGGAGCAATATATGCCTGTGGGGAATGGAGCACCTGCAGTTGTTGAAGCCATAGGAGTGTTTAATTTAGTTTTGCCTACGGGCTTAGTACTATCATTAAACAATTGTTACTATACACCTTCTATTATCAGAGGTGTTGTTTCCTTTTCTGTTTTGTTGGATCTTAGTTTTAATCAGACTATCACGAGTAATGGATTTTCTGTTTCTTTAAATGGTATTTTTTTTTATTTTAATGCTATTGGTGTGAATGGTGTGTTTGAGATTGACATGTTTGATAATGTATCCAATAAGAATAATTCAATGTTTAGCATTAGTAAGAGAATAAAGTAAGACTTGAATTCTTCTTACCTTTGGCAATGTAGACTTGGTCATATAGGCAAGACTCGCATGGAAAAGCTGCAACACGATAGGCTTTTGAAAAGTATCAATGATGAATCATTTGATAAATGTGAGTCTTGTATATTTTGTAAGATGACATAGAAACCTTTTCATAGTAGTATGGAGAGGGCGTCTGATCTACTTGATCTAGTTCGTACTGATGTGTGTGGACCACTTAGACATGTGTCAAAGAGAGGTGCTAGCTACTTCTTAACCTTTTGATAAGGATTTAAAAGGTACACTTTTGAGGGGTCATTTAAGCCCTTAATCGAACACTTTTATATCCGTTACTGCTTAATTTCGTTCCTTTTCACGTTTTAGATCTCTTGAAGGCAAAATGCTGGAATGATGCTTATTTGGATGAAAAGGCGTGAATATGTGAAGAAAATGGCTAAAGTCAAGATCAAGACACTCAAGCTGCTGGAAGTGCACCCGACGGCGTCACAAACAAAGAGCGACGTCGTCCCTATATTTGTGACGGCTCAGGAGTGAAATTGCTATTTTGTACCTGACGGCGTCAGGCTTTGAAGAGTAGGGTGTCACGAAGACCTTTTCCCTCAAACGGCCTAGATCCAGATTCAGCCAGCGTCAGAAGTTGAAGCTGACGGTGTCACAACCACAACGTGACGCCGTCCCAAAGTTGACTTGGCCAAGACGAAACCATAATGGCGGCGATCTAACGGCGTCACAATTAAAAGGTGACGCAGTCGCAGTTGTAACTCTATATATAGAATTCAATTTTCAGACTTTTAGAGGGGGGGGGGGGGGATGTGTGGAGTAAAAACCTAAAACGACTTTTGACCGGTTTGGGCAGTATCTTAGGGTTCTCATACCCTATTTTACATCAAGATAAGTTATTTACTTCATTGATTTCATTATGTCTTTGATTGTATGTGTGTATGCTTGCATGTTTACCATGTCCGGCTAATTTACTTGTGTGTTTGTCTATATCTATGAAACATAGTTATTAATTATTGATTGATTGTCTCTTATCTTAATTGTAATTGGCTTAGGATTGCAATAGGCCATCGTTGTATTTTTAATTCTTGAGTAATCTTTGTGAACCTTAGTTTATAATCGCCTAGAATAATTGTAGGCTAAAAATCCAAAGATAACCTTAGAGTTAGTTTATAAATCCTAGAGATTTTTTAGGAAATAACCTTAAGGTATTCTCAAAGAGTTAGGGAGAAAAGCATACCCTACGACCTTAGAAGACACAACGCGTTAAGAATAAGGACGTGACAATTCAACCATCAATAAAAGATAACTAGGGAGTAATAGTATCTAGGTAGACACATTTTTAATCATCATACGAGCACACATCAATAGACATAGACTACCCCTTAGCTTAGTTAATTAGATAATCAGATAGTAGAGTAATTGGTAGAAGTACCACCCCATACCCCGAGATCGTACTTTCATTTTCTAAAAAATATAAAAAAGATAAAAAATAATCTTCCTCAACCCCAACCTTAGCGTAGTAATTTCTCACTAGCATTCCTATTCACCTAGAGAACGATATCAATCCCAAGGCTCCTAATACTACACTACAACGATTAGGTTCACTGCCTAGGTGGTTGAAAAGCTTGCTCGAAGAAAAGGAAGTTTCCTTTGACCCCGAACGTGCGTTGTACGCGTATCAAGTTTTTGGAGCCACTACCGGGGAATAGAATAGCTAGTTAGGAGTCTATCTCGTTTAGGTCCCCTTGCTTGATTCCTATCAATTAAGCTTTTTTTTTCTCAATTTTAGCTTCCTCGTAGTTTATCCCCCTTCTTCGTGACTTTGTTCGTAAATCCTATCACTTTTCATCATGGAAGGTGATAACCCATCAAACAATAACCCACCACCAAATAAATCACTTTCACTCAAACCCCAAACCACTGACCAACATAATCGCCGCAACCGATATGTGAGTAGAAACAACGATCTTCAAGATTTACAAAGGGTATTTGACAGTACAATTAGGGATGCTGTTGAGAAAGTGGTTAACGCCTCAGTTGTTGGCTCTATGATTAGCAGTAATTCGGATAATGGTTTAGTGAATAAAAATGTGAATGAGGAGGATAGTGCTTACTTTAATCTTTACCCCACTAAGGAAGAGGTTGCTTAGCACCAATACATAATCGACAACCCTCGATCACCCATCATTAGGATATGCCCAAAGATTAGGAGAGGAAATCCTTGGAACATCAAAATCCCTTGTATGATTGGATATAGGAATGCCGAGCACGCCTACATAGATACGGAATCTCCCATTAATGTAATGTCATCAGCTGTTTACAATGACATTATGAATGAGCGACTTAAGATTAGGAGAGACCCTAAGTATCCGGGTGGGGTTTGCAATTTTGTGGGAAGAGTCAAGGATGTACACGTCTTTATAGGAAATTTCACCTACTTAGTTGATTTTGTAGTCCTAGAAGACATAGGATGTGTCATTGACTATAGCTTGTCCCAAGTTGTGCTAGGAAAACTGTTTGTTGAAAAGTCTAAAATGAGCTATAACAAATCCGAAGGAACGGTTAGGTTTATGGAAGGGAACGATGAGATCACTTATAGGATGCCTTGGAAGATGAATGGATATGACCCTTTATCCCTTTATGAGCGAGACAACATTAAAGCTTTTGAGGAAAAAAGCGAAGACGATGTTGAAAAGGGTTTGAACTTCGTGTGGGAGAACAGGAGACTTTACTATAAGGATTGATTGACCCGAGGACCTAGATATAGAGTAGATGAGAATTTTGTCAACATGATAGAGTTTTCATTTAGGATAACCTGACGGCGTCAGGATTGCAACCTGACGGCGTCAGGAGGAGCAGAAACAACTTATCTAACTTTCTCTCGTTTTTGTGCTACTTATAAATTTTTGGAATTTCTCAGGTCATAATTTTCCAGAAAACCTGTAAACATCCATTCCACAAGCATTATATCCTAGTTTAGTAGAGTCATGTATAGTTTTACCGCCAATTTTACGCGAAGGTTTCGTCTGTTTTCTTAAAGTGTCCAGGTTTTATTTATCAAGAAGAAGATACATAAGATTGGATGGAGCTTTTCACGCATACATTCTTCTTGGAGAAGAATTTAACCACTACTTCACACGGATCCTACCAAGCTAATCAGGGGAGTATTAGTTTCTTTTCTCTTTTAATTACCTTCCATTATCATAACTTTGATACTTTCGGGGAACATTGGGGAAAATGTTCAGTTTAAGTGTAGGGAGGGAGAATAAAACGGGAACTTTGAAACTATGCTTATCCTTGACTATTTGTCTTGTCCTATTTCATTTGTGTAATTAACCATGAGAAATATCGGTTAGGGTAATTTTGGCACCAAATTTAAAATTTTTCATGACATGTAGGAGTGGGCAATTAGTCTTAATAAAGCGTCTCATGGATAGGAAGTTATATGACTAGCACAAAAACCCTTTACCACTCAAATTCCACCCAAAAAATGTGAGGTTCGCCCCTAGATTTGTAGGAATTAAAGCATTCACCTTTAATACTTTGAGAGTGTACCGGTAGTATAGTAAATTCTAGAACTTGTTTTGTGATGCATCTCGAGATGCGGAAGAAATAATACGATTAAATACCGAAATAATACGATTAAATACCATATAGAGACAGTAGTTTTGTGGAAAGTCGAAAGACGCTGATTAACATTGTAAACAACGTATCTGTGGAATGATCATGGAAAGATTCTTCTTCATCATATCCATAGCCATGTTTGGATCAGAGAACATTGCTGCCTGTGAATTATTACTGTACCGAATTAGATAAAACATGAGCATAACTAACGTTTTCAATTTTTTCAGCTTCAAACATCTTTCGTCTTATTATAGGAAACATTGTCGCCCACATAATTAATCGTTACATTATCGTACATAGGCCTAGGCCCGAGAACAGTTCTAAGGTCTCATGATCCCTATCCACCTGTTCGGTCATACATTCTAACAATTAATGTTTGTGTCGTCATTGCAGATGCTAAAGAAGACTAAACAAAACCATACCAAATATACTAAATTCATGTGTTGTTCATTCCTCTGGATTAAGATTGTAACAAACATGCTACATCAGGCTTCAGTAAGTTGATGCGAGGAAGAGTTTTTCTGCAGTATATAATTCTAGTCAAATCATTTAAATATCAGACTTTGTAAGTTCATCAAGAGAATTTTTGTACTTCGCGACCAGTTCCCTGTAATTGTAAAAAGAATATAAAAGAATCAATAGGAAACAATGATAATATAATCCTTGGTATAGCCATTTCTAAAAATTGCAGACCAAATACCTTCTTTGATTTAGCATTTGTTCAACTTCACCAACTTTGTTTTTTGTTCCCTCCACTGTCTATAAACATCCCAAAGACGCAACTTTATAATACATGTAAAAACAAAAATCTAGGAAAATCTAAATATTAAACAGAATATCTTGGTGCCAATGAGACATGCTTAAAATGTTTTAAACCGGCAAACATTAATTAATAATTTGATATTGAACACATTGGTCCCAATTCGGTACAAAGAGGATTAAACATTGCAAAGATAACGTCTTATGCCTACCAGGAAATAATAATATTAGTAATATACTCCTTTTAGAATCACGCATGCTAAACACGTCATAAATAAAGATGTGCATTAGATGAAACATTGTCAAACAAACTGATATACTGATATTTATTACCACACAAGACAAGTTCACATTATCGAATCACAAAGTTAAAGTTGATAATGACACATCAAACATCAACTCATAAGATTAATTCAACACAATAAACCGTTATTTTAGTAATCTAACATCGTATCATAACGCGGTTTACCATATCCAATAAAGATCATATACTAAATACCACCAATGATAAAATAATTGCCAATTCTATGCTAACAGTCACAGTACAGATTTTCACTACCAATAAACCACGCATAATCTTAATATTCATTGATGGTAGAATGAAGGGTTCGTGAAACACATGTTAAAGTGCAAAGTGTTCTTAGTATCTCTGTTTCTATACCATAGTGATTTCGAGTCTTCATTGAAATTGTCCACGTTGCAAACCTATGATGAAGAAAACACAGAAGCGATCATTAGATGAGATTGTGAGGGAAAAAGGATATTATGGTTTATGAGAAAAATATATTAAGAATGAACTCTAGATAATTTTTTACGTATAAGTTTGTTTATGGTCACCTATGTTGTAGGGATTCTCCTACATAATTGGTTTCATAGATTTATAATTTTGGACTTGCAAAATATATTTCAAAAAATATGTTGCCTTAGTGGCAAACACACATGTTATTCATCCAAATAACCAAGGTTCAAATCATCCAAGCCTTATTTTTTAGAAATAAATTTCGAAAATTATTGCTTAGGTGGACAACTTATGATGACATGGCACTAAAAACAATTACATGGCAATGAGGTGGACATTTGTGGAATAATCTACGTGTCATGCCTCCTGTTATATATAATGTAGATATATATATACACACATATATGTATATATATATATATATATATATATATATATATATATATATATATATATATATATATATATATATAGCTTGGATCATTTAAAAAGTTAATCTCAAGAGAAAAGTGAGAAAAGTAATCTCAACCATTGGATCACCCCCTCTTCTCCTCATTTTTTTCACACCAAACTACAGGGACCTAATTGTATTTTCCTTCATTCCTTAAGGAGGTTTTGTAAATTCGCACCCTACCTCCCCCCCCCCCCCCCCGAAAAAAAATTTTCCCGCCAAATTTTTTTTTCTGGGGGCCAAAAATTTCCCGCCAAATTTTTGTAACTGTGATGCACCTTTTTATTTTGGTGCATCACATTTATAAAAATTAGTTTTAACTATGATGCACCAAATTTTATAACTGAGATGCACCCAACTATTGTTACCTAATATGCTCCAATAACTTAGTATACTATGCTCTTTAAGGGGCATTAGTTGTACAACCAGAGACGAAGCTATCGTAGCCATGGTAGCGCCGCATGCTTTGTCATTGGGATAACGGAAGTGCATATTAACAATCGTGAATTGATGAAAAGTAAGTTAACCATGTGATTAATAAAATGACTCTGAAACATGTTAGGATAATTGATTTCATTGTATATTAACCATGTGATTAATAAAATAAGCGTGTTGAATCAGTTAAAAATCTATCTTTTTATACACAAAGGTTGAGGGTTCTAATTCAAAGTTTTCTGTAATAAGTTAATCATATGCGATTTGATGCACCTTTTATATTGTTGAATCACAGTTAAAAAAAGTAGTTATAACTATGATGCATCATTTTTTATAACCGAGATGCACCCAACGATCGTTACCTAATATGCTCCTATAACATTGCAATAACTTAGTGTACTATACTCTATAAGGGGTATTAGTTGTACAACCAGGGACGGATGGTAGCCATGGTAGTGCCACATCTCTTTGTTATAGCATGCTTTTTCATTGGGATAACGCCAGTGCATATTAACCATCGTGAATTGATGAAAAGTAAAACAAAATAACTCTGAAACATGTTAGGATAATTGATTTCATTGTATATTAACCATGTGATTAATAAAATAAACGTGTTGAATCATTTGAAAAATCTCTCTTTTATACACAAAGGTTGAAGGTTCTAATTCAAAACTTTTCTGGAATAAGTTAATAACATATGCGATCTGATGCACCTTTTTATTTTGGTGAATCACAGTTAAAAAAAGTAGTTATAACTATGATGCACCAATTTTTATAACTGAGATGCAAAAAAAAAATGTGCATCACAGTTATAAATTTTTGGACGAAAAAAAAAAAAAAAAAAAAAAAAAAAAAAATTTGCCCCAAAAAATTTTTTTTGGCGGATTTTTTTTTTGCCCCGGGGGGGGGGGGGGGGGGGGGGGGGGCTGGGGGTGGGGGTGGGTGGGGGTGTTTTTTAAAACTTACTCCTGAAGTTTGAGATGTTTCAAATTAGACCCTATAACTTTTTTTCTCACTTTTCTCTCTAATTACACTTTTCTCTAGAACCGCACTATATATATATATATATATATATATATATATATATATATATATATATATATATATATATATATATATATATATATATATACACTATATAGGGGACCTTTATTTTGAGAACCCTGTTAAGTGCGAGAACTGCGAGAACCCCTTGTGTAATCTTATTAATGCATATTGTGCAACATAACATTTTTGAATTATTAAACTTTTTTATTTAATCCAAAAGGGTATAATAGTAAAAGTCAATTTTAAATTATTTTTCGTTTTTTATTTATATATTTTTTTAACGTTTTTTTTTTGGCTTTTTTTTTTGGCTTTTTATTTGGCTTTTTTTTATTATTATTTTTTTTCCTGATGAACATGCATGTTTTAAAACTGATTTAGTGCATATGTGTATTTATGAATTAATTTTATTATTTTGGTTTTCGGAATAGTTTTTTCAACATACATGTTTTTCAAATGAAAAGGTGCATATGTGTTTTTAAATAATGTAAATTTATAACAACCAAGAACATAATGTTAAACACAAAACTCTATATAGATTGAAATACAATTAAGATACAAATTTAGAATAACAATAAATACATAAATATAACCTATCTTTACACTTGTGCACTAACAATAATTAATGTAAACGGACATATGTGCACAAAACATATGTATTTGAAGTTTCTTATCATATTATTTTGAACATGTGCGCATGTATTCCAAAAACATACATGCACGCCTTCCAAGAACATATATGTACCTCCAGCATGTGTGCACGCTGTCACACCCCCAAAATATCGCAGCGGAACGATAGTGTCATTAGGGTATGACGTCATAGCACAAAGTATGGATAAAGAAAACGACCTCTATAATGAGACGTTTTAAAGAGTTTACCATTCGATTAAATAAGTTAAAGTTTACAACACATGAGATCCCAAAGTTTGACAATACATAAAGGTTTACAAAACATGTCGAATGGTAATAGAATAAAACACTAGACTCCAATGTATGCCATGAGACCCAAAAGCTCCATGAAATGCTATCGCCTTACAACCTGAGATAAATATGCTAAAAAGTGTCAACACAAAGGTTGGTGAGTTCATAAGTTTGTGATAAAATGATCTGAAATACTTTGAGAAATGTTCACACAGCAAAGACATTGTAAATCCACTCAGTTCCAAGTTCCGCCCATACAAAACTTCCTGTGTGTTCACAACCCATTGCCTAAAATAGAATGACAATCATGAATATGCGCATTAAGGTAGTTAAAAGTATAAATGTCACCACAAGAGTCTTCCAACATATAAATATTGGGATGTTTGTAAATTAATAGCCTTCCAACAACTTAATTTGGAGCCACTAATTCTTGTATGTTTGTAAATTAATAGCCTTCCAACAACTTAATTTGGAGTCACTAATTCTTGTATGTTTGTTAATTAATAGCCTTCCAACAACTTAATTTGGAGCCACTAATTCTTGTATGTTTGTTAATTAATAGCCTTCCAACAACTTAATTTGGAGCCACTAATTCTTGTATGTTTGTTCCAAATATGCATATGAAATCAAGTATAACCCAATCAAGTATATAACGCAATCAAGTCTAAAGTATAGGTAATGTTGTTTGGCAAAAGAGTTTAAATGTTTGGATAAATAAGCATATATCTCGCCCCAAATAGTTTATAGGAATTTAAATGAGTAAAAGCGGGGTATGAACTCACCTGGTATGATTGATATGCTAACAAAATGAAGTGCACTAAAATGAGGCTCGGAAACTATCCGCGACCTAGAATGAATGTTATGACTTGAGTTATGATATGTTGTTGTGAATGCGTGATACAATGTTGTGCATGCAGCTCCATATGATATCCATACCACTTGTACGTTTTGGAAATAATGTTTATCGTCAAAGTATATGTTTATGACATCCCGTCATATTATAAAATACTTTACAAGTATTTACGTTGAAATGATATCCCACGATAGTCATTTAATGATTTATTGTGAAATTATAACTTTTCGTCGTAAAATAATGTCGTTGAAATTTTCATGAAAGTGACTAAAATGGCCTTGAAAAGTTAGTCGCAAAATGGCGCACGTCGAGTGTTAGGAAATGAACTCAACGGTTTTGGGAAGCTTGTATCATTATCTCAAAGTTTTAGTGTTTAAGTTTCCATCCTAGAGGTCTCGATCACCAAGAAAAATATAGGTTAAGTATTGCACTTTAGGCCAAAAATATAGTTTAAAGGATGGTTTTCGGCAAAGTTTGAGTGACTATATGTTATTCGTTACAACTCCGCTCAACAAACGGTTGGACATTTTGGAAAATATGCTAGGCGAACTTACTTTTACTAGAAGACATCACGTTATAAAAAGTTCTACATCATTGTTAAAAACGTCCGCCAACATGATCCTTTTGTTGCCGTATTATGTTTTTAATAGAGAATATATTAGTTTTTGCTAATAGAATAAAATTACGGCAACTTGGTTTATCTTGTGTAATTTAATTGTTACAAGTCCGTTTTCTACGTTTTCTACATCTTTAGTTTCGTGTCAAAGTATACTAATATATTTTTGATAAGTCGACACAATTTATAAAGCTTAAGACTCATTTTTGACTCGTAAGGAGTAACATTTTCAATGCTGAAATTTCTGAAATTAATAGTTTTCCTCGTCAAACTTGAAAAATCCATAACTTCTTCGTTATAGCTCCGTTTTAATCCGTTCAAGCGGCCACGTTTTCGTTTTAAAGTGTATTTTCTAAATATCTAGCCCAAAAATATTCACCTACTGTCGGATTTTCCCAGAATTCAAAATACGGACAGACCCTATTTAAAATGTGTCGAAATGAGTTTTTCTCGCGCCAAACCTATTCTAACCCATTCAAAACAACTCCGGAGCTATTCTAATCCTACCATACACCTTCTTAGGGTGTCATGGTTTCCTAGACATCACCAAAACTAATATATAACAAGGAATAATTATAAGATGGATTATATATATATAACTCTTGAAAATCATTGAAAAAGTGGTACAACATCATATGACTTGCATGTTTTGGCTCAAATATGATAAAATGAATATGAAATGAATGTGTAAGATGAAAAATAAACATGAGTTGCTTACAAGAATACTTGATGAGGTTTAAAGATCAAAGGTTTTTCCTAATCACCCAAGGTTTTTATTGCAAAACCTTAATCAAGAGTGATACTAGAGTGTAAAATACTTGATTAGAAAATTTTTGATGAACTTCTAGCTTGGTCCATATGGTGGCCGGTTTCTTCAAAGAAAAAGGAAGAGAAAAACCAATTTACACCTTGAGATATTTGCTTGTGTGTGTTTTGTAATATAAAGAATGATATTTGTAATAGATATTTTGCATCCAAAGTGACTCACCCCAAAGAGTGTCGACACATTCAAAAAAAAGAAGGACTAGTTGCATTTGATAAAAATTAAGTGTATTAATGTAGAGTAAATGTGTAGTTAGTTAAGAATTATTAGTAACTTGTGTATATTTTTTAAGCTTGTAGGGTAGCGTTAGATAAAAATAAATTTTCACGGGTCAAGATAAAATATATTGAGGTCATAAAAATTATAAAAATACATTTCTTGAAAGATTTGAGTGAATAAATATTTATCGGGTTGAATTTAAGAAAACCGTCGTAATTATATAAACTTAACAATTTATATACGAAATAAATTTAAAACACCGGGTAAACTAAAAATAATATTTTTATAAACTTAATATGAGTATAAAAATATATTGTGATTAATTTTTGGAAGTATCGTATCAATTGTTCAAAATAATGTTTACGCGATAACGTTTATTTAATATGAAATTATGCGTTTAATGTGAAATGCAAAACCCATGCATGACTAGTATGATGAATGTAGAGTTTGAGAAATGACCAAAAATTGAGAATTGTGACATTCTTCCCATGTCAGAGGAATCACGTCCTCGTGATTCAATCGATGATACATAAAGTTCTACCCTAAGGTTTCGCGAAATCAAGTGTATGGTCAAAGTGTTTATGCCAAAACTTATGCGTCTAGGGAAAACGTACCAGTTATGCATTGCGGGCTGCCTCGGTCCCTATATAGAATGCTCGAGGTCGAGGTGGACTGATATTGAGTACAGGGTTCGGGTTGTTTTCTTCAATTGCTAAAGCTAGGTGTTGGTTACCTTGTGGTTGCCTCTGCGTTCCATTCAACTTAGGACAATTATTCCGAAAGTGGTCCGGGCTGTTACATTCAAAGCAAGTCCTTTGGTTATTCCTCATGTTGCCAATCTGTGTTTTACACTGCTCCTTAAAATGGCCGTATCGATTGCAGCTTGTACACAAGCGGCAGGGCTTGGTCTTCGGATGATGATAAGCACATTTGGCACATTTGGGATGTGTACCCGCATACTCCCTTTGTTCAGTACCAGTTGCCACACAAACTCTTGCCCTCTTGTTGTCTGCTACTACGTCCATCTTCCTATTCGACCCACTCGCTTCCTTCCTCTTGTCACTGCTCTTCAAAGTACCATTTCTAACCATCTCGTCTGTCAGGGTTCCCGCCCTCAGTATTGCACTTTGTATTGTAGACGGCTCAGTAGTTTTCACAGTTCCACGGATTTCAGGCACAAGACCATATATGTACCTCGATATTCTCTTGGACTCAGGGGTAACTAGATGAGGAACTAGTCTGGCTAACTCATGAAATCGGTCTGTGTAGGCTGCGTGACCAGCCCCTATCATGGAGTGATGATAAAATTCATCTTCTAGTTTCTGCATTTCATTGTCCGGGCAATACTCCTCTTTCAATAGCGCCTTGAATTCGTCCCATGTCATACCTGTAGCTGCTTCTCTGCCCCTAGCCTGTAGCTGTGTGTTCCACCATGTCAATACCTTCCCTGATAGCAAGCAAGCAGCATACTTTACCCTCTGATGTATGGCACAATTGCTGATGTCGATCACTGACTCTGTCTTCTCTACCCATCGAGTATACGCCAAAGCACCTCCTATACCATCAAACTCCATGGGTTTGCATGCCGAAAATTCCTTATATGTGCATCCGATTCTGTTGTTGTTGTTGTTGGTGTTGTTGTTGTTACCACTACCAACTACATTGTTGGTTTCACCAGTACCGTTCCCGTGGTTTCCCGAGTTATTCATATGGTTTCCAACTTGTGTGACAATAGTGGGAAGCAAGATTTGAAGTTGTTGAGCGATGATGGCGGCAAAATCAGGGTTTCCGCCAGTGTTGTTGTCATTGTTACCCACGTTGCTACCGCCTCCTCTACCTCCACGCTCACCTGTCATTCCACCCCTTGGTGTCGCACCACCTCGGCCAGTACTGCGTGTTACCCTCTTTGGTGCCATGATCTCTGCAAGGAAAGAACCGTTGAATTCCCAATGTCTATGCTTAACGTCCTCAAACATAATACCACGCCACAATTGGTTCCTAAAGTGTACCCACACCGATCTACGTATGCGTGGTCGCATATGTCCACGTGGGTTGTGACGCATTTATAATTATGTTGGCCACCATAATTATAATTGCTTCATTTCACACGTGTACATACCACCAAACACACATGTCTCGGCGATTGTTGTTACTGATATAGATAGCCATTCTATCATCCGATTCTAACAGTGGAGGAGGAATTTAGGGTAGGTATCTAGGGAGAGTCGCACTTGGTGTATAGGAAATTCCGTTAGGTGCTAAAGTCACTACGAGGTTTGGTCGCCAGCAGTTCCCAAAGTATCCTCAAGAGAACTCCCATCCTCGGGCAAAATCATCAAATCTATCCAGCTTTATAGTAACACTTATTTAGCTCGATCTCGCATCTCATCAAACAAGAACTGTCACGAGATCAAGTTAGATAAGTGCTCATTACTGAGCTCCATATCTTTGATGACCCAACTAGATTTTGGGACTCCCCTATTGGTACAAGGAAACTACGTTATCCAATGAGGTAGTTCTAGAAGAAATACTTAAGAAAACATATGCGCACGAAAAGTGAGTAAGGCGATAGGAAAAGAAAGGATCGACGTGAGAGCGGTTATAGTCTAGGAACTAAAATGCAACCTAGTTCTCTATAACCAAGTCTCTGATACCAATCTGTCACACCCCCAAAATATCGCAGCGGAACGATAGTGTCATTGGGGTATGACGTCATAGCACAAAGTATGGATAAAGAAAACGACCTCTATAATGAGACGTTTTAAAGAGTTTACCATTCGATTAAATAAGTTAAAGTTTACAACACATGAGATCCCAAAGTTTGACAATACATAAAGGTTTACAAAACATGTCGAATGGTAATAGAATAAAACACTAGACTCCAATGTATGCCATGAGACCCAAAAGCTCCATGAAATGCTATCGCCTTACAACCTGAGATAAATATGCTAAAAAGTGTCAACACAAAGGTTGGTGAGTTCATAAGTTTGTGATAAAATGATCTGAAATACTTAGAGACATGTTCACACAGCAAAGACATTGTAAATCCACTCAGTTCCAAGTTCCGCCCATACAAAACTTGCAACCTGTGTGTTCACAACCCATTGCCTAAAATAGAATGACAATCATGAATATGCGCATTAAGGTAGTTAAAAGTATAAATGTCACCACAAGAGTCTTCCAACATATAAATATTGGGATGTTTGTAAATTAATAGCCTTCCAACAACTTAATTTGGAGCCACTAATTCTTGTATGTTTGTAAATTAATAGCCTTCCAACAACTTAATTTGGAGCCACTAATTCTTGTATGTTTGTTAATTAATAGCCTTCCAACAACTTAATTTGGAGCCACTAATTCTTGTATGTTTGTTAATTAATAGCCTTCCAACAACTTAATTTGGAGCCACTAATTCTTGTATGTTTGTTCCAAATATGCATATGAAATCAAGTATAACCCAATCAAGTATATAACGCAATCAAGTCTAAAGTATAGGTAATGTTGTTTGGCAAAAGAGTTTAAATGTTTGGATAATAAGCATATATCTCGCCCCAAATAGTTTATAGGAATTTAAATGAGTAAAAGCGGGGTATGAACTCACCTGGTATGATTGATATGCTAACAAAATGAAGTGCACTAAAATGAGGCTCGGAAACTATCTGCGACCTAGAATGAATGTTATGACTTGAGTTATGATATGTTGTTGTGAATGCGTGATACAATGTTGTGCATGCAGCTCCATATGATATCCATACCACTTGTACGTTTTGGAAATAATGTTTATCGTCAAAGTATATGTTTATGACATCCCGTCATATTATAAAATACTTTACAAGTATTTACGTTGAAATGATATCCCACGATAGTCATTTAATGATTTATTGTGAAATTATAACTTTTCGTCGTAAAATAATGTCGTTGAAATTTTCATGAAAGTGACTAAAATGGCCTTGAAAAGTTAGTCGCAAAATGGTGCACGTCGAGTGTTAGGAAATGAACTCAACGGTTTTGGGAAGCTTGTATCATTATCTCAAAGTTTTAGTGTTTAAGTTTCCATCCTAGAGGTCTCGATCACCAAGAAAAATATAGGTTAAGTATTGCACTTTAGGCCAAAAATATAGTTTAAAGGATGGTTTTCGGCAAAGTTTGAGTGACTATATGTTATTCGTTACAACTCCGCTCAACAAACGGTTGGACATTTTGGAAAATATGCTAGGCGAACTTACTTTTACTAGAAGACATCACGTTATAAAAAGTTCTACATCATTGTTAAAAACGTCCGCCAACATGATCCTTTTGTTGCCATATTATGTTTTTAATAGAGAATATATTAGTTTTTGCTAATAGAATAAAATTACGGCAACTTGGTTTATCTTGTGTAATTTAATTGTTACAAGTCCTTTTTCTACGTTTTCTACATCTTTAGATTCGTGTCAAAGTATACTAATATATTTTTGATAAGTCGACACAATTTATAAAGCTTAAGACTCATTTTTGACTCGTAAGGAGTAACATTTTCAATGCTGAAATTTCTGAAATTAATAGTTTTCCTCGTCAAACTTGAAAAATCCATAACTTCTTCGTTATAGCTCCGTTTTAATCCGTTCAAGCGGCCACGTTTTCGTTTTAAAGTGTATTTTCTAAATATCTAGCCCAAAAATATTCACCTACTGTCGGATTTTCCCAGAATTCAAAATACGGACAGACCCTATTTAAAATGTGTCGAAATGAGTTTTTCTCGCGCCAAACCTATTCTAACCCATTCAAAACAACTCCGGAGCTATTCTAATCCTACCATACACCTTCTTAGGGTGTCATGGTTTCCTAGACATCACCAAAACTAATATATAACAAGGAATAATTATAAGATGGATTATATATATATAACTCTTGAAAATCATTGAAAAAGTGGTACAACATCATATGACTTGCATGTTTTGGCTCAAATATGATAAAATGAATATGAAATGAATGTGTAAGATGAAAAATAAACATGAGTTGCTTACAAGAATACTTGATGAGGTTTAAAGATCAAAGGTTTTTCCTAATCACCCAAGGTTTTTATTGCAAAATCTTAATCAAGAGTGATACTAGAGTGTAAAATACTTGATTAGAAAATTTTTGATGAACTTCTAGCTTGGTCCATATGGTGGCCGGTTTCTTCAAAGAAAAAGGAAGAGAAAAACCAATTTACACCTTGAGATATTTGCTTGTGTGTGTTTTGTAATATAAAGAATGATATTTGTAATAGATATTTTGCATCCAAAGTGACTCACCCCAAAGAGTGTCGACACATTCAAAAAAAAGAAGGACTAGTTGCATTTGATAAAAATTAAGTGTATTAATGTAGAGTAAATGTGTAGTTAGTTAAGAATTATTAGTAACTTGTGTATATTTTTTAAGCTTGTAGGGTAGCGTTAGATAAAAATAAATTTTCACGGGTCAAGATAAAATATATTGAGGTCATAAAAATTATAAAAATACATTTCTTGAAAGATTTGAGTGAATAAATATTTATCGGGTTGAATTTAAGAAAACCGTCGTAATTATATAAACTTAACAATTTATATACGAAATAAATTTAAAACACCGAGTAAACTAAAAATAATATTTTTATAAACTTAATATGAGTATAAAAATATATTGTGATTAATTTTTGGAAGTATCGTATCAATTGTTCAAAATAATGTTTACGCGATAACGTTTATTTAATATGAAATTATGCGTTTAATGTGAAATGCAAAACCCATGCATGACTAGTATAATGAATGTAGAGTTTGAGAAATGACCAAAAATTGAGAATTGTGACACACGCCTTCAAAGAACGTCACGCCTAGAAAAAATAATAGCCAAGATTAAATACTTTTAAAATAAAACTCAAGATAACATAACACACATGGACAAGCTTAAACTAACAAACACAAATATACATGAGACAAATTTTTTTATATATGCAAAACATATATAATCCAAAACACAAAACATATATGTTTTATAAATCAAACACAAAACATATATGTTTTATACGTAAACATATATGTTTTATACGTAACATCTATGTTTTATATGTAAACATCTATGTTTTATACGTAAACATATATGTTTTATACGTAAACATATATGTATCTCTTTTGTTGATTTTATATCAAACTTACATGCACGGCTTCCAAAAAAATAATCAACCAACACTTTTAAAAATTCAATAATTACATCATGTCAAACTAAACTGTATCAAGACATACAAACAAACTTACAACTATTAGCACCCCTTTTTTTTAGGTCTTTGTTTAATGCAACTTCATTGACCTAGCACACACAAACAAACTTACAACTATTAGCACCCCTTTTTTCATGTATAAGATGAGCAAGTTCAACTTGAATATTAACCAAACAATTTAACCGTATTTAAAAACCTGAACCCACGATCTTATGGGTTAAATTCGTACTTTTGAAGAAAGTCATAAACAGGACGTCGGATATATAGCATTTAAACTAACTGTATGTGTACTGTTCAAACATAATCATGTATTCTTGTTTCTACTTCACTTGTATTGCATAAAATTGGAATGCACACAAAAGGCTCATTTGTCTGGTATAAAAGAGCATTTGCTGAACACTAGATTATTCAATCAAATTTGGTACCTGAAGCTTCCCTATTCCTACTAGTGCGCTCTTGTAAGAGAGAAGTGAATATCCCAAGCCCACACCAATGTTTCTCAGAACAGTAGAATCAGTCAAGTCACGCTGCAGTTGTTACCAATTATGCCATGTAACTGATTGCATGCGAAGTCATAAGCATTAGATTCAGATATTATAAGCTAAATGAACGAACCTACCAACGTTATATAGGCAACTTCATGCTGAAATGGTCTAAAAGTGCATTAGCTATCCCAAGATTGCCTTCACTGTTTTCAAAGTCAATGGGGTTCACCTTGTGAGGAATTGTCGACGACCCAATTTCACCAAGTTTAGTTACTTGCACAATCATTTACAATGTCAAGATTTTTTTTCATATTTTCATATTAAACTACTTAAAATATAAGGCTATATATCTTTATCGAAATCCAGTAAGATGTTATTAAAACGGATATGTTTCGCAAATATGTTTAATCTGCATCACAAATATGTTTCGCATATTATGTCAGCTGCTATATCAATTTTTATACTGCTGTTTTAATATGACAGTTTATATATACAAAGCAAGTCTAAAGTAGTCATGTGAATAAAACATACCTGAGTTACGTGTGAATTAAAGCTTAATCCGAGAGAGTTTACGTGTGAATTAAAGCTTAATCCATGTAAATAATAGAATTCTTTTATCGGTAGATATTAGATTAACCTTTACAAGTATACAACTGGTTCATGAAATTCAAATCAATACCTGCCAATTTTGCACTTTTTGAGCAACCTGTTGCATATTTAACAGAAGCAAAATTCAAACCCACTTTGAGACCAACAATGAAATACGCTACTGAAATCCAACAAACACTCACCTTGTGATCTCACCACACGTTAACGGACTTAGACAAATGAGCCAAACCAGATATTACGCATCTCATACTCGATCAAGGTTATACCACATCCGAATCAAAATACAACTATGGTTATATGGGTCTGACCCGACCCGTTCTAAGAACAAACATACCCTTAACGCCAATTAGAAATATTACCACACGGAAATCTGGTAACAAAATAAAATCTGAACACCATTTTAACCAAAGTTCACCACACGAAATCATTACTAAGTCATTCTCATCTGTTACACACCACACGAATTTAATCAAAAACGGTTCTAGTTCATATCTATACCACGAAAACTTGTACAGACCGATTTGCAATCAGTTAAAAAAAAGTCAATAGATAATATAAATGAGCTTAGGTTCGACATACCCATAGAAAAGGAAAAGAGATGAGATGAAAGAGATGGCGATGGAGCTGAACACACGATCTTACATTAACCAAAAACACTAATCAACCACGATCTAGTCGTTCACAACAACCCTAAACCCGATCTATAGGAACCTCGTCTTCAATAGTGGCGGTGGTGGTGTGGCGACGTGGCCGGAGGATGGCCAGAAAAAGGAGGTGGCGGCTGCAAATGGGAGAGATGGGAGGCTGCAATAAATTATGGTTTGAAACCCTAAGTGACTTGTAAAATGAAAAACCGTATCTTTGGCATGATTTTAGCAAAAATTGAATTTTTCAGTTGAAGATGTGTAAATGTTAATTACCCTTAATGCCCCTGCGAATTATGTATATTAATTTAAAAAAAAAAAATACTTTGCTAAATTATGATTGGTCAATAGAGTTCTCGTAGTTCTCGCACTTAATAGGGTTCTCAAAATAAAGATACACTATATATATATATATATATATATATATATATATATATATATATATATATATATATATATATATATATATATATATATATATATATATATATATATATATATATATATATATATATATATATATATATATATATAGGGGAGGGTTAATGTGAGATCAAGCTTAAAGTTGTAAAAATAAGATCAAATCTAAAAAACTACTAAAACATTTATAAATAAAAATTTTAGCAATCATACACAAAAAAAATTACATTTTAATACAAATTAACATTTTAGCAACTAATAACCAAATGTAGGAATTAAACGTGTTGAATCATTTGAAAAATCTCTCTTTTATACACAAATGTTGAAGGTTCTAATTCAAAACTTTTCTGGAATAAGTTAATAACATATGCGATCTGATGCACCTTTTTATTTTGGTGAATCACAGTTAAAAAAAGTAGTTATAACTATGATGCACCAATTTTTATAACTGAGATGCACAAAAAAAATTATGCATCACAGTTATAAATTTTTGGACGGAAAAAAAAAATTTGCCCCAAAAAAATTTTTTTGGCGGATTTTTTTTTTTTTTTTTGCCCCGGGGGGGGGGGGGCTGGGGGTGGGGGTGGGTGGGGGTGTTTTTTAAAACTTACCCCTGAAGTTTGAGATGTTTCAAATTAGACCCTATAACTTTTTTTCTCACTTTTCTCTCTAATTACACTTTTCTCTAGAACCGCACTATATATATAGGGGAGGGTTAATGTGAGATCAAGCTTAAAGTTGTAAAAATAAGATCAAATCTAAAAAACTACTAAAACATTTATAAATAACAATTTTAGCAATCATACACAAAAAAAATTACATTTTAATACAAATTAACATTTTAGCAACTAATAACCAAATGATACATGAGTTTGGATTAGTGATACACCTGATACACATTACACTAATAAATATTTCAAAACCTGATACACTTACAAAAACCTGATACACATTAAACTTCTAATCAAAGTGTATCACCTAGGTTTCGTAAATTTTAAAAAGAAATCTATCGAAACTTTAACAATTTTAGTTGTAGTAAATAAAAAAATTATTTTTATTGTAAGGAGAGTATCTCTTGTCAAATTTTAGTTCGATCTCATTTTAACAACTTTAAGTATGATCTTATTTGATCTAGATTCTATATATATATATGTGTGTGTGTGTGTGTGTGTGTGTGTGTGGGCGCGCGTGTGTGTGTTGGATGTCATTTAAATCGGGTTATCTAAAGAACTCCTCCACTTATAAAATGCATTTAGTGAAAATTTATAAACAGACATGTGAACAACGTTCACCAATTTGCAAGTACTCGTAAAATGCATCGGGTGCTGTGTCGTATGCCATTGTGCATTTCATGATACGACTAATACTAAAACGACCCAAAGCATTCGGTCGTTGTTTAAAAAAAATAAAGTATTCCGGAAGATGTTCAACATTGTAATTGGCAATCATTGACTATTTGTTTAAACAAGATTTAACTCATACGATACCTTTTCCTAAATTCCTCTCGGGGTATTTAGGTGGATTGCTTTCGTCGCCAAAATAGTCATTCAAAAGTCGTTGTTCTGCATCTTTTCATTCATGTGGTATGTTTGTTCTAGTATGAGGACCCGGACTCTCGACTTCTTGATTACCCAAAGCTTGAAATTGTTCATAAGCTTGAAAATACTGCATATACCTATCTAAATCGTCTTGAAAGTGAAGATCGTAATGATCATTGTCGTTGGGATCCACATCATTTTTTGAAGGTAAGAAAAGAGAAGTATTGTTAAGATGTGTATAGTAATTAAAGGGTATTTATAGGATTTTTAAAAGATAAAAGAATTGGTAAAATAGTTTTTTTAGGCTAAATTTTAGAATCCAACGACTCTATTTTTTTATCCATTGCATATATCGGAAAAGAAAAAAAAAGCGTATAATATGGCTGTTATGTTTGACGTGATAACCTATGGGGACGTGTCCGATTTGGGTTTGACGTTATCGAGTCGCGTTAATCGGTCGGCACAAGGTAAAAAAGGGCCCGATTTGGCTTGGCGTTGTAGTTTACGTTGGTGTACCAACGTACATTGGAACACAAGTTTGGACCCAAAAAAAAAGAAAAAGAAAAACCTTTTAGCCAAATGGCTAATTTTATAAATTTCAAATTTTTTTCAAAACACCGCCTATGGGATTAACGGTAAGTTTTATTTATTTTATTTTTAAACTTTTTCTAATTCAAATTTTAACTCCTCTATTAATACAACACCCTTTACCCAATATTTTCACACATAAATCAAACAATATTAATAATTATAAACCCTACACATTATGGCTTGTTCTCTCCCCCATTCTGTTGAAAAAATGCAAACTTTTGTTCAGAAACAATGCGAGCAATAGGATACGGTTCTCCAAAATGCTATTGTCAAATTTATCAGGATGTTTGAGCACGCTAATGCGTCGAAGGAACTGTTGAGTAAAAATATGCGAAGTGCAAAGACATTTCGCTAAAAAGACATGCTATCATCAACATACTTTTTTGCGAAGAAGCCAGGAAAGATTACGACATTAGTGAAACGTTATGGAAGTGTGTTTCACAGATACAAGATAATAGCAGCCACAAAATCCGAGGGAGTTATGAAGAAAACAAAATTGTTGGTTCGGTATCACAACAACTGCATCAACTTGAGCTAGATGCATCAACTTCAGCTGATGCACATGGATTTATTGAGCAACAACATTATCAATTTACGGGTTATGAAGAAGAGGCAGTTAATGAGCATGGATTTACTGCGAGACAACATTGTGAATTTATGGGAGACGGAGAGGCTTTAAGAGAAGTTGAAGCAGAAAAAGCAAGGATTCAACAAGAGTGGGAGGAGAGACTCAAGAAAGAAGAAGCAGAAACGACAGCGTTCAGGTTGGAATTTGGGGTTGTGGAGGAACCTGAGTATAACTCTGCATGCGGGGAGCATTCAAATTAAGCTATATTTATGTATTTCGTATCATATTGTAGTTCGGATCGTATTTCGTATTATATTTTATGTAATGTTTATTTAATGTTTTTATGTATGTTTATTTTCGTAACTTTTTCTATAGAAACAAATAAACTAAAATTAGTAACCAAAATAAATATATAAAAAAGGGAGAATTGCATATATATATATATATATATATATATATATATATATATATATATATATATATATATATATATATATATATACCCACTAAAACTTAAAAACTTGCATATTTTCCCAAAATACAAGTTTTCAATGCATAATGTACAATGCAAGTTAAGCATGTTTTGAGTATATATATGCAAATATGCAAGTTTTAGTGGGTATATATGCAATTGCCCCTAAAAAATATTTTGAAGCATAAAAAATGCTTTTTTATAATAAGATAATATTTTAATAGTATTTATATATATACATATATAAAATATATACATATACATATACATATACATATACATATACATATACATATACATATACATATACATATACATATACATATATACATACATATATATATATATATATATATATATATATATATATATATATATATACACATTATATATAAGAGGAGGCATGCCACGTCATAATGCCACTTGGCATCCCATAATGCCACGTCATATTTCCATGTCATCATTTATTTCATGTGGCATTTTTTTTTAATTTAATTTGAATTTTGCGTTTTTTTTAATTTTAAATTTATAAAATTTGGATATGTTATAGTGTTTTTATAATTTTAAATGTAGAAAATTCGGTTCTATTAAACATTTCTTTTAATTATATTTCGGAATTTTTTTTAACAAAAAAACACACACTTGGATTCGAACATGGGTCTATCACTCCAAAAGCAAGCTCCTCAACCATTAGACCAGGCAGGATTTTGTGATAGATATTTGAAAATAATAATAATAACATGCTTTAATAACATGTCATCAAATTCGACTCCAAACTTGTCTATATGAATTCCGGAAGTTAAGGGTTTTAAATATTTAACATATATCCATTCTTTTGTTATAGTTTCCAACTTAATCAGATCTCCCCTAAATGTCATAAAGCCCTAATTTTTTTTATTATGCCTCCACAAACAATAAAAAAACGTTAATCACATGTTTATGGACCAAAAATAACAGTACAATCTCCTTCTCTCAAGACCCTAACGATCTTATGTTGGTTTATTGTATTTGCAGAACTGGTGGAGGCTTTTGGTGTGGTTTGGCTAGACAAAAAACAAAAGTACGTATCCTTTTCTCAAAACCCTAATGATCTTATGTTTATTGTATTTACAGAACTATGGTGGAGGCTTTGTGTCTAATTTGGCTTGACAAGGTTATGGCAAATTACTTTTTGATAAAGAAGTTAGGGTAGGTTCAGTTCATGTCAATTTAATCACTTTGATATTGTGCTAGAGTTGTTTAACATTCCCAGCAAGAAGCTCATGCAGCTTGTTGATTAGTGTATTACTGTATTCACAACAACAACTTAATCACAACATGAAAATTTATTACTTTATTAGTTGCATGTTTTTTTACCACTGTGTTTTATGGTGTTTGAAGGTTGTGATTTTTAATATCTTTGTTAGTGTTCTGTTAGGATCAAGTGCAGTTTCACATGATATTATTTTGGTCATGTAGGACACACTAGATATACCTACTATGTGTTGAGAGACACGTCAATCTTAAGGTCATGTAGGCGCACTAGGTAGATCTGCACAAGCATATGTGTCGCGATTGGAGAAGCAACTTCTTTTAAAGTACAATTTGTTGCGGTAATATGAGGTTGTGTAGAGCCACTATTTAGATAATCATTCTTGTTGCAACTACTTTCATAATGAGAATCAGAATGACTTGATCTAAACACTTGAAACTGTAAAACAGATAATGAGATAATCAGAATGTACTGATCCTAACAGAATTTGATTTCATTGCGGCGACTTATCATTCAATAACTTGAGTGGGCCAGTTCCCAGGTTTCCTTCTAAGACCTTCAGGTAAGCTCTCCATCCTTCCCCATATTTTACACGTGCGTGCACAAAAGATGTATATCTACAGCTTGTATATGAATTTATATCTTTCAAATGCAGCATTGTTGGAACCCTCTGATATGCCAAACAGGGTCTGAGCAACAATGCCATGGAATGACGCTTATGCCCATGTCTATGACATTAAACACTACTCGAGGTAATAATAGTATGCAATTGTTTTTTCTAATTTAGCATAATATTCATTGATATTTCTCAGAATTTACAATAATATCCTATTTTATTTCCTATATCCTTCTTTAAGGTGCTACTATTTTTCCAAAATCAAAACGTCACAAAGTTTCACTTGATATTAGTACAATCCTCGGATGCATATCTTTACTCATCTTTGGACTCACGCTAATTTGGTGGAGACGAATATATAATCATGAACCTCCTCCTATTTTACCCTTACTAATTCTCACAATACCCTCTAAGGTCTACCGGGAAGAAATTGAGCTCTTTGATTACACTGGCTTTGAATCTATATGATCTCATCTTTCACAGCGTCGGTGCTTTAGATAAACCTCACAATATTCTATGACTGTAACATATTGGATTTCATAAACACACAAATAAGCTCAACAATGGATCGAATAGTATAGAGTTTAGAGAGAGAAAGTGAAAGAAAACATAGAAGGTTAGATTAAGATGAATGAAAGGTCCAACCCTCTACCTTGGGAGGTAGAGGGTATATATAGTTACAAACTAAACGTCCTCCTTCGGACTGTGGATCAGGCATACAGTGGGTAAAGACCCGTCCTTCCTCCACGGTGTTGCTCTAAACTAAATAACTAACTAATAAAACAGTAAATAACGATATGTCTACGAGCTAACTTATGCTAGATTATATTTGGGGTGACCGACTCTTCACTATGGAATTTCTAATTCCTAACAATCTCCCCCTAAGGGAGGTCACCCCATATTTTACATTTCGAATCCTAGCATTCTATTTAATCTTCAGTCTTGAGCTCGTAGACATTAATTCTTCAACATTTGCATCTTTGTGCTTTTGCAGTGATTCTTTAAAGTCCGATAACTTTGTACTTTAAGTGGAGGCCTTTATACTGATCCACATCATTGATGATCTTCGAGCTTTAATTGAGATCATCAGCCATAGTAAATCCCTGGATCACCCTTTATTGTGTTGCCATCATGTGAAGTTGTGACTTTCGGACCGACATGCTCACACATTCTGGATCATGACATCTTTCCATCAGAGTAGCGGAAGCTTTACTGGTTCATGATATTTGTAGCAGCGTAGCAGAAGCATAGTATAAAAATATCAGAACCAGGTTATGTAGATATGCACCAGTCATGATTTCTTCAATTAAGTGTGGATGCTGTGAGCATGCGGCTTTGGATTGACCGCTCAATTCTGATCAGCTGCAACCGTCCAAATGTACCTGCAAACAACAGTTAGCAATAAAACACACGAAAGTGTCTTTGATCACTTTCGTTGAATTGAGGTACACGGCCCACGGTTCCCCGTTGATCAGTACAAGTACTGCCTGTGATCAGGTAGGATTCCTAAGAATCTCCTTGACAGGGTTTCGCAGCAGCTCTAGCAGTTCTCAAACCGGAACGTCTCAAAGAAGATAACACGGAGTGAGTGAACCAGCAAATTGAGATTCACTGATTGATGAAAAATGATTTGAAAAACAATCGCGTATTGCTTGAAGAAAGAGTTTTGCAATATGACGAAGGTTTTATGAGAAAGATCAATTTTCAAACAAAATACTTTTTGTATTAGAGAATGAGTATACATTCGACGTACTAGTGAAAAGAAGAGATTCGCACATCGAACGGTTTTTCTAAAAGTATTTTTCAATCAGAGATACTTTTTGAATTTGAAAACATAAGTACACATTCGACGTGCTATAGAAAAGAAGGTTTGCACATCGAACGGTTTTTCCAAAAGTATTCGTCAATTCCATACCTGGACCAAGGTTGATTCAGGTTTGAATCTCCCCATCGTTTCTATCCAGTTGTCACAAGCTTGATCTTACGAGAAGATCTCACATGTCACCCACCAAGAGCTTGTTTGATGTTGGCTCTAGAAGGATTTCCATCTTCATCGTGAATACTTTTACATACTACTCAGATGTTCTGGCAAAACCACAAGGATAATGCATAGGACTCTTAATATATTCTTACTTTCCACATTGTGTGAAACAGCAAGTTTTCATTAATTTTGTGTCCTAATGAGATATTGTGGATGATCTCTTGGCTCTAGACACAATAGTGCACATTTGGTTCCTGTGTCAGAGACTAGGGAGAGGGTCTCCTTCTTCAATATCAACAATCTCTAAGAGAAAGTCGATAGATAATGTCGGTTCCCCGTGAGAATGAAACAAGTCCTTTTAAGAGGAACTTGAGTAGCTTGGGAAGTTCTAGTGCAGTGCATCACTGGGTCCATGATGTCTTGTCTTCAATACCAGTGTTACCTTAGTAACCACCAGTAGCATATGAATTGAACCCGGTTTCTGCCCTAAGGTTGAATTGATGGAGGGCTATTTCTTTTCACCCTTTTCTCATTCATTTCTTTTTCATTCTTCAACCCCTTCAGTGCTTACCGAGACTTCATTACTAGAACCTTGTTGGGTTTATTCCAGTACTAGCTCTGTCTCAGTCCGCACTCTTCCCATTTCTCATTTTTCTCCTTTTTTCAATATACCTAAGGACTATACACTATCTAGTGGATTGTCCCTGGGTAGATCCCTCCGGCTCTGGCGGGATCGTGGGAACGAATACCTAACCTAACCATCCTTATAACACCATGCATAAAATAAATTGGTCGGTCTTTTGGTATTGTTCTTTCCTTCTCGAAACCAATTGAAAAATCATTTGGAAAAACAATCAATGTACTTGTGATATGAGATCAAAGCATTTTGAACCTTAATAGTTTTGATCATTTAGAAAACCTCCCCCTCAACATGTGTGTATGATTTAGAAATTGTTCAGCACAAGGAGGCAAGAGGACTTTGAAATATTTTCTTTGATCACAATTTTCATACGAAAAAGCCATTTGATTTTCATGGTAAAATTCTCCCCCTCAATATGTGCATAAGATATTTAAAATCATTTTATCACATAGAGGCAAGAGTTCTTTTGAAGTACATCCACGATCACAAAAGCCATTAAGAAACCATTCGAAAACTCAATCAAGGTACTTTATAAATCACTTTAAAAAGCTTTCGTACCTCGATAGTTTATTTGCTCCCCCTCAATATGTGCTTCAAGATTCGAAAGCGTTTAGCACATATGAGCGAACAGAGTGCACAATTAAATCAAAACGATCACCTTTTATCAAATTTCATTATTAAATCACAAATTCTACCCCGATCAAAAATATCAAACCCTTTGAGATTTTGGATCCCAAGTGATTTAATAAGGTTTATAAAACATGGGAGAAAATGTGCCTGATTTAAAAACTCGTCTAGTTTTTGGATAAATGCTCCCCCTCAACATGTGCATTATGTATATTGAAATAGTTTGGCACATGGAGGCAGGGGTGCCTTTGAAGGACTAAAACCAATTCCATTAAAACAGATTTGAGATTTAAATCACGATCTCTCACCCGATCAAAGATTTCAAACCATTTGAGATTAGTGATCCCAAAAGATTTAAATAATTTAGAAAATTTTGGGGAAAGACTTGGCAAGATTTGATTTTGAAAAATGACAGATAAGGACCATTTTAAGACATTAAAGATTGTTAGTATCAGGTATGATTGTTTTAAGAGATCTTTTAGTAAAAATAAAACAATTTCACAATCAAACAAGAACAGAAAAAATTTCATTTTGACAGATCTTTGAGTTTTAAAGAAAATCATACCATGACATAACATTAAATGTTTAGATCACCACATTATAACGTACAAACCGGAACTTTTATGAAGAAATATTGTTTGAAAATATTTTATTTTAAATCACTCTCCCCCTCAATCGATGACCGAAGTCGATAATTGAGTGACTTAAGTTTTGATAAAATGAAGTCCGGTGATTTTCAAAATTTAGTCCAATATATTTTCAAAACAACATTTTTCCATTTTCAAAACAATTTAATTCAATTTACTCAAAAATTGTTTAATAATGGTATCCTGCACAAAGATTCGTTAGGTGGTTGAGAAGCTTCTGTTGTTGTTGCTGTAGGGTTTGGAAGAAAAACCGTCTGCAGATGCAGTGAGACTTCTTCTTACGTTGCATTAAGAATGCCAACTGAGGTCCAATTAAGCTCCGTTTCTTCAATCACTTAGAAGAAAACCATCTGCTGATGCAGTGAGACCTCTTACGTTGCATATATGCCAACTCTCCATAGAAGTCTAGTTAAGCTCCGTTTCTTCATATGTCAACCCAAGATGTAGTTACCCTTTCCTTTCGGCATCCAATCATATTCATCTGTGGGATCCGGATCGGGAACATTCTTATATACCAATATACCTGCATATGTTAGTGAACACACATACAAATATATGGTGGTCGACATCACCCAAACAGCAATCGACTAATAAAAGTCAATTCAACATATCAATCAGTTCATATAAGGCATGAGAATAACGTGTTTCATCAAACTATAATCATCTAAACCTAACAATCATATCCTAAATTCCTAGTCCTTCGACATAGGCAAATATCATTTTTTTAATTAAGCATATAGGATAATTAAGAAAGCCCGTTAGATGATATAGATTTGAAAACATTATCCCCCTCAATCCATGACTCATTTTATGAAAAGTTTAAAAGCGCTGAAGTCATTGATTGAGTTTTCAATTTAACAAAAACTCTGAATCTGATTGTTTTAAAAGCAACTCATTTACCACCATTTTAGAAAACACCAAATATTTTTTTGAAGATTTTTTGACGGAAAAACATTTGTGTAGGAACAGCAGTCCTTAGACATACTTTCCTTGTTTTGTTTTTAGGATAAGTGCACGAAATATTTGAAAATAGTTTAGCGCAGCACTTTCCTCCTTTGAAAAACGGGTTGCTATCTGAAATAATAGCAAGCCATAGTTTAAGCACGGGTTACAGTCAGAAAATAACTGCAAGCCATATTTTGAGACATGTTTTAGAAAGAAATATTTACACCTCCTGTTCGAACTTCATCTAAAGTCCCGTGCCACTATTGAATGACATTTCTAAGACCGCAGATGTTATCGATACCAGAAGACATGTCTTTAGAAAACATATTTTTGGTATTTTTGAAATTTTCTGATTTTTATGGATTTTTGAAGGTTTTATATTTTTCTATTTTCTTTTTGAGGTTTTCTATTTTTGTATTTTGCTTTTCTGAAAAATATATACAAAGATAGAGAAGATGATATAGTTAAAGAAGATGATGATACGAGTACCGAGTTAAGGATATCGAGCAGCACGTCGTAGAAGATAGAAGTCATCAACTCTTAAACATTCACCACCAAAGCTTCCAGGGCTCTTGAATCGAAGAAAGAAATTGAACCAACTGAAAGTGAGACTTTGGCAGCTTCCCCCAAACCGAAAATCCTTTAGCTGAGCAGATTCGAAGCTCTATTTCAAGCTTGCCTTAGCCAGGTGCACATAGAAGCACACCATTATCATAAATCCCGCTGCTCCTTTCAAGAATAATCACCGTGATTCTTCGTTCGAGGTTATATCATCAACAAGAACAGCAACGTATCATCCCACGTATAAATAATCTTCTCAAATTTCTTTTTCCCACTGAAGTCTGAAGCGATCCATTCCAAAAAGGTGTCAAGAGAACACTTCCCCCACGTAGTTGAATTGATGCAGTCAGTCTCTTTGTATAATGCTCAAGAACTCTCCCAAATACACATCATGAGGGGAATGAAAACACCTTCCCATGTTCACATTTTTCTTCCCGGATGATCGTGTATGAAGCTCAAGAACCCGAAGTACACCAATACCCAAGAGCTCTCCCGAATACACATCATGAGGGGAATGAAAACACCTCCCCATGTTCACATTTTTCTTCCCGGATGATCGTGTATGAAGCTCAAGTATTCGAAGTATACCAATACCCAAGTACGGAAAAACTGATAACATTGAAGAAGCAAGCCAAGTCACTGATTATCTCTGCGGATGACAATCTCTGCGGATGTCAACTCCGGAATAAGTGATTATATATCTGAATCACTGATTAAGCCCTCAAGTGAAACAGCTGAGCATCCCCAATGTACACAATCTCTCTCCCCTGATTATTGCGATACCATTGAAATCACCACACACTAGTGTACCTCTTTTATCTTCAGAAACTTTCTCTAACATCACTTCCCCCATGTAGATGAATACTAACACTAAAAGCCTTGATGAGTAAAACCTTGAGTTTCTCTGCGCTCATGACATTTGTTTTCCCGTGATATCTTCAATTACTTAAAAGAATTAAGTTCATCAAGTTTACTCGTCTTGAGTCAAACCTTGAGTTTCTCTGCGGTAATAACATTTGTCTTCCCGGGATATCTTCAATTACTTAGAAGTATTAAGTTCATCAAGTTTACTCGCGTTTAGGTGCTTATCTCCTTACTCCTTGCTGGTTTTTGACACTTCAGAATCAACAACTCTTTGTAAGTCCGTGTACTAGAAATATTTTGAGAAGAACATCATATAGCCCAAATGAATCCTGTGAGAATCAACTGCAACGGAAACTCTCTCTGACTATCTTTATCAATCCATATGTAGACAATTTGAAGTGACCACTGATGAAGAATACCCGATATACCAAACTTGAAAATGAAGTCAAGTTCCCACATTTGTATCTTAAGCTTGCACTTAATAATGGAAGAACGGTGTCGAGAATTTATGCTTCAAGCAAATTTCTAAGTACTCACTACTCAAGCAAAGTATGAGACATTAACACCTCTTGCGATTATCCACACCGACATATGCGTGTGACATTGAGTAAAATAAAGTAACTCCTAATAGTGATAGTTAACCAGCAGGTCTTCAACCATCCACCTCGACTGCTGGTAACTAGATAACCCAAGACTTCAACTCAAATTCTTAAGCCCGAGCAAGTTATCAAATAAGAATACACCTTTGTGAATGTCAACTTCAACCTCAAATAAGTGATAAAAGAGTAACTTCGAAGTAATCAACTTGTGTCAAATGTCCAACACTTGAATAAACATTCAATCGGATGAACATTGACCCAATGAATGAACCGAAGCAAATGATTCCTCAACATCAATGCATTCTTCCTCAAGGTATACATGTAGAAGCTGATCTGGAAGATTTACTAAAAATTTCTTTTAGCAGATGAGGAAGTCATTTTTCCTTAATGTTTATGTGGTTGATTTATAGCGTGCACAATGAGAGGAACAATAATCCGTGAAGATTTGGCAAAGGAATACCAAAGAGCGGATCATTATTCATGAACAATAATCCGTGAAGATTTGGCAAGGGAATACAAAAGAGCGGATCATTATTCAGTAGTGCAACTACAATATCATGATAGTCATTATCAACGCCTTTTGAAGTAACTGGAGATAAGGTTTCTTGAGAGTTCTGAGAAGTACTTCTTAGATGGTGAACTAGTTGAGTCAGTAGAAATCGGAGCATGAGCTTCAGAAGCTGGATGATCAACATTCGTTAGAGGTTGGAAGTACTCATCAAACATATCTTTGAAACACAATGAATCCCAAACAATGAATCCCATTTATCCTTAGTAATTGAAGCATTAGGCGTTGGAGGAGTGTCATCAAAAATCAATAAATGAATCATTGCTAAAGAATCTGAGCAAGTCTAATTGGGGATTAAATTTTGGCTTTTCAATCTCCCCCAATTAGTGCTCTCCCCTAAACTGACGAAGATTTTCAAGTGTTCTTCTCATCCCGGATTAAGAAGAAGTCTTTAGATCATCAAATGCAATTCGTCTTTAGTCTTCTAATCATGTAGCTTTCAAATGTAGATTAGACTGTAGACTCGACCTTCTTCAAGATTATCCGAATGGGGAAATAGACAGTTAACATTTTCTTCACACCAAAGGCATTCCCGTTAACTTGTAAATAGCAAATCCCCTTAATTAAAGTCCCTCCCAATCAAACAAGAACAGAAAGATGTTCATCAAAGAAATCAGCCCAGTAACTAGAAGCACTTTGTCATTTAATCATATCAGCCTGTGTGAAGATGTCAACCCAACGGCTCTTAGAAGAAACTACATGTGAAGATGATCCGATAAGAAGAATCTCGGTTCTTACATGGGTTAGGAGCCGTTTGACCATATATTCTCAAATATCAGTCAACCATGCAAAAAATTCACACTTCTTCTCCCCCTCAAGAATTGCATACAGAGATGCCATTCTTGATTAACCAAGTGATTATCATCCAAATGTATTCTATTCACACTTCTCCCCCGCAAAATTAGCACATGATGTCGCCATCTTCATTATATTGAGCAAGAGGAAAAAGAGTAATTATCAGTAGTCCGGTTCACTTGATGACTGAAGCGCATGGAAAAAGCATGAAGCATGTTGATGAAGAATGTCGATGAGAATGGTCATAAACATGAAGATTTCTCTTCTTAAGAAGATAAAGCGCACTGAAGCGTACACCTTTCTTTTCTTTGAGGAACGGGGCCTGAAGTGTTATCTGCAGACACCATAATGATGAAGTACGAGGCCTGAACTGATGTGAGCAGACGTCATAGCCGATTGAATATCAATGTTGAGTAACTTGAACCCGTGAGTTATGAGATATCAATCCTTCTGTTATCCATACTTTAAGCCAGTCCATGTATTGAAGGATCGAAGTATCTGCAACTGAGTAAGGACTACCTGCACTAATATTACAAACTTGATTGCATATATTTTGGTTAGTGACATCAGTATCCAAACCCTTTGGGGTTTCACGGTCAACATTGAGATTGCCAATGGTAAACATCTTTCCTGTAGGTATCCACCTAAGTCCAGCATCCTTAAAAATTTTACCAGATGGTATCCACTTATGGCAAGGTCTAGGATTGTTAGGCTTCTTATGCATAGTGGGAGACTTATCCTTATTCCTTGTTTCCAAAGATTTAGCAGTTGGTAACCATCTAGGCGATGCTTTTGGTTTCATTTGCTTCATATGCACTGTGGATGACTTAGTGTAAATCCTAGACTTAACAGGTTTTACCATTGCATGAGCATTTACTTTCTTCAAGGATTTTGTGAAGCATTTATCATGATTAGCATTAAAGATACATTTCAGACACTTTGAGCAAACAGCTTGTTTGGATTCAGAAATAGGTCTAGATTTCTTAGCGTGATCTGCTATGGGAATAGCTTTAATCGAAACGCAACTACTCTTAGAAGTAAGCCAATCCCTATTATTTAGATTAGTGTTCTGTGACAATCCGTACTTTCAGGTCATTTCTCGACACCGTTCATGTTTCATTATTTCAACATTTTAGTAAACTTGGTTTACTTGTTTCAAATTCGCGTAACCTGGGAGGTTTAGCGGCGAATTCATGATCATGACATCACGTACATTTCATATTGACTATGAGTAGTCTACATTTCATTGACATCATGTGCATCTCATTAGTACATGCACGACATTTCATTTCACCCTTCAACGCGTGAATTTTATTTAATAATTTTTATCGCGTGAGTTTTATTTTGATTATTTAACCCGTTACTTTCAAAAATGATCCCGAGGTATTTTAAACTTACATTTAGTTTATAAAAACTATATTTTTAGTTTTCCTAGTGTTTCACATTTATTTGGTATTTTAATCGTTAAAGTTTAATTATTACGTCGTTTTCTTAAAAATTTTACGATAATTATTTTATCACCCGATTTTCACAAGGAAAGTATTTTTACAATTTTTATCACCTCAATACAATCTATTTTGATTTACTAAAAACTCACTTGTACATTTTCTACATTCTACTTTACTTTACTTCCTTTTTCTACAAATTATTACACAAATATCTACAAGTAACAATTTAAAAAAAAAAAAAAAAAAATATAAATCTACCAAATCCCTCCCCCTTGGCCGACCAAGGGGAGGGTGGGCATTAAATGAGGTAAAGTCTTGATTGTTAATACTTTTACTCAAGATAAAAGTCTTACTTGACTCATTTGTACTCATTCACTTCATTTTCTTCAAGTTAGTAAAAATAAAACTCTTTCTCTCTTTTCTTGGCTTCCAAAATCCGGCCACTATACAAGACACCAAAGGGATCAAGATTTTGCAACTTCAAGTGTGTTATTACAACCTAGAACATATCCTTTTCATGGTTTTGAAATAAAAACCAAGGATATTTAAGATAAACCTTTGTTACCTACACCTCTTCACTTGCACTAGTAAGCATATTCTTGTCATTTTTATGTTTCCTCTTCATTTTCATATGCTTCTTATCATTCTTAGAGCTTTTATGCATGTTATGTAGTTTATACCATTTATTTCATGATTTTTAAGGTTTTATATACTTATTGGTCATCCTATAATTACTCCCAAGTTATTCTTTGGTCTTGATGGTGATTAGGAACCCATGACACCCTAAGAAGGTGTATGGTAGGATTAGATTAGCTTTGGAGTTGATTTGAAGGGATTAGAATAGGTTTTGTCCGAGAAAAACTATTTTCGTAAACTATATTTTACGTTCTGTCCTTAAAACGAAATTCTGGAAAAACCCACTGATGGTACGACATTTTGGCCTTCATAATTAGAAAATATACTTTAAAACGAAACCGTGGCCTTTTGAACGGATAAAAACGGAGTTATAACGAAGCCGTGGTGAATTTTTAAAGTTTGGCGACGAAAAGTATTATTTTCTGAAAAACTCAGCTTGCTGTTTTTACATATTTTGGGTCAAAAACGAGCCTTAAGCTTCACAAATTATTTCGACTTCTCAAAAATATATTAGTTTACTTCGATACGAAGCTAAGGACATATTTTACGTAGAAAACGGATTTAAAACGACAAATATATGCACGTTTTCATAAAGTTGCCGTAAATATTATTTTCTGAAAAACTATATTATTTTTGACGTAACAAGTATTTCATTAGCTGTAAGGGCTATGTTTGCGGCAGTTATTAACCATGATGCAAAACTTTTTATAACAAAGTGTCTTCTAGTAAAATCAAGTTCATCGGCCATATTTTCCAAAACAAAAAGCCGTTTGTCAAGCGGAGTTATAGTGATTTAATTACGGATGTTCAAACATTGGCCGAAACTTATTTTTCTGCACACAATTAGCAAAAACCACCATCTTTAGCCTTTGATATCTTTATGATCGAGACCTTTTGAACGAAAACTCCTGAACTGAAACTTTTAGATATCGATACAAACTTTCCAAAACCGTCGAGTTCGTTCTCTAACGATCGACGTACACCATTTTACGACCACTTTTCCGGAGTCATTTTTGTTGATTTAATGATTTTTCCGATGACATTGTTTTGCGACGAAAAGTGGTAATTTCACCAAAAATCATTATAAAACCATTGTAGGATGACATTTTGACGTAAAAACATGTAAAGTCATTTTTGATGGGTCAAGACGTCAAAAGGGTATTTTTCGACGACGAGTAATGTTTTCAAAACCCGTAAATGGTATAAATAACATATGAAGTGCATGCATAGCATTACATTGCAACTCATGACATATCATATCATTGATAATAGGTCCCGGTTGACGCATCATTATAAACCTCAGTGTACTCACTATTGCCGTTATTTCCAGTTTATACAAGTGAGTTTTCATAGCCCCGTTTTTACATGCTTTCGATTATTTTCAAACCCACGGGGGAGAATACATTGCACTACATTTTTTTGTACGATACCAAGTATGTTAAATTCATTACATTGCTTAAGTTACCACATATGCCAATTTGAAAGTCCCCATTACTTGAACATGAACCGTTAATCTTTGAAGCGAGGATGAGTGGATAGATCTATCGAGGGTGACGCCTCCATCCGGGTTGGTGAATCCCAACCAGGCAAACGGATGCATTTCATTTGATGGTATTACGGAGTTGTCTGGCAAACACTCTGCAGGGGCATACATTATTGAACAGTCTAGTTTCGGGGTCATGGGCTTAGAGCAATTGTAACATTATTTTTACGTGACTGGATTGTCATGCATATTCCATACTTGTGTAGTCGTATAAAACATTTACATAAACCTATGATTTCTCACCAACATTATTGTTGACGTTTTTAGCAATGTATTTTCAGGTAACTGAGGCATTCGCATCATGACATGGTTAGGGACCTATATTTTGAGTCGCGGCGTCGACTTACATTATGTACATTATGGCTCTTGATTTCAAAACATCGTTTGGATTTGTAACATATTTGTATTTCCTTAAACTTGTTAAACCTTTTGGGACCGATGTTGTACTCTGATTATGTTTTATGAAATATCCAACGATGTGTTTTTAAAACGACACTTTAGGTCGTTCAATATAACTGTGATGTGGTGCTATGACAGTCATTGCCCCCAGGAATTCCATTCCGCTGCAAAACAGGTAAATTGGGGGTGTGACAGATTGGTACCAGAGCTACAGTTATAGAGAACTAGGTTGCATCATTGACCCTAGACTATAGCTACATTATCATAGCATCTCATCATTTCATCATAGTACATGTTCATTGTTATCATGCGGATTCACTTACACTTTGTTCGAGATTATTTACATTTATTTCACATCGGTTGTCATAGACATGTCTTCAGATTCTCACCCTATTACCATATCATCGGATGATGATCCATCACATTCCACTGAGGTTGTATCTTCTATCGGATCCACTGCAGCCTTCCCACTGATCATGACCGACACTGAGACCGAACCCTTCGAGGAGGGTGAAGTCGCACCTACACCTCACGTTAGCCCAGCTTTTAACCCATTGCTCGCACCATCACCACCACCAGCACCACTACCACCATCATCACCATCATCGTCATATTTTCTTAGAGATCCTGTACCCGCATCGGACTTGCCGCCCAAAAAGCGTGCACGTTTCGATATCCCTACACCACCATCGACTGAGCCCGAGCCGCCCGTTAGATTTGAGATAGGCGAGAGTTCTAGGGCAGCTACTGCACGTCAGCCTTCTACAGAGGCACTAGGAGCCCGTATCGATGCACAGCAGTTACAGATTGATAGTTTGACGCGTCAGTTAGGAGAGCTATCGGTTGACAGGATTGAGCCCATCGCCGAGGAGGTCGAGGGTTTGATATTAGGCAGGGTTAGTATTGACTTAGAGTTTCAGGGTCTTCAGCACCGACAGATTGAGGATAGAGAGCACATCACAGAGTTGAGGCAGGAGATGCCCGAGCTGTTTGACCGAGCCGAGATGACTCAGGATGAGTTACAGAGTCAGTCACAGGAGTTAGCTTTAGCTCGTGAGCGCATTGATACATTGCAGGGTCAGATGGATGAGATGAGGAGTTTGATTGATAGTTTGGTTATTCAGGTTCGCGATCTTCAGGATAGGGCAGGCGGAGCACCATGAGGTGCCTTATGTAGACTTTTGTCATGTATAGTTTTGACCATTATTATCCTAGTCACAAGGTGTGTGACGTAGTTTAAAGAACTTGTAGTATTTTGGTTGTTGTACAAACAAATTATCAAGTATTGACTCTACTATGTAGGAATGGTTATTATTATGTATGATATCGGTCCATGTAGGCCGAAATTTTCATGTATATTATCCACGTGTGTTGTGATTATATTGTGATATTTCATTATTGTTCCGTTGTGATTCCATTTATCTTTATGCATGTTGTGGTTGTGGATATATTTGCATGATGGTTGTTTCTACTTACGAGTTCTCATGATTGTTTCATCTTGTGATTTTGAAGAGTTATGGCACCGAAGAAAGCAACAGTTGAAATGACCCAAGCAGCAATTCAGCAGTTGGTAAACGATAGCATTGCTAATGCACTTAGAGTCGAGAGAGAAACAGTGGCTGCTGCTGCCGCTGAAGCCGCGGCCGCTGCTGAAGCCGCAAGATTAGCTGCTGCAACTGGTAATGCCGGAGGATCGGGGGTTAAGAAATGCTCGTACAAAGATTTCAAAAGTGGTGAACCCACTAAGTTCCGAGGTACCGAGGGAGCAACAGCAATGGTTAGATGGTTTGAAAAGTTGGAGTCGGTATTTTTGCTTTGTAACTGTCCGGATGACAGTAAGGTTAAGTATGCTACGAGCACTTTGCTCGATGGAGCGTTATCATGGTGGAATTCCTACGCTCAACCAATTGGTATGGAGAATGCTTTTAAGCTTACGTGGGAGGAATTTAAAAGCTTGGTGACTAAGAAGTTTTGTCCTCGGACAGAAATCAAAAAGTTAGAGACGGAGTTCTATGAATTAGTCACGATTGGGTACGACATTGACACTTACATTCGGAGATTCCAGGAATTAGCTGCATTATGCCCGTCGATGGTTTCTGATAATGAAAAGTTGCTAGAGGCTTTTATCGGGGGACTTCCCGAAGTGATTCAAGGAGATGTGACTTCATTCGATCCACAATCAATTGAAGAAGCTATTCGTGTTACTCAGAAATTGATGGCACAAGTGGTGAAGCGAGGCAAGTACACCACCACTAACCGAACCAACAACAACAACAACAACCTCAACAACCGTTTCAACAACAATAACCGAGGCAACTACAACAACAATAACAAGCGCAAGTGGGATAACACAAGGGGTAGGAATGCTACTCAACAACCGCCCAAAAGGCAAGAAGTTGCTAAGGTTTATGCCGCGGGTCAAAAAGAAGGAAAAGGATATTCGGGGGTTTTGCCGAAGTGTAATAAGTGTTTGAGTCACCACAATCCGGGTCGATGTCCTGATCTGTGTGAAAATTGCAAGAAAGTTGGTCACCGTACTAGGGATTGCACGGCACCAAAGGTTACATGTTTTGGTTGCGGGGAACCTGGACACTACAAGAGGGATTGCAAGAAGGGAAAGAATCAAGCAAATCCGAATCAAGGAGGTATGGCTCAAGGAAGGGTTTATGTTATTGGAGGCGGAGAAGATAGGGAAGACCCGAATGTCATTACGGGTACGTTTCTTCTCAATAATCGTTACGCTTCAGTTTTATTTGATTCGGGTGCCGATAAAAGTTTTGTGTCCATTGCATTTGCACCTTTGCTCAACATTAAACCAACTACACTAGACATATCATACAACGTCGAATTAGCTAATGGTAGCGTAGTTTGCACCAACACCATTGTTCGCGGTTGCACATTCAATTTTCTTAATCATCCTTTCAACATAGACCTCATGCCCGTAGAGCTTGGTAGTTTTGACGTCGTCATAGGCATGGACTGGTTATCTAAGCATCGCGCGAAGATCATTTGTGATGAGAAAGTTGTTCATCTTCCCTACAATGGCGAAACATTGATTATTCGTGGGGAACGAAGTGGAACTCGAATTAGTATCATATCGAGTATCAAAACGGAGAAGTACATTAAGAAAGGTTGTCTTGCTTTCTTAGCCCATGTAACCGAGAAAAATTCGGAGGAGAAGCGACTTGAAGATGTTCCTATTGTTCGTGAATTTTCTGAGGTATTTCCCGAGGATTTACCTGGACTTCCACCGGCACGTCAAGTAGAGTTTCAAATTGACTTAGTGCCCGGAGCTGCACCGATTGCACGAGCACCGTACCGTTTAGCGCCATCCGAAATGCAAGAGTTGTCTAATCAATTGCAAGAGCTTCTAGACAAAGGATTCATTAGGCCGAGTTCCTCGCCTTGGGGAGCACCGGTCTTGTTTGTGAAGAAGAAGGATGGATCCTTCCGAATGTGCATAGATTATCGAGAATTGAACAAGTTAACGGTGAAGAATCGTTATCCACTCCCCAGAATTGACGATTTGTTCGATCAATTGCAAGGTTCTAGTATTTATTCCAAGATTGATCTTCGTTCGGGTTATCATCAGCTTCGAGTTCGGGAAGAGGATATTCCGAAGACAGCTTTTAGAACACGTTACGGTCATTACGAGTTTCAAGTGATGCCGTTTGGATTGACTAATGCACCGGCGGTATTCATGGATCTTATGAATAGAGTATGTAAGCCGTACTTGGACAAGTTTGTGATTGTGTTCATCGACGACATCTTGATCTACTCCAAGAGCAAAGAAGAGCATGAAGAGCACTTAAGGACGATTTTAAGGCTACTTAAGAATGAGAAGTTGTATGCCAAGTTTTCGAAGTGTGATTTTTGGAACCACAAAGTGCAATTTCTTGGTCACATCATTGATAGTCAAGGACTACAAGTTGATCCCGCAAAGATTGAAGCCGTGAAAGATTGGGCTACTCCAACAAATCCTACTGAAATTCGACAATTTCTAGGACTAGCCGGGTATTACCGAAGGTTCATCGAAGGTTTTTCGAAGATAGCGAGACCTTTGACCAAGTTGACACAGAAAAACAAGAAGTACGAGTGGGGAAAGAAACAAGAATCTGCTTTTCAGTTGTTGAAGCAGAAACTTTGCAGTGCGCCGATTTTGGCACTACCCGAAGGTATTGAGAACTTTGTTGTATATTGCGACGCTTCGCATAAAGGACTTGGGGCTGTTTTAATGCAAAATGAGAAGGTGATTGCGTATGCTTCTCGACAACTTAAGACGCATGAGAAGAATTACACAACTCATGATCTCGAGTTAGGAGCCGTAGTTTTTGCGCTCAAGATTTGGAGACACTACCTCTATGGTACGAAGTGCACAGTGTTTACCGACCACAAGAGTTTGCAATATATTCTTGATCAGAAGGAGCTTAATATGAGGCAACGTCGTTGGTTGGAGTTACTCAGCGACTATGATTGTGAAATCAAGTATCACCCAGGAAAAGCCAATGTTGTGGCTGATGCTCTTAGTCGGAAAGAGAGACCTAAACCTTTAAGAGTTCGATCATTGGGAATGACGATTATTTCTCCTTTACCATCGAAAATCCGTGAAGCACAAGTGGAAGCACTCAAGGAAGAAAACCGACCAAGTGAAAAGCTTTATGGTATGCCCGAAAGCGCAAATGGTTTTGTGATAAGAGCAGATGGAGTACTATGTTTCAAAGATAGAATGTGGGTTCCATTGTTTGGCGGAATACGAGAATTGATTATGCATGAGTCGCATAAGTCAAAGTATTCTATTCATCCAGGATCGGATAAGATGTATCAAGATCTTAAGAAACTTTATTGGTGGCCGAACATGAAAGCGGAGATTGCCACGTACGTTAGCAAATGTCTTACCTGTGCTAAGGTAAAAGTCGAGTACCAGAAGCCGTCAGGATTGCTCCAACAACCAGAAATTCCTCAATGGAAATGGGAACGCATTACAATGGACTTTGTTACGAAACTTCCTAAGACATCGGGAGGTTACGACGCTATTTGGGTAATTGTTGATCGCCTTACCAAGTCAGCTCATTTCATACCGATTAGATAGACTTATTCCATGGAGCAACTCACTAGACTTTATGTCAAGGAAATAGTCTCGAGGCACGGAGCACCAATTTCTATCATTTCCGACAGAGATAGTCGATTCACTTCAAACTTCTGGAATTCATTGCAAGATTCATTCGGAACCAGATTAGAGATGAGCACAGCATATCACCCACAAACCGACGGTCAAAGTGAAAGGACCATTCAAACATTAGAAGACATGCTAAGGGCATGTGTGATTGATTTTGGAAATGGTTGGGCTAACCATTTGCCATTGATTGAATTCTCGTACAACAATAGTTATCACACCAGTATCAAGATGGCACCATTTGAGGCACTCTATGGTCGTAAGTGCCGATCACCTGTTTGTTGGGCCGAGGTAGGAGACGCACAACTTACTGGCCCAGAAATGGTACGGGAAACCACGGAAAAGATCGTTCAAATTCGTGATAGACTTAGAACTGCCAGGAGTCGACAGAAAAGTTATGCGGATGTTAGACGCAAGGATTTGGAATTTCAAGTGGGTGACAAAGTTATGTTGAAAGTATCGCCTTGGAAGGGCGTGGTACGTTTTGGAAAGCGTGGAAAATTGAACCCGAGATACATTGGACCATTCAAGATTTTGAGCCGAGTTGGTCCGGTAGCTTATCGACTTGATCTTCCGTCAGAACTTAGTCATGTGCACAACACGTTTCATGTTTCAAACTTGAAGAAGTGTCTTTCAGACGAATCGCTCGTTATTCCATTGGACGAAGTTCATATTGACGACAAACTCAACTTTGTGGAAGAACCTGTAGAAATCATGGACCGCGAGGTCAAGCAGTTGAAACAGAGTCGTATTCCTATTGTGAAAGTTCGTTGGAATTCTCGACGAGGTCCTGAGTTTACATGGGAACGGGAAGACCAGATGCGACGCAAGTATCCACATCTTTTCGCCGACACCGTTAGACCTAACAACGTTTGAATTCAGGGACTGAATTCCTTTTTGGATGGGCGAATGTGACAATCCGTACTTTCAGGTCATTTCTCGACACCGTTCATGTTTCATTATTTCAACATTTTAGTAAACTTGGTTTACTTGTTTCAAATTCGCGTAACCTGGGAGGTTTAGCGGCGAATTCATGATCATGACATCACGTACATTTCATATTGACTATGAGTAGTCTACATTTCATTGACATCATGTGCATCTCATTAGTACATGCACGACATTTCATTTCACCCTTCAACGCGTGAATTTTATTTAATAATTTTTATCGCGTGAGTTTTATTTTGATTATTTAACCCGTTACTTTCAAAAATGATCCCGAGGTATTTTAAACTTACATTTAGTTTATAAAAACTATATTTTTAGTTTTCCTAGTGTTTCACATTTATTTGGTATTTTAATCGTTAAAGTTTAATTATTACGTCGTTTTCTTAAAAATTTTACGATAATTATTTTATCACCCGATTTTCACAAGGAAAGTATTTTTACAATTTTTATCACCTCAATACAATCTATTTTGATTTACTAAAAACTCACTTGTACATTTTCTACATTCTACTTTACTTTACTTCCTTTTTCTACAAATTATTACACAAATATCTACAAGTAACAATTTAAAAAAAAAAAAAATATATATAAATCTACCAAATCCCTCCCCCTTGGCCGACCAAGGGGAGGGTGGGCATTAAATGAGGTAAAGTCTTGATTGTTAATACTTTTACTCAAGATAAAAGTCTTACTTGACTCATTTGTACTCATTCACTTCATTTTCTTCAAGTTAGTAAAAATAAAACTCTTTCTCTCTTTTCTTGGCTTCCAAAATCCGGCCACTATACAAGACACCAAAGGGATCAAGATTTTGCAACTTCAAGTGTGTTATTACAACCTAGAACATATCCTTTTCATGGTTTTGAAATAAAAACCAAGGATATTTAAGATAAACCTTTGTTACCTACACCTCTTCACTTGCACTAGTAAGCATATTCTTGTCATTTTTATGTTTCCTCTTCATTTTCATATGCTTCTTATCATTCTTAGAGCTTTTATGCATGTTATGTAGTTTATACCATTTATTTCATGATTTTTAAGGTTTTATATACTTATTGGTCATCCTATAATTACTCCCAAGTTATTCTTTGGTCTTGATGGTGATTAGGAACCCATGACACCCTAAGAAGGTGTATGGTAGGATTAGATTAGCTTTGGAGTTGATTTGAAGGGATTAGAATAGGTTTTGTCCGAGAAAAACTATTTTCGTAAACTATATTTTACGTTCTGTCCTTAAAACGAAATTCTGGAAAAACCCACTGATGGTACGACATTTTGGCCTTCATAATTAGAAAATATACTTTAAAACGAATCCGTGGCCTTTTGAACGGATAAAAACGGAGTTATAACGAAGCCGTGGTGAATTTTTAAAGTTTGGCGACGAAAAGTATTATTTTCTGAAAAACTCAGCTTGCTGTTTTTACATATTTTGGGTCAAAAACGAGCCTTAAGCTTCACAAATTATTTCGACTTCTCAAAAATATATTAGTTTACTTCGATACGAAGCTAAGGACATATTTTACGTAGAAAACGGATTTAAAACGACAAATATATGCACGTTTTCATAAAGTTGCCGTAAATATTATTTTCTGAAAAACTATATTATTTTTGACGTAACAAGTATTTCATTAGCTGTAAGGGCTATGTTTGCGGCAGTTATTAACCATGATGCAAAACTTTTTATAACAAAGTGTCTTCTAGTAAAATCAAGTTCATCGGCCATATTTTCCAAAACAAAAAGCCGTTTGTCAAGCGGAGTTATAGTGATTTAATTACGGATGTTCAAACATTGGCCGAAACTTATTTTTCTGCACACAATTAGCAAAAACCACCATCTTTAGCCTTTGATATCTTTATGATCGAGACCTTTTGAACGAAAACTCCTGAACTGAAACTTTTAGATATCGATACAAACTTTCCAAAACCGTCGAGTTCGTTCTCTAACGATCGACGTACACCATTTTACGACCACTTTTCCGGAGTCATTTTTGTTGATTTAATGATTTTTCCGATGACATTGTTTTGCGACGAAAAGTGGTAATTTCACCAAAAATCATTATAAAACCATTGTAGGATGACATTTTGACGTAAAAACATGTAAAGTCATTTTTGATGGGTCAAGACGTCAAAAGGGTATTTTTCGACGACGAGTAATGTTTTCAAAACCCGTAAATGGTATAAATAACATACGAAGTGCATGCATAGCATTACATTGCAACTCATGACATATCATATCATTGATAATAGGTCCCGGTTGACGCATCATTATAAACCTCAGTGTACTCACTATTGCCGTTATTTCCAGTTTATACAAGTGAGTTTTCATAGCCCCGTTTTTACATGCTTTCGATTATTTTCAAACCCACGGGGGAGAATACATTGCACTACATTTTTTTGTACGATACCAAGTATGTTAAATTCATTACATTGCTTAAGTTACCACATATGCCAATTTGAAAGTCCCCATTACTTGAACATGAACCGTTAATCTTTGAAGCGAGGATGAGTGGATAGATCTATCGAGGGTGACGCCTCCATCCGGGTTGGTGAATCCCAACCAGGCAAACGGATGCATTTCATTTGATGGTATTACGGAGTTGTCTGGCAAACACTCTGCAGGGGCATACATTATTGAACAGTCTAGTTTCGGGGTCATGGGCTTAGAGCAATTGTAACATTATTTTTACGTGACTGGATTGTCATGCATATTCCATACTTGTGTAGTCGTATAAAACATTTACATAAACCTATGATTTCTCACCAACATTATTGTTGACGTTTTTAGCAATGTATTTTCAGGTAACTGAGGCATTCGCATCATGACATGGTTAGGGACCTATATTTTGAGTCGCGGCGTCGACTTACATTATGTACATTATGGCTCTTGATTTCAAAACATCGTTTGGATTTGTAACATATTTGTATTTCCTTAAACTTGTTAAACCTTTTGGGACCGATGTTGTACTCTGATTATGTTTTATGAAATATCCAACGATGTGTTTTTAAAACGACACTTTAGGTCGTTCAATATAACTGTGATGTGGTGCTATGACAGTCATTGCCCCCAGGAATTCCATTCCGCTGCAAAACAGGTAAATTGGGGGTGTGACATGTTCCTAGGTAATGGTTTAGAACTACTAGCAGTGCCTTGAAATCTTGAAAAATTCATCACCCTAGGTCTTGCACCTAAAATTCCATCTTTGCGATTCTGTGCCTTCTTTCTAGCCATTTCTAGATAAGAGTTCTTACACAAGTCATTCATATCAATTTTCCTAGGCAAGTGAGGTGAAGTGACTTGTTTTGTCAAAACTTGTATCGCATCAACTTGGGAGGCAAACCGTGTTTTTGAAAATTTTGGTCGTTCAGATCTAAACGCATTCGGTTGTCTAATAACTGGTTTCCCCAAGATTGATGGTTTTGCAAACTTAGTGTTCACACTATTCCCTGTTGTTTTTCTGAGCTCATTTTTTAAAGCAACAATAGTGAAACTCTTATCCTGAAGTTGAGCTTTGAGATCATCAATTTTTGCTATCAAAGAGTTTGTTTGTTCTATTGACTTAGTTCTAGCTTCTTTGACAGATTCACTTAGTTCTATGTGATGCTTTCTCAAAGACTCATTTTCCTTTAGTAATTTAGCCACATAAATTGACAATTCATTATTTCTTGTTACAGTAGCATCAATGTCTTGTGTATTCATGACTAAATTACTTTTCACATTCAAGACAGAAATATGTTTCTTAAGATTGTAAATGGTTGAGTCTTTGTCTTGAAGCTGAGCTTTCAAAGTGTTAATTTCAAAAAGTTCACGGAATTCAGGAAGTTCCGGATTTTTACATGGTTTGTTAAGTTGAAAACTTTCTTCTTTACTATGTATCGCAATTTCAAGTGAAATGCAATGTTTTTCAAGAATTGAGAATTTGTTTGAAAGTTCATCAAAAGCCTTTTTATCAACCATATCTTTTGTTTTGAAACACTTAATCTCAGACTCAGCCTCAGTTACAGAAGATTTATCAAAGTCATGTTCAGCATAATGATCAGTTTGTTTAAGTACTTTAGCAGATGCATTGTGTTGAACAGTAAAGGGTACCTCATTACATGACTCCTGTTCAATTTCTGGTCTGATATCTGCATCCACATCATGTGTAACAAGAGTCACTGAACCGCTGGCTGTTTCAAGCTTATTTGTCTCTGAGCCTCTGTATTCAGTGTCAACTGATCCAACATCTGGTGCCATACCGGTCTCAACACAACAATTTATTGATTGTGCCCGAGATTTATTCGCCTTTCTGATCACAACATCCACTTCTTGTGTGACAGGAGTTACTGAGCAGCTGGTTACATCATTCTTTGTTGTTTCTGATATTCTGCATTCAGCAACACCCGACCTTTCTGATACATTACCCGACTTATCACAAATATCTCTCAACTGTACCAGAATCTCATCTACTTTTGCATCTTTCAGAGTAACTTCCTCAATATACTTCTCCACATTATCCATGAGATGGATAAGTGTCTCCGTGAACACGCTAATTTCCATTCCAGTGTGTCTCTTGAAGGACATTTCAGTCATGTCTTGATCATAATCAGATGTGAATTCCTTTCTAATGAATGACTGAAAGTGTTTGTAGATCACTTGAAGTGCAGCACTGGAACTATCCTTATGAACCTTCTCTTTGTCAAGTTGTCGCTCCAATTTCTCTAGGTTTAACAGCAGAGTTCCTGTTAGTGTTGATAAGTCCTGACGAAAGAGGGAAATACATGTTCGTTCCATTGATGTGGGTAGAAGTAACATGAGGTGAGAGTGAAGTTGTTGATAAGGTTCAATGCTACTTTCCTTTTGCATGGCATTCCGTAGCCTGAATAGGTGCAAATCTTTCTCATTGGACTCCGAGCATGAAGAACTCAAATCATCATTGATTGATTCCATCATCAGTAACCGTTCAGTGTCGCAAACATTATCATTGTTGTCCACAGCATCATACAATTTAAGTACTTCTTAAATTACTGGGTCAGTAGAGTAAGACATGATGTGGTAGAATGCACGGGATTTTACAAGTCTATGATTTAAACCGAGAAATAGAATCTTTCGCGGGATTTTAGTAAAATCAAGACCAAACCGTTAAGCAATGACCAATGGAATGTTTTAAGATGACTTCTGTTCGGAGCGGATTTAGGACTTTAGTTCCTTCGGCGTGCCATTCTCCTCGTTCTCACGGTCGTTTTGATAGGTAGAATGCTGAAAACGGAGTTACGGATCATAAGTTATAGCCGTTTGAAGTTTTGTCAGGAAAAGTCAACAAAACGCACTGATGAAATGGTCAAACCGCTTCTAACAATCCTCTATGAAGGAAACTCGCTAGTTACAAGTCGCTAGATGCTCAAGTCGCTAGAGACAACTCGCTATGAACCAAGTCGCTACACACAATTCGCTATGAAGCAAGTCGCTACACACAAGTCGCTATGAACCAAGTCGCTAAACACAAGTCGCTATGAACCAAGTCGCTAAAGAGCAACTCGCTAAGTGGCCAAGTCGCTAAAGAGCAACTCGCTAGTAACAACAGAGACAAGTTGCTAGAAATTGTAAAGACAAGTCTCTACGCCAAGTCTCTACGCCAAGTCTCAACGCCAAGTCTCAACGCCAAGTCTCTACGCCAAGTCTCTACGCCAAGTCTCTACGCCAAGTCTCTACGCCAAGTCTCTACGCCAAGTCTCTACGCCAAGTCTCTACGTCAAGTCTCTACCAAAATAGGCGCCAAGTCTCTACGCCAAGTCTCTACGCCAAGTCTCTAGCTAGATACATTGAATCTGGACATAACCACAAGTCTCTACGAAGAAATATAACTACAAGTCTCTATGAAGAACATATTCAAAAGCACCACTTTCCAATCCAAAAACAACTCAACCACGATGATTCAAGCCTTCCAAATCAAAACCTAAACACTTATGATGATCTTAAACACAAAAGTACAATCAAAATCCAAACTTTAACACTAGAAATCAACCAAATGATGCAAAAACCACTAAACTTTCTCAAACTCAAAAACCACCTAAAAACCACTAGAAATCCAAAAATATGTAAGAGATGATCTAACCATGGCTCTTGATACCAATTGTAACATATTGGATTTCATAAACACACAAATAAGCTCAACAATGGATCGAATAGTATAGAGTTTAGAGAGAGAAAGTGGGATCCTTTCTAGAGAGAGAAAGTGAAAGAAAACATAGAAGGTTAGATTAAGATGAATGAAAGGTCCAACCCTCTACCTTGGGAGGTAGAGGGTATATATAGTTACAAACTAAACGTCCTCCTTCGGACTGTGGATCAGGCATACAGTGGGTAAAGACCCGTCCTTCCTCCACGGTGTTGCTCTAAACTAAATAACTAACTAATAAAACAGTAAATAACGATATGTCTACGAGCTAACTTATGCTAGATTATATTTGGGGTGACCGACTCTTCACTATGGAATTTCTAATTCCTAACAATGACTTTTTCACTATCCATGTTCATTAATTACTTTTCATGTCAAACTTTTTCACTTCATAACCAACATGACGATTATATTAATCGAATGGTAGGGGAAATGCGGGATTCTGATGAGTATGGGGTTGTTTATGGTGCTTTTGTACATTCTGATTATGGAATGATCACTCTTCTCGCAACAGACGGTGTTCCTGACCTCCTGGCCTCCAGACAATAATTAATAACACTACTTATTTTAAAGGTTTTCTTACTTGTGATGATGTTGGTGTATCAACAACAGGTCTGCAGGGAAAAACTTAAGCACCCACGGACTTGGGAGAATGTTAATCATGTCAAAGGGTGAGTTTCTCAATGAACATACAACTGTAAATAAACCAATTTTCTTTTTTCATGGTCAAGGTTCCAACTTAATCCATCTAATTGTGGGCTTGACAAATATCTCTAAATTCTGTGTCTGATCTGATTTTGCATGTGCTAGCTAGGTATTATCCTTTTGGATAATATTTGAACTATAGCAGTCTTGGAGTTGAATCAATATTATGTCTAAAATATAGTTTGTGGTGCAGGGCCTTATTTGTTAATCTTGGTGACATGATGGAGAGATGGACTAATTGTCTACTCCGGTAAGATCCTAACACTCTCTTTCTCTATCCTCACCTTCCTGGAGTTTGAAGTCTCTGCATTACACGTGTTTCTTTCCTTCAATTCTATTGCAGGTCACCTCTACACCGATTTATGCCAACCGGGAAAGAGCGTTATTCTGTAATAACTTCCTAACCATTAAATTATATTTTTACGTTTTCTTATGTGTTTAATTCACTATAATGATCTTTCTGGTCATTCACCAGCCCTTAAAAAGTACAATAAAAATTGCAGTTTAGGTTGTATTTATTCTGGTCATGTCACTTTGTTATCATCTGTTTGCGTCAAATATGAAAAACTGAAGATGTGACTCATTTTTTAAGAAGAAAGTGAATATTAGATCCGCAAAAATAGAGAAACCAAAAATTGGATGGGCATTTTCTTCATATTTGTAATCGTAAGCAAGCCTTAATTATATCAACAAATGGATTTCTTTTTGGATCCTAACCCGGACTGTATGGTAGAATGCTTGAAAAGTTGCTGCAGCGAGTCGTCTCCTCCAAGGTATGTATCATGTTATCATAATAGTTGGTGCATGTCCAATGGTAGCGCTGCTTCTCATCTCTTAGTTAGTTATAAAGTTTTATTATCGGTTCAATAATAGATGCTTGGAGAGCCTCTTCGCTATTGATGGGAAGGAAGACACGTGTTTGCATAATGGGTCGCTGGACACTTATGAGGATTGCATCATGAAACATTTTGGGTAGAATTGTTATATCTTTGCCATTGCACACAACATCAACTTCTTTGATCAGGTTAGTTTTCTTCTGAATGACTGGTTAGTAACTGTCATCAAGTAGGTTTTCGGTTTGGTATATTGGGTAGAGTTCTTCTCTGAATAAAAGTTTGTTATCGTTGTTATGTTTGTACTGTTATGATATGTTTGTACTGCTTAAAAGGACCACAAGGCTAATAATATCTTACTGTGTGGTTTACATATGATATTTTGATGGATTCCCTTCCAGTAATCATCATGAATTGTTTTTGTGGATCAAAATACCTAATTTTGGTAATGTTTAAGTTGGTGTTAAAATTTTGAAACCGTAAAGAAACACTGTAGAGAGTTGAAAAGCTTTCAAAATAATAAAGTTAACATAGGTAAGATCCGAAGAAGAGGTAAGAACTGCAGCATCCTGTGCTGGAGAAGAATTTACAGTAAGAAATCATTTTTGTGAAATGAATGCACCCCAGGACGGTTCATCTGTTAGCAAGTAAGTTCTTCATGGCTATAACTTTATCGTTCATGAGACACGTGAAAGTTGCCATAATCAATTTGAAGTGTTTGGATACAATTATTATTGTGATTTTCAGATTATTTAGGGTCAAATTAGGTAGATTTGGAGAAGCAGGTTAGAAGTAGCGCAAGAAAATTGATTTTCGAGATAACCTTATGATTTACTTTCATAACCCTTCCTTTAGCCAACTGATGCTGCAGACCACTAAGATTATTGTATCCCAGACCACTAGGATTGGTGACCGATCTATGACTGATGTTGCTAAAATTATGCACACCTGATGGCATTGATGAGTGGATATACTATCACTCCCATATTCATATATAAAAAGGCAAATATTTTGCTGATATGTTATCTGAAACCTGACCCACATATCAATTTTTTGATTCTCGCAATTATGTTGAGGTCTACTGTCAAGAGCATGATTTTGACTGCCACATCATGGTATTTGTCTCTCAAATGTGACAGTAGAACCTACATATAAAAATGCTTAACAGATCAAAAACGAGTTTTGCGCTTGCGGGCAGTGTATTTGGTATCCCGGGGCACAACATTTCCTTTGCTCCTCATCTGTTCCTTTTTCGTTAATACCCATGATCTTGTCTTGTCTTTCTTTGTCAGTTTTTGCCTTTTTCGTGGCCTGTTCCTGTCTAAAATACCCACCTGCAGAATGGGTTGAAAAAGACTTAGGGCAGTGGAATAACTTTAGTGTGTTTTTAGTCCACAAAATGTAAAGTAAAACGATTGGTCGTACTGTCATCAAAAGAACTGGAATTACAACTTACAGTTTGGTTACTACTCTCATCATTATCATCTGAACAACCATTTTCGTCTTCACCTTTAGCACTTGGTGTCACGGTGTTCATAGAAGGTTGCACGCAAGTAAGCACAAGGTACTCTATTCTTTTGTTGGAGCTGTTGTAGAGATTGTTGCAAATCAGTGGAATTTTATACGTAAAAGTTCAACTTTGCATTATCTCATCAGGTACTTGGTGTGTTTGAAAGATTAGAATTTTATTTTAGTGAGTTTCAAAAGACTTTAGGAAATTTAATGTGTACTCAGATGCTCCATCGTGTTGTAATTAGTCATTACCGCCAACAATTTGGCATTTGGGTTAGATTCATCCAATCCACAAACTTTTTTGGCAAATTTGGCTAAAACTGACACAACAAATGTCCCAACCCATTCTTCGTCCAAAGAAAATTCCCTAATAAACGGTGTATTATATTCACCAATTCAGAAATATTGGAGTGGAATGACGTTAGAAGGGACAACATAAATGTGACAACATAATTGTGGCTGGCTCAAATAAAAACGACAATGCTACTTCCACCATTGTGATTAAGTAGAAAACAAGAGATACAATTATTGATGCTGAAGAAAAGAGTAACAGTTTGAAACGAGACAGAAAGCGTAAGATAGACTTAATTACTATGGAGGCGGTTCAGAAACATGTTGGAAAACCAATACGTCAAGCTGCCGAGAGTGTTGGTGGTGAGTCCTCATTATGTCTATTTACATTCTTTCATTAGTTCACATTTAGATGGCATAATCATAATTTTGGGCTAAACATGCTTTTTGTTTTTTGTTTTTGTTTTGGTTACTGTTGCTGAGCCGGTTAAGGAGGTTAATCCGTTGGTGGAAGAAGTGGCACATGCGAGTGAGGAGAAAAAGGACTTAGTTATAGTAGTACGACATTGTAGTATTTTATTATGAATGAAAACCTTCTACTATCATTTTATTATGAATGAAAACCTTCAAGTTGAAAAATGTATTAGAACCATGTCACGACATTGTAGTATTTTATTATGAATGAAAACCTTCTACTATTATTAGCATTATTAATTTATGCAATAACCTAATTTCAGAATTGTAAGAATTTCCAAACACCCCTTCTTTATGTGTTGACCTGATACAATTTTTTTTTCTCTATATTTCAAACATCCCTCATTCCTACAGTAACCTACATATCATAATGCATTTTAGTCTGCAAAAAAAATCAATTTTTTCCTCCTACTTGAAGGTTTCCATAGCCATTTGATCCTTGAAAAGTCGATGACAATGAAGATAGCCATATGTGACTGATGTTGGTCCTAAGTCCATTTTTCACTTGATACACTTTGCACAGTAAGGCCAATTTTCAATCTTCTTGAAACACCTCTTTTAGAAACAGCATTAGATTGTTTAATTGGTTTTGTTATGAAAAACATGACATGTACATTCATTTTAACAACACGGTGATTGCTCAAACTGGCGATGGTAGCTTTCACACAAAAGGTATATAATTTATGCTCTAATTTTCTTTAATGTACATATGATAAATTGGATTAAGTTTTCAAATAGATTATTTTAATAATCAGTTATTGGTTATTTAGCTGCCGACTTCTTAAATAATCAGAAGATCTCAAAACATTAAACATTTAATTATTGTATCAGATTTTGATGATGCTGCAAGTCAAGAAACAGAGATCCGAAAGATGTTTGCAATAAAGCTCGTGAGAGATGCGATCGAAAAGATCCTTCTTCCTGAAGTTCAAGATGATCAATCAACTACGAGTGAAGTTATATCAGTACAAGAAAATCCAAGCGTGGATGAAATGACGAGTGATCGGAAAGAGGAACCTATGGTGGCATGTATGAGCCTTACATGCTTTAGGTGAAATCAACAATTGCTGATATATTGTAACAGCTGACCGCACCCAAGCTCGACTTTGAGGAATTCTGTGCGGCTGCAATTTGAGTTCGTCAACTTGAAACACTCAATCAATGGGAACAGCTTGCTCGTAGTGCTTATGAGATTTTTGATAAAGATGGTAACAGGGCTATTGTTATTGAAGAACTTGCATCGGTAAGTTGAGATTTTGGCAAATTAACTGATCATTGCATATTCCATAAAGTACAAATAAAAGATAGCTAAGGTTGATTTTAAATTGATTCAGGAATTTGGGCTCGGTCCTTCGGTTTCTCTTCATGATGTTCTTACTGACTGGATACGACATACAGATGGGAAACTAAGCTATATTGGATTTCTAAAATTGCTACATGGGATATCTGCAAGAAATCAAAGAAAGCCACGATAAATATTATTAATTGGCTATTTCAGTTTCAGTCTCAAAGCAGCCTTCTTTTTTATGATATCGGACTTGAGCGTTTACTTTGTAGCTCAACAATGTTACATTAATTTATGAATTTTGTAAACACGAAGAATATAGACAACACAAATCGGTATATATATGGAGGTGCTGCTAACGTTGGATTGGAATTGTATTGGGCGTCTTAAATTAGAATCATTTACAGTAAAGAAAATGAGTCTGATCAAACGGGTAAATTTGGTATATTGTATATAATCATATTATTATTAGACCCGAAGCCATACACGACCACCTATACTGTTCACATATAAGGCCTAATGCAATTGTAGTTGGGGTCTGCCAAACTATATATATAGTACATATAGCATAAAACTTTAGTGAATCCAAACCCAGAATCATGCTTGAGCCATATTTATCATCTAATATATCTTATGATGTGTTCATAAACAGTATCGTTTAAATGCTCATATTTAAGATGTAGTATTGAAACAACTTTTAATTTAGCATATTTGCTTCTGAATCAGTGGCTGAACAAGAAACATAAACAAAAACCAAAAAACAAGCTCCAAAGAGTTGGAATTATTTGAAGAAAGTTATTCTTCCCAGGAAATTTGTTAAGGAACTTGAAAAAGTAAAGAAGTTTAATCCCAAGAAGCCTACAAACCTTCCTTTAGCGCCTGAACCCGACAAGGAAACAGTTTCTCCCCAATGTCAAAAGACCGGTGACAAGAAAAATTCGGATGAATGGATGTTAGATTATGCTCTTCAAAAGTTTGTTTGTTAACTTGCCCCTACACAGAAACAAAAAGTGGCTTTGCTTGTCAAAATGATTTCGTAATCGTGGCTCCAGCCCAAGAAGATACACCAGAACTGAGAGCGACTGTTGAGCTCAAAGGGTCGATTCTGAAACAAATGGTGAACTTCATGAGATAAGTGAATCGCGTGTGGTGGACTCACAGCTAGATTCATGTTGTATGCACGATTACCAACACATACAAATTCTACATAACCACATCCGAGTTCCAATTTGTATGCAAATCGTAATGTTCCAAAAGTCAACTGATGTAAACTGCTCTGCACATTAGGTTAAAGACAGCAAGACACATCTGATCTGTTATTGTCTTCTATATAGACATCACTCGAGAGTCAAATAAGACTACTCAAACATAAATCAATATGGAAACACTGCAAAACAACTTGAGGCTGGATACCTTTTGTATAGGTAAAATCTTGCAAAAATTGGTATGAAAGTCAAACTATGTTTTATTAAATGGTAAGAAATTAGTCATTTTCCTAGGTGAAGTTGTATTGTTGTTTGATTGTTTATGGCTCATTTAGTCGAGGTTATAATGACTCTGTGTTATACTTGCAGTATGGGGAGGTGGATATCGATGGTCATTAGTTGCCGCAAAAGCTGCATGAGTGGAGGATATTGTGATGCTTAACAATGGTTGTTTATGTTGTACAGTTAGGGGCGATCTTCTTAGAATGATAGGAGAGTTGGTGAGTAAGAAGAAAGGGAAATTTGATCATATTGTCATAGAGACTACAGGTACGAAGCCGCGGTTTTATTTGATTTGAAGTTTATGTAATCGTAGATATGCCTTTGTGGGTTAAAATTTGTATTTCTTTTTATTTTATTTATTTACTTATTTTTTTTAAAATTTTGCAGGGCTAGCAAATCCAGCATCAATTATACAGACGTTTTATTCTGAAGATCATATTTTTAATGATGTTAAGCTGGACGTTGTTGTCGCCTTAGTAGACGTGAATCATGCATGCTAATAGTCGGAAGGAGTTGTCAATGAGGCAGTAGAGCAAATTGCTTACGCCGATTGCATAATAGTCAATAAGGTATCATGTTTATTGATTAGTGAAATTTCAGAGTTTGCAAATTTGTTAGTCATACTATAAAGTGGTGAGTGAGGCATCTAGATTCATACTAGAACTGAAGTTTTCTTAACGTTGATTGTTAGACTGACCTTGTTGGAAGTGGAAAAATTCCGGCTTTGTTTTAGCGGATAAAGGTACACTGTCTCTAATATAATTGAGTGAATCTCTTCTTTTATGTTGGTTTAGTTTACACGCTAATATTCCACCTTAACGACCCTAATAATACAGGGAATAAACTGTATGGCCGAGTTAAAACGTACTCAATATGGAAAAGTGGATCTGGATTATGTTCTTGGGATTGGAGGCTTTGATTTATAAAGGTTATTTCTCTATTCATATACATAGTGTGTAAATAGTTCTTTATAGTTTTCATTTTTAACAACTTTGATGCATATCATTAAGATGATGGATAATGGATTTGATATAACAACATGATTTGAGCAAAAATAAATAAATAAATAAATAATCACCAACCTAATGTGGTTTCGGCAATGCTTACTTTTGACTATATCTCTACATTTATTGACGGCTTGAGTTTTTTTTAAATGTAACCGTTTATTTGGCTGAATAGTTTCTGCACATTTCGTAAGTGTGGGCCTAAAATTGTAGAACTATTTAGCTGATCTTACTTTGCTATACGAGTGAATGTTATCGTATTATACTTCATTTGGTTGACGGGATTGTTAACTAACAATTCTTATTCTTTGTTAGAATTGATGATGCTGTTGAGGTTAAAGCTAGAAAGGAAGATGAGCACCATCACGACCAGGAACACCATCATGACCATGAACACGATCATGACCATGAGAATTGTACTGCACAATCATTATCATCATGACCATAAACACGGTAACTCAAACTTAATTAATCATTTGCATGTATGCATTGCGCGCCCACATAATTGCTAGAATATTTATGTAACAATAAACATCTATAGGGTACAAAATTGTATCAGTAAAAACAATGGTTGGTTATTATGATAGCGATAATGGTTGCAGTAGATCTTTTCTACCAATAAAACGGGTACACTGTAAGTACAAAACCAAGGGCATACCTAACCCACTCAAATTATATTTTACCCGTTTAATTATTCGTTCATATTCATTCAAAACCAAATGACAATGTAATCTATTATGTGCTACATAAGAAACATCTAAGACCAATTAACACTTATCATTTTCCAAGAAGCATCTTTAATAGTTGTCCTTTGTTTTGGTTTTAATAACAATAAGCGACTTATTTTGGTTTGTTCAGAACATCATGATCACACTCACGACCCTGGAGTTTCTTCAGTCAACATAGTTTATGAAGGGACCCTGGATCTTGAAAAGGTTGGTGATGTGGCTCTTTTATATGAATTGCAGTACTCTTTAATCTTTATTGTATAATGGTGTCCAAGTCTCTTTTTACACGTGGATTGATCGACAACGTGCTTTGTAATGCAGGTTAACTTCTGGCTTGGCACATTATTAATGGGATAGAAGTGAGGATATATATCGCATGAAAGGGCTTCTATCTATCGACGGGATGGATGAGAGATTTAGGTTATTTTCACAAAATAAATACAAATAAAACTAAATAACACTTGAGGTAATATCAAACTAAGCCCTAATTTCAAATATAGTATAAGTAAGGTATTTATAAGCTCTAAATTCTTAATTCATATAATTCAATACTATTGATGATATCAATAATATTAAATCATTGAGTGAAGATTTATACCTAGCATTCTTAACTTCTTATAAACACCTTTCAAGATGATAATGATCATCTGTTAGCAATAGATGATAGTAACAACACCAACATGAAGATAAAAGCAAAAGCCTGATATTAAATATATGTGTACCTATAGATTTCCATAATGAAATTAATCAAAAACAATTACTACGTTGTCAAACAGCGTAGATCACCAAAATTTAGATCAAAACATATAATAAATTAACCATAAATAACAAATTACAGAAAAATATTATAAGTTCACTAAAAACAAAAAAAAAACAAAAATTGGTCATTAAATAGACCTGGATACAATATTACCAATTGGATTGTTGCTATAAAATAAAAACACAACATGCAATTGAATTATAGTTAATGATCAAAACTTGAAACATACTTGTAAACATATGATCAAAACTTGAAGCATACTTGGAAACTTATAATAAAATTATGAAGACCTTTGTAGAGCTGAATAAGTTCCCAATAGAGCATTTCTTGTGTGCATCAAGAATGAAAATAATGATATGCATATATCCAGAAAAGCTGCTGAATAGAGTGTGTTCAATGTTCGACATAGTCACCATTGCTCACTTAACTCATGTAATATTAAAGGAATAATACACATATTCCTGATAGAAGTTGGTAAATGAAAGTTGTACCATAAACAGATCATACGAATCCCTACCGCTCGAGCTTTACTTATATATTTTATCTTTGAGATGACATATGAGATACAAGTTAGCTTATACCAGTATGCCGATGATTGTTGTTATTATAGGTATAAAGGAACCTCTTAATATCATTGGAAGCCATACTATATGTATGCCATCCACTATCGACTATGCAACAAATACATTTGAAAATGTACTTTCTCTTGCCACGAATGATGTAACATTTAACTGATTTCACATTGTGAGTATGTATTTGTATTAAAATTATTTATAAGTAAAGAAAAGGAAAAAAGGAAATTGAAAAATTGGAACCTGTAAAATATAAAACTTCAATTGTGTTTGATTAATTCTTATTTATATGTTTCTACAAGTTTTAACAAAAAATTACAAAAGTTCATAGTTTTTCAAGATGGCGATAATAGATGCAATCATTTGGTAGTTCTAGGTAAGTTAAAACATGCCTTTTTCTTTTCTTTGTTTTTTCCCCTTAATTAGTGGATTGTTGCAAGCAATGCATACTTAACCCTTTAAGTAAAAACGAAGAAAGGAAGGAACACCACTGTGATGGAGACCCTGAAGTGTTATTTCTGGGTTAAGTAAATACCGAATTTCTTTGCAGCCAGGGTGACATCCGAGCATTTCTATGACCCGACCTCCATTTACAGATATGAGTATAATTATTTATTAAATCGCTATGTATGTCTCTGATTATATTTGCAATACACCGTTTCTTATAACTCATTACATAAGCACAAACATTACCGTCAATGTGGGCAAATACAACCACGTTAATCAACATTTTCTATACTAACATGGTTGACTCGTGCTGCACGTATCTGAAAATGCTGTTTTGCTGTAAAGGTACGATGGGTAAATACATCCAAGTTCATCAATATTTTCTCTTTACCTTTAAATGTCGTTATTAGCTTACATTGAAATTTTATGAGTAGATTGTTGTTGCAAGTATTTGAGACTTTGAAAACGCGTGGCATGTTAAACACGTTAATAACATATTCAACCATCCTATTATTAGATATCCGTTTATAAACATGGGTTCAGTAAACACTCATGGTACTACGTAAACACTCATGGTACTATAAGGCAGCGATGTCCATAGTCTGAAGACATTTAACGCCACTGATTTGTCCATATAAAGTAACAGTGTGTATACATAGAAACTCAATAGCCTTAAATGTCACTGTAGTTAAAGTTTAAGTAACTTTACAACTAAAGTAAAATAATGATAGAGCAATCCAACCATATATAAATATAGATGGTATGATGTATTTGATTAGCTTTAAAAATCATATATTTGTTCTACTAAATCCTAAAAATAAAAACCACATATCAAAATACTTACCTCCTTTTAGCCGTTTTATGGATTATTCAATTATATATTTTAACCGTTTCATTTAACTTTTAATTACATTTTAGTATATAATTGTTCTACTAAATCCTAAAAATTAAAACCAAAAAATTAAAATACTTACCTGCTTTTAGCCGTTTTATGGATTATGGTAACATATCTTAACCGTTTCATTTAACTTTTAATTACTTTTTAATATATGTTTGTTCTACTAAATCCTAAAAATAAAAACCACAAGTCATACCCGTCCATCGGACGGGTTTTGCCACTAGTATATATATATATATATATATATATATATATATATATATATATATATATATATATATATATATATATATATATATATATATAATCTAGACCAAATAAGATCAAATTTAAAGTTGTTAAATTGAGATCCAACTTAAATATGACAAGTGACGCTCTCTTTACAACAAAAATAATTTTTTTATTAAGTACAACTAAAATTGTTAAAGTTTCGATAAATTTCTTTTTCAAATTTACGAAACCTAGGTGATACACTTTAATTAGAAGTGTAATGTGTATCAGGTTTTTGTATGTGTATCACGTTTTGGAATATTTATTAGTGTAATATGTATCAGGTGTATCACTAATCCAAACGCATGTATCATTTGGTTATTAGTTGCTAAAATATTTATTTGTATTAAAATATATATATATTTTTTTTGTGTATTATTGTTAAAATTATTATTTATAGCGTTTTAATGGTTTTTTCGACTAGATCTTATTTTTACAACTTTAAGTTTAATATCACATTAACTCTCCCCTATATATATATACTAGGCGAGTACCCGTGCCTAGCGGCATTGATTTATAGCGGCAGACAATTAATGATATGCAATATTGTGGTAAGTGTTTCGTATAACGTTCAAAATAGAACGTGAAAAGATCTCGATGAGACCTGATTCACCAGTTTGTATCGGTTTTAACGGGTCCTCTCTGGTTCGTTTCGGATGTCTTTAATTGGTTAGCCGAAAACCGGTGGCGACACCGGTTCCCGGTTGAACACGTTAGTCCGGTCCGGTCCGGTTTTCAAAACTATATGTAACATCAACTTGTTAGCTTGTATTAAGTTTTGTGTGTTTTATTAATTTGTATAATGTGTATAATAACATGTACTTTTCATTTTAGGGTGTTTTAAAAATATCATTAATTAGTGTGTTTAATTATTTTATATTTTGGATTATGTTGTAGTTTCTTTAAGTTGTACGTTATGAAAATTTTATTGTACTTTTTAGTAAGAGGTGTTTTAATTGGTTGCTTTTAATTTGGTAGATGTGCTTTTAATTGGTTGTACAATGTGAATAAATTATTGTACTTTTAAATAATGGGGTGTTTTAATAAGAGCATTAATTACACTATGCATTTCTCTCTCATTTGACCAATTTCAACTTTTCAACTTTTCACCTTTGACCGTTTTTTTATTATATGTAGTATAGGTATAGATATACCGCCGAGCACAATTCAACCGTTGAATAATATGTCTTGCTATCTATTTTGATAGCTTTGGTCAAACTTAGACAAAAACCATGGAGTAATTTCATCAATCTCATGTAACGATATGCAATATTGTGGTAATAGAACGTGAAAATATTAAATTGTAATTGCAACGGTTGTAACATGTGATAATTCAGTTCTAGAAAAATTCTTAACATGTATCAAACGACATATAAAAATATTTAGTGAGACTGAAAAAGAAAACATTGCATCATTATGAGATACTAACTAACAATGCACGTTACTCGTCACGTAAAATTTCTTGTTACACGCAATGAAGTTTTCAAGTATGTAGTTAAGATCCAAAGTCAACTTTACTACTAATAGGGTATTCTCATTTATAAAAGTAATGGACTTAAACAACTTTTCATTGTGTATTAGTGCATGACGAAATTAGTATATGTATATACTTAGAGTTAAGACAAAAGCACAATTACTATAACATTTACGTGTACCTTAAAAGTTGATTATGATCAATTTACGAGTTTATAGACAGGTAGGTTACCTAACTTTCCAACTTTATTCGCCTAAGTTATCAAACTTTTTTTTTGTGCAAACAGGGTATTGGACTACACGGAGTTAACATTCAGGTTACTGAATTTGTAAAATGAGACATTTATGTTACTTAACTTACCTAACAAAATGCATTTGGGTTACTTAACTTACCTAAAAAAAATGCATTTGGGTTACTTTGATTACACTGAAAAATGGAGGTTGAATGCTTAACTAAAGTTCAGTAACCTAAGTGAATAAAATGAAAGTTTGGTAACTTAGACGAACAAAATGAGAAAGTTGGGTAACCTGTCTGATATAAAACCCATCAATTTACTAACAAACTTCATTTTAAGAAACAAACGTTACGTATAGTGTTCACAATTTTATATATAATAGGTAATAGATAATTCGTTATATTTGAACAATATAATATAATTTTATTTATAATTAAACAATTCTACCGTTTTCCGAATCTTTTCTATAAACAGGTTTCAGGTTAATTATCCCTTTTTAAATAATAGTTCTAGCATAAACGAAGTATTTCTTTTGCAAGACATGGAAAAAAAATGTTTTATTTGCTTGAAGTATATTTTAATAACACAAAAAGTAATAACACAATAATATTTATGGGCATTCCTCCCACTGAGTATCTTTACTATCTAAAATGGAAAAATGGTCAAACCAGAAAAATGAAAAGTTGAAAATTGAATATTGAAAGTCAAGCTTTTTTAAACCTTTTCAAATGTCAAAATAAAAATTACTCAAACTTAAAACGTCAAAACTAAATAAAAAAAAAGATTTTCAATCAATATTAAATGTATCTTGCATGAGAAATATTCTTGCTGTCATGACGTTTACATGGAAAGTCTACTGTATACAACTGTTTGCAATGCATGTAAAAACACATCGATGTTTAAATTTAATCTATCTATGATGGCAATGGTTTGACTTATTCTAATTTAGTAACACCATTAATACATGGCTGTCATCGATGTTTAAATTAATTTATTTATGCATGGCAATGGTTGACTTAATCTAATTTAGGAACACAATTAATACATGGCTATCAAATATTAAAAAACAAATCATCTTACGTATACCTTTTGTATCGAAATTTTTAATTTTTAATATTTGAGAGGCAAATTATAAATATAGGAATAGTTTGATATATTGTATTTCATTTCCTATACTGTATAAAGAGATGCAAATGTTAAATCAAACCACACTTATTAATCAAAGTCGAATAAATGGAAATGAAAAATAAAAGAAATATTGATGATGATCTTGATTTTAAAAATGCTTTGCTTCGTGTTTGTTTTGAAATTTATCATGTTTCGTTCTTGTTTGTTTCGTGTTTGTGTATGTTTGCTTTGTTCTTGTAATTGTGGACGACATCTAATCTCTCCTTTTATTTTTTCGCGAGAAGCTAACATTTATCGCTTTTGATCTTTTGTTTGTTTAGATGAATTAATATTTGATGAACTAACATGAAAGAAAGAGGCGAAAAGGACGATCATGTGCATTTGAAGGTTATTGATTCTCAATAATATGATGCAATATTTATTTATTTCAATTTCATATATAATGTGACACTATGTTTTTATTTTAGTATAGACATTATATGAACGCATGAGCAAACTACCGATGACATTGCGAGGGCGCAAGTGATGTTAGGGCTTTTGATCATCTCATCAAGTTTATTGTTTTATTATATTAAGCTACTGTTTTTATTTAGTCATACTGATGTGAGGTAGTTATATGATGATTGACTTCTGTTTTATGTGATTGTTCTTGTTTGCAAATACATGCAAGTATTACAATTTCAGTCTTTGATGACAATTGAACAAAAAAGTCTTTTGGTTAGAGTGTATCTCAAATAATCATCTAGAAAGTATTTATTGTTTGCAAAAAACATTGTCATACCATATACTCTCATACCATTCGTGAATGTCAAACCATGTTAAGAATTTTTGTTAGAGTTGAATTATCGGATGTTACAACCGTTTGCAATTACATTTTGATTTTTTCACGTTCTATTTTGAACGTTATACGAAACACTTACCACAATATCACATATCGTTAATTGTCTGCCGCTAGAAACCGATGCCGCTAGGCACGGGTACTCGCCTAGTATTGTAACAACACAAAATGTAATAACACAAAACATAATAACACAATCACGTAAAATTATTTTAACAATATCATAAAAATATGGTATTTACCATTTATTTATACTTTTCGATTTCTTGTTAAAGCAAGATATTTTAACAAATTTTTTTTTAAAAGAAACGTAAGTATAAATATGCTATATTTTTAATCCTCGTCACTTTTACTTTCATCAAATAGGTTATAAATCATTTGCCATTCAAGTACAAAAACTTGATTCTGAACAATTGGCGTTGGCACATCATCATCAACCTCATCATTATCATCTGATATAGCTATAACATCATTACAACTCCAGTTTATCAAATTGGGATTGAAAATGGATTTGGATGAAAAGCGAGATGAAGATGTATATAATAAACAAACAAAAGCTATGCACATGTAGGTGTTATATAAACGACCATGAAGTAAGTAGTGACACAACAAACTTATGACGATAAATAAAATCACAATGTTTTTGATTATTTCTTTTCATCAACTTAACTATGAATTACCACAAGTTGAAAATGAAGATAATGATACTTATATAGTAGAGATCAGGATAATTATTTTTGGAAAGTATTAAATATGAAAATGAAATTATGTTTTTAATAATTCTTCTCATTTATTAATTATAATATTTTTGAATTAATTGTTTGTGTGTGTATCCTCGCATATTTTTTAGCCCATCGTCATTTTTGGAAACTATTTGAATTAAGTGTGTGTTCTCATTCAATAAACCGTTTCTTTAATTTGAAAAAGTCAAATCCTCGTTTTGGCGTGTCTGTCATTGAATAGCCGTGTGTCTCATATTGAATAAGTCAAATTAAGTTGTAGAGATTAAGTTTTAAGGGAGGTAAATTAGTTTTCATTTTGGAAGTTTCCTTTATTAGTGAGTTTCTACATTTCAACAATATTGACTTTTCACTTTCTCAAGTTTAACCATAAACTCTTTATAGATAGTTAAGATAATATTAAGATATGATGACATTATAGTCCTAGTCAATAAGGCCAGGTTTTCAATGCACCAACTACACCAAAAACAATAATTGTACATTTGCATAACAGATTAATCAAGTTAAAGTTTATATGATGGGATCATATCCAAGGAAGTATAATATCTTATCATAGGATGGTAATGGGTTTGCTCAATTTTGTGCAATATAAACATTCCACATACCATTTAGTAAAACAAAACAAAAAACCAATGCCACATTAAGAAATTGCTTTATTTAGCTTTTGTCCGTTGTCCCTAAACAAGATTTTATTCTAGTGCACTCCAAAGAATTCGAACATATTTTTATTTTAAGAAAAATATATTATGCATAAATAACAATACAATTAGTTAAAGCTAGCGGTGCAGCTTGTTGTCCGTTTGCCGTCCACCTCTTTGTAAATGTCATTATCTAAATTGTAAAAAAAATATATCAATATTACACATAGCTAATCTAAAATGGGTAACACAAAAGCTCATTGGAAGATTAACAAAGTTGATCAAATATTACTAAGATCCAACAGTTAAGAAACACCATGTAATTCTACCACCGTTGGGCACATTATGACAAAGCAAACACAAGTCTTCGTTCTTCTCATATCGGTCTCCTCCGAGGGGGATGAAGTTGTATAGAATCAAACAAAAGCATTTCAATCAACATGAACTAAAGTAATAAAAGGACATTAAGAAAAATAAGAGATTACAAAGTTCTAACCTCAAGATCATCTTCAACATTTTTTTTAAAATATATATAGGCAATGTAGAACAAATGAGTAGTAGGCAATGGAGAATAAATAGTTTTTTTTTATATATATAGGCAATGGAGAACAAATGACACTTTCAACATATGCACAAATCAATCCTATATTTACATTCATTTACGTTTCATTATTCAACTCTTTTAATTCTTGCCATGTATATTCATTTACATTATATTGGTTTCAATTCTTGCCATGTATAGATTATTTTGTATTCCCTAAGTCAATCGTTTGTTGATGGATAGCTAGACAAAACATTAATGAGTAAACCATTATCAATACTTACCGAATAATTTTTTTTTCACCTTTTACATCTTGACTTTTTCACATTTCAATTACAATTACCTAATATATAATTTTTTCACATTTCAACATTTCACTTGACATTTGAAAAGGTTTAAAAAATCTTGACTTTCAATATTCAATTTTCAACTTTTCATTTTTTCTCTTTGACCATTTTTCCATTTTAGATAGTAGATATATATATATATATATATATATATATATATATAGGGAAGGGATCCAGTAAGAAGAAAAACTAAAATGAGAAGAATAAGAAGGATTTCTAGCCACACATTTCAAATAGGGAGGAGAATTTTAAGGGGAGATGCATCCATTTTTGTAGATGCATCTGAAATGAATGGTTGTGGTTTCTTCTTATCATTCTTATTTTAATTTTTCTTCTTATTTGATTCTAACTCTATATATATATATATATATATATATATATATATATATATATATACTAGACGAGTACCCGCGCCTAGCGGCAGCGGTTCCTAGCGGCAGATAATTAACAATATGCGATATTGTGGTAAGTGTTTTGTAACATGCGATAATTCAACTAAAGCAAAAATTCTTAACATGTATCAAAGAACATATAAAAATATTTATTGAAACTGAAAATAAAACATCACATCAATTATGAGATAACTAACAATGCACGTTACTCGTCGTATAAAATTTCTTAGTACACGTCATATGAGGTGTTGAATCCTCTTTGACCGAACTCTTTGATTGGCTTCACTTTGTAGTTATCATCCATCAAGGCATGGTATTTGACTCAATCAAAAAAACTTCAAACCTAAGAAACTTAACAAAAATATATACACCGGTTGTATAATGTTTTTTGACCAAATTATTTTAGAAAACTTTGTATATATTTGAAATTAATGCGCCGGAACAATCAACGATTAAAGCACCAATCAATCACCATCATTATAGCAATATTTGGAAACAGATTTGTATTTAACGTATTTAATGCGCAAGAACAAAAACAAAAAAATGAACCCCGTGACTATATAATAAATCGATACAATGTTTTGTGATTGTAAACATTCAAGTTATTCACAACAATATCTTTGCAATTTCAACTATATATAAATGTCAAAACAATATTTTTAAAAATCATATTATCATTGCACATATTTCAATATTTAATAACTGAGATCGCATATGATACACATAGTATAAAGTAACATAACAATAAAAAGTAAGTTGTAATGTGGTGCCTTATAAAATAAAATATATTGATAAACTTTTAGAAATTATTAATGTTAAGATTAAATAAATTAAAAAATATATATTTTGTTTTTTGGAAAATTACATTAGTAAAAGTTATCAAAATTTGTCATACATTTCTTTGAAATTATTGGTGTGAATTGTTATGGCAGCTATTTCATTAAGGACAAATTCTTTGAATTTTTATGTAGAAATTTTTGTTTTAAAGGAATTTTAGAAATTTAACATTACTCACCTTTTAAGTTTCAAAAACATGGATACATGCTTTGTATGTATAATAATAATAAAAAAAAGTTGTATTGACTTTTCAAAATTGAATATGCCAAATCAGTTTTCATTTAATATTAGTTTGAATTTTTAAAGGTAATTATATATACATATAGTTAAAGACGAGTACCTGTGCATAGCAACGGGATTTTATAGCAACATATCGTTTAGTGATAAAAAATGTTTATGGTTATAAACGAAAAATAAAAAAAGTTTGAAGATTTGGGTATTAAACATAATGCTTTGAAACCCGGGTCGACCGGGTGGTTCAACTGGTTGAACCGTTTTGGTCGAAAAACGGATCGATTTAAACCGGGTCAACCCGACGGGTTGGGTTGAACACGGGTGAAATTAAACCGGGTCAACCTATCGGGTTTGAAGTGTCCCGTGTCAACCCGGTTTTCGATGTGTATTAATAGTTTCCTTTTGAAATATATGTTTTTAACATTTCTATTTTTAGTTTCAACAGTTCACTTTTTGTGTTTTCCTTTATATATAGTATACGCGGGTACCCTGTGACGATTAACTGGAGAAACAGATCTCGATGAGGCCTGATTTACCAGTTTGTATCGGTTTCAACGGGTCCTCTTTGGTTCATTTTCGGATGACTTTTATCGGTTAGTCGAACCAGTGGCGAAACCGGTTCTCGGTTGAACCCGTTGGTCCGGTCCAGTCCAGTTTTCAAAACTATATGTACCATCAACTTGTTAGCTTGTATGAAACTTTGTGTGTTCTATTAATTTGTATAATGTGTATAATAACACGTACTTTTCAATTTATGGTGTTTTAAAAATAACATTAATTAGTGTGTGTAATTATTTTATATTCTGGATTTTGTTGAAGATAATTTAAATTGTATATTGTGAAAATTTTATTGTATTTTTTAGTATGAGATGTTTTAATTGTTTGTATTTAATTTGGTGAATATGCTTTTAGTTGGTTGTACACTATGAATAAATCATTGTACTTTTAAGTAATGGGGTGTTTTAATAAGAGTATTAATTACATTATACATTTCTCTCACCTTTGACTTTCAACTTTCAACTTTCAATTTTCACTTTCACCTTTGACCATTTTTCTATTTTATGTAGTAAAGATATATATATATACATATATATATATATATATATATATATATATATATATATATATATATATATATATATATATATATATATATATATATATATATATATATATATATATATGGGAAAAGTGAATATGAGGCTGTTAGTCATCTAACCTTACATGAAAAACCCACCAAAACTACATTGTTTTAAGAAAATCTTAATTAATATAGAAAATGAGTAATTTCATTATATTTTTCCTTAACAGTTTTCCCATTTATCTTTATCTAATCCTTGTTTTTTTTTCTCTCAAATAAATGCATAGGGCGTCAACATAGATTAAATAAGCTTCTTCATCGCAACAACTCTCATCCATTTTCACCTTTCATTCGTTTGTATTATCCAAAAACCACCTTGTGTTTGAATATATAATCATTTTTATTGCTCACCTTCATGACTAAGATATATGAATTTTACCTTGTGTTAGAAACTAGTAATGGTGGCGCTGGTTTCATTTTTTAGCATTCCAGAATATGAATTTCATTTTTGATGAATGATTTGAAACAAAAAGACTTGCATTTTTATGGTTGAGTGGATTTAGGAAATTTAGTTTGAGATATAATAATCAAAACTACATAATTTCATAACAATACGACGTAGTTTTGGTGAGTTTTTCATATAAGCTTACATGCCTAACAACCTCATATTCACTTTCCTCTATATATATATATATATATATATATATATATACTAGAAGGGTACCCGCGCAATACGGCGACGGGTAACGAGTGATTATTTTTGTGGCGAGCAATCCGGTGGTTGCGATGTAACTGTGGATGAGGAGATGCCTGGTGGTGGTGGTGTAACACTGTGCGGATGGAGAGGTCCGGTGGGGTTGTTTCACTATGGTGGGGTTGTTTCACTATGGTGGTGGTGTAATTGTTTGTGTTTTTTATGGGTATTTAAATAAAACGGGTTGTTACAAAATAGGCTCAACATAAAGACCCTTAAATTTTCGGTTGTAACATATGTGTACGTATTGAACACTATGTATACATTTTTATTAAAGGGCTTTTAAAAGCCTCAAAAGTCGTATTGACCATTTTGTATTAAAGGGCTTTTATTACAAAACGTATTTATCATCACAATTAAAAAGCATTGACCAATATTGTCAACAACATTTACTAAATGGTTTGTTATTTCTTAATAAAGAAATATTTTTTATCTTAAAAATTTTAAGACTACTTTATATAGAAAGTCTCAAACCTTTTATAAAGTTATATATATATATATATATATATAGGGAAGGGTTATTTTCAGAACCAAGAAAATTGCGAGAACTGCGAGAACCAACATCAACCAATCAGATTTTTTCTTATAATAATTTTTATTATTTAATTCAAAAGGGTATAATGGTAAAATTACTTTTTTTATATTTGATTTTTTTAAAAAAAAAAACGTTTTTTTTGTTTCTCGTAATTCTAGGCTTTTTTTTTTACATTGTGTGCACATGTGTTTTGCATTATGTGATAATTGTATTTTCTGTTTATGCATATGTGTTTTGTATTTGCACATGTATCTATAAAAAAATATTACATAAGTATGTATACAAAAAACAAAACTTTATTAATACATTTATGTAATTTTATACAAACAACAAAACTTAATTAAAAAATATTACATAAATATGTTTTATTACAAATATATGAAACGTGCACATGTGCATAATACAATGTCATTAATAGTTGGTTCATCTTTTAGCCGTGCGCATGTATTCCTCGTCTTTTAGCCGTCTCGAACCTATAATCACAAACAAATAATAGAGGAATTATTTAATCATAACTAACAAAAAATATATGCACAATCCTTTCATAAAAACTAAACAAAAGAAACAAGTTCATGAAACTGTAAAAACACATATGCATAGAAGGTTTCAAATTCACAACTGTAAAAACATATATGCACACTCAAAAACACGTGTGCGCGCTGAGACGATAAGAGCAATAAAAGGTAAGCTTTGAACCGTTGCCTATTCCACCATTTGCAAACAAAAAAAACTCGCGATACCAAATAAAAGATGCACATGCATGTAAACTTTTTGACGTATTCACATGTACGATGCACATGTACATTCTTCATCTCTATCATTTTCAGTGCATTTGTAACAAATAAGAAAAGGTAAAATAAAAGCCAACATCATCAGTTGCAATTAGTGATAAAACAAAAAAGAAATGCTAGTTTACAAAAGCCATTAGTAACAAATAAGAAAAAATATAATAAAAGCCACTAAAACACCATTAGTGACATAAGCCTACATGACAATTGCATTGTTGATATACATCAAATATCAATCAATATTTCTTAAAAAGTTATGAAACCCATAAGAATACTTCAAATGTCACATTGACTAATTTTTCTGCTATATGATATAATAATCGATATAACAATGTATAGTGCTTTCTTTATCAACAACAATTCTCTAAATAAAATACACACAGTATATATGAACAATAAAAACGAACATCAAGTAAAACTCAACATAACTCAAGCCAGTCAAACCCATAAAATATCGAATTTTCCTATCCTTTTCGTAGATCCATTTTCGTAGGTCCAAAGCAGTTGTTAAAACTAAAAACTATAGACATGTTCATATAAAAAATAAAAAAATAACTTTTAATTAATACAAAAAAAAAAATTTTTAAATTAAAAATCAAACCTGAGATGACGTCAACACCAATGAAATCACCGATCAAAGAATCCACAAAACTTTTATTATATAAAACCCACATCTGAGTTCCAGAAATTAAAGCAATCGAAACAAGGATTTGTAGATTAATATAAACAACACACATACCTGTAATCTTCTAATGATTAGGGTGATTGCAAAAAAACATAATAATAAAAAAAGTGACGGAGGGCCAGGTTATAATAAGTTAGTGGAGGCTATGATTTTTATTTAACCTAATTATGGGTAGACGGTTTTGGATTTAGGATGCTATTTTTATGGAACATCAAAATTTCTAATTTGCCCTTTTCTTCCAAAATAAGCTATAAATATTTTCAAAAATGTCATCTTGCATTGATATGATATACATCATGCATTATTAGAAGTACAAAAGTGGTTCTCGCAGTTCTCGCATTTTTTTTGGTTCTGACAATAACCTCACACTATATATATATATATGGGATAGTTTGGCTACAATTTTTGTAGCTAATTAGCTACAATTCTTCACAATAAATACATATACAATGAATCAGGGACCCACAAAAAGAATCAGGACCCACATTTTTTAGCTTAAAATTGTAGCCAATTAGCTACAATAAATTGTAGCTAATATATTTCCTATATATATATATATATATATATATATATATATATATATATATATATATATATATATATATATATATATATATATATATATATATATATATATATATATATATATATATATATATATATGTACTAGATTTCGAAGCCCGCCCAATGGGCGGGCATGACTTATAATTATTGTTAACATATTTTTCTTTATTGTAAGAAGGTTGTTATCACAAAATAACAAATTGGTTTTGTCCCAAAGTAAATGAATACAACTTTACATATGGAATAAGGTCCGCCCGTTACTTTTTGACCTTTTAAGATTTAAAACAAAGTTATAGTATGCTTTAAAAAATCCAAATAACACTATTTTTTCTCTAATAAAAAATTAACACGTGTAGTGGTTTATAAATTTTGTAAACGTATCTAACGTAGTCTTGTCTTGCACTAGTTGTATTAATGTTAGTATGAACATAACGAATGTTAATCAGTTTACTTTAATGTTTGAAAAAATGAACATGGTGAAGGGAGTTTAGTAAATATGCATGAAACTTGAAATAATCATGAAATGATAAACATTCCCAAGATTATATAACTGATTTTTGTACATACCCTACTGGAAAATACCATTAAAAACACCAAATACAATAACATTTGGATCAAGATGTTGCATGATCTAAACAAACATCCTTTTTCACTTAATTGCCTATCCTAAACACATGATCAATTAACACTACTCCACTGCTTATGGCTCGGAAACCATTTTAGGCACTTTAGGCTAAAATAAGTCGATACAACCCTCGAGTTGATGATCAGATCATATTTCACACAACTTGGAGTTTTGTACTAATTAATCGAGGCTCCTAAACTAACTTATCAAACGTCCCATTTTCGACAACCTTGATCTCCAATGTCCCTATAGACTTATCTGAAGCTCGACCTTGCCTATAAACACTATTTAATGACTCTTCAATTGTAAGACAACAATCCTTAAATACAGATTCCGGAATTTGGGTTGATCCATTTTCCCTAACTTCCCAAAAGATGACATAGTGACCAGGGATCATCGTTGTCCGCATAGCTTGTGTACTTGATAACAATGTATTGTTCGGAAAGAGGGTCCATACGCTGATATAAATTACCGACATGGTCCAACTAAGGCCTTAAGTCATGTCACGGCAGTTCTAATAAATGCAACATAAAAAAACATCCTTATTAATAAGTACATCAGTATGAAGACAAGAAACCATTTTCACCTGTTAGATAAAACATAACCAATATAAATTGATCTTAAATCTGAATGTTTTGAGAGAGTGGGAAACTGCACGGTTTCTATAATAATATAAAAATAGATAAGTCACCAAATAGAGAAACCTACGCTGGGCAACATCAGTTTGCTTGGCAGCAGATGGTTTGCTCTTAGCAGGGACGTTGTGCACAGGTTTTCCAGGAAGGACTATCTGTAAAAATTTAAACTGATGCATTCGAGATAATATCAGAAAAAGGAAAGATCAGATATTCGAATATTTGAAAATACATTGGATTCAAAACTGTTAACATACCTATATTGAATAGTAAAAGAAACCGCTCAACAAGTTCGGCCTATAATATCTGTATTGAATAGTAAAAGGAATCAAGAACATAAGTGTCCTCTCTGTCAAACCAACATAGTGAACCGTGCCTACCTATTCTTAGAATCCTTTAAGTCCTTGCTTGTGGGATTCAAATATTGAGATTGGCAAATTTGATTATCATGTAATTGAAATTAAGTAGTCTCAATCATTAGTTTCTTGCCAGATTATTTAAACCTGATTACATTCCACATTGCTGTTTCATGTTGTTAAAATACTAAATCAGTTGCTTATTTAGTGAATTCATTCATGGAGTATAATCTTATATCCTTATTCAGTTATAGAGGTTACAATTCATAAAGTAATTGTTTGTGAAGATTAAAAAAAAGTTTACTTATGATGTATGTTTACTTACTAGATAACATAATCTGCTCCTCTTGCTTGGTGAATGCTCCTCGCTTCAATCCTGGACGTAGATAATTAGTCCATCTTAATCTGCAAATCTTTCCATTCCTTTGCAAACCTAAGTAAATTGACAAAACCGCTATGTTAAAATCAAGATTGAGTCTACATTTTCAAGAAACGTGTATCGGTGAACCATTCATTTGCATATACATAATTACTTGTTCTACGCTGGTAATGTGAGCATCATGTATGCCAATGATGGGTCATATCATATGACTGATCAAGTGTCTCTTTGTTATTGACTGATCAAATAGATAAGACCTAAAATATTGAGAATGAAGCTTAGTTTTATTCCCACCATAAGAAACTAATTCGAAACAAAAATACATAAAAGGAAAGTAAATAATACGCTTACCATATTAGGTTGTACACAATTCAGTTCTTAACCACGACAAACATAAATAAAAAGTCTGTTTTCATTCAACGGGGAGATGAGAACCGTATTCATAGACACCAACTTATTGAGTATGCTTGCGGCTGTTGGAAGACATGGGATGCTGGACAGGACACGCTGATGGTTTCAACGTATGGGTTTGTCGCATAACAGGCGTGTGACGAAACTATGCCTGGCTGTGAACCTCTCATAAAACCCAACCATATGGACCGAACGGAGCCACACTTAATCCCCATCTTCTACTACACCGCCCGGGTACCTCAGATAGCAATTATGGCGTTCTTTGACGTCCTCATTCATTTATAATTGGACTTGTAGGACCTTACTTTTATCAACCTTATCACAAACCCAACACTTATAACCTTTAACGCGTAGAACTCTTTAGCACAAACACAAGATATGCGTAGAAAATAAAGAAGAAAAGATTAGAGAAAGATGTTGGTGACTTGATGTTTATACAAATCATGTATGTGGAGAGAAAAGATAAACACAATAAAGATGATGTTTATTGCAAAGGAAGAACACACACACACTTTTTCAAGCACACCCCTCAAATAAGACTTTGAGGGGTTTATATAGTCCAAGGGACTTGATGCCCTCAAAGGCTTTCTATGGGCTTTCGTGGGCTTGGACATGGGTTGGATTGGATATAAGGCAAGCTTAACTAAACTAATACCGATTTAGCTTAGTCCAATCCACGAGCCCGTTGACTATTCTAGCACGATATCTAACACACGTTATAAAGTTCCTAAATGTGAATGACCATCACTTCTAATAAAACTATTAAGGCTAATAGGACTGGTTTCTATCTGCAATGCACTTTTCTAGGAACCAACTTTATTAGGTTGACACAACAATCTAAATGCAACTTCCTTTCCATGGTCATTTGGTGGTCTGGAGCTGAAACGGAAAATTGCAGCATATATAAGATGGTCATACACTCATATAGACTATAAACTTGTCAATAAAAAAAGTATACCATGTTCGTTGAGTACCGTTCATAATGGCCTGTTATTACGTAAAGTAAGAAAATGCAGCATACCAGATTGAGGAACTAACTGAAACCCATCACCTGAAGCAGAGAGCTCCACTGAAACCCATTTGCCCCATACCGACCCATTTGACCTTAGTTTTAGTAAATGGGAAAAAGGTTCTTGAACCTAGCTTGACCCATCCTATTTTCACCTACAGTGAGATGGACCATTTCAGTCCATTGCCCAACCCACCTCACCGGTCATATATAGACATGCACAAGACCAAACACCATAATCAGATACAAAACCTCAAATAAAAGAATAACAGTGATGAAATCTTACTTTGGCTGCTACTAACACTCTGTGGATCGAACCATCTTCCATTTCTATTGCAAATGAAAACAGAAGGCTGCCCTTTGAAGATTCCCATACATTTTGTGAACGCCCTATAAGAATTGAGCTTGTCCTCTAAATTTATTGATATACGTGGCACAAAAACTTACCGTGTCTAACCTAAGTTAGCATCACAATGGTTAGCAAAGAGTATTTGAGAACGTTTACCGTTAAGCGTTAATGGACCCCTTCTTCAACCCCAAAATTTGAGGAAAATCATTCATATGATCACCTATTGCAACCATTTTTTCAAAGCCAGTGTAAAAAAATCGTAAAAAACTATAAAAGTTACCTATTTGTGTTGGTGAATTCGACAATATATAACTACTGTAAAAAAGAATAACAGTTGATAGATAAAAAAAATGTGACCGATTTTCGCGTCATCCGTGATATTTTTGATATCAACGGATAAACAACATTTTAGAATCTTTTGGGGAGACAAACGGATTTGATTTAAGCATGAATTTGGAACATTTTTGTTTTATACTCCCCCTTTAATAAAGCATAATCAATTAAAGGGTTTTAGAGGGAGTTATCTGAGCACAAAATATTTTGAAAGATTTTGAAAAATCTTTTTGAACAATCTTGAAAAGGTGTCTCAAGATGATGATGATTTCTCACCATTTTTAAATGTAGTGCACTGAAGCGTACACTTGATTTTTCTTTAAAATTACGAGTTTTGATTTGAAATAATCAAAAGTCATCATTTTAGTCCGGGTTTCGTACTGAAGTATACGAAAGCCATCATTGTAGAAATTTTGAGAAACGACATGTTTTAGAAAACATATTAAATAACTCTCGCTCAAGCATCTGTACATGCCCGTATCATTGTTGAATGACATTTCTAGAAACGTACAGAATATCGATTATACGAGAGACATGTCGTGAGAAGAATATTTTTGGATTTTTGATTTTATATTGTTTTTGTATTTTTGAAAGTTTTATATTTGTATATTTTGCTTTTGTTGGTTTTTCAAATTTTGTATTTTGTTTTTCAAAAATATTTACAGCGAAGCTTTTTGGAAAAACATTTTCAAGAAGATTCGAGAAGACGTTCTAACTCCTCAGGGTTTAGGCTTCACATTCCAATTCGTCGAACTAAATAGTCAAACCTTTCTTTTGGAAGGGCTTTAGTTAATAGATCGGCGAGTTGGTAATCAGTCTTCACGAAGAATAATTCAACAGTACCATTTTCGACGTACTCTTTGATGAAGTGATAGCGGACTCTGATATGCTTAGTCTTTGAGTGATGAACAGGATTGCATGATATGGCTATGGCACTTTTCGAGTCACAATACATAGGTATTTTATCGAAAGTAAAGCCATAATCTGTGAGTTGTGTTCTCATCCATAGAACTTGAGCACAACACGCAGATAGAGACACATACTCAGCTTCAGCGGTTGAAAGTGCAGTGCAATCTTGTTTCTTTGAAGACCAGCTTACTAACTTTTCACCCAAAAATTGTGCTCCTCCAGATGTACTTTTTGTTGTAACTTGGTCACCTGCGTGGTCCGTATCTGAAAAGGCAATTAGATCAAATCCGGATTCCTTTGGATACCAAAGTCCCATGTGAATGGATGTCTTCAGGTACCGAAAGATCCGTTTAACCTCTTTGAGGTGCAGTTCGGTAGGCTTTGCCTGAAACCATGCTAATAAGCAAACAACAAAATGAATATCTGGTCGACTAGCAGTGAGGTACATGAGAGAAACCAATCATGCTCCGAATATTCTTCGGATCAATAGTTTCCCAAACAAATCGGCTCCAATTTTTGGTGAAGTTACCATTGGTGTTCCGACCGAGTCACAATTATCCATACCATGATTTTTCAAAATCTCAGTTGTATATTTAGCTTGATTAATAAAAATTCCACGAGGGGACTGATGTATTTGTAAACCAAGAAAGAATTTTAGTTCCCCCATCATGGACATTTCAAATTTGCTTTTCATGAGATTTTCAAAATGTTTTGAAAGATTCGGATTAGTGGACCCAAAGATGATGTCGTCCACGTAAATCTGAACAATCAAATGTCGTTTTTGCATTTTTGTGTAAACCAAGGTAGGATCAACTGTTCTTTGGTGAAAATGTTTTTGGATAAGGAAAGAGGACAGTTCGTCATACCACGCTCTCGGAGCTTGTTTCAATCCATAGATTGCCTTTTTGAGTTTGTAGACGTAGTCTGGATGTTCCATGTCGATGAAGCCTTCTGGCTGACTCACGTACACTTCTTCTTTCAGAGTTCCATTCAAGAACGCGGTCTTAATGTCCATCCGATAAACCGTGATGTTTTTGTGAGCTGCATAGGCTAAGAAAATCCTGACTGCCTCAAGTCTAGCTACCGGCGCGAATGACTCTTCAAAGTCTATCCCTTCCTCTTGTCTGTATCCTTTGGCCACAAGACGAGCTTTGTTGCGAATTACAGTCATCTCTTCATCCCTTTTGTTCTTCCATAACCATTTGAGATCAATGACGCGAATGTCAATTGGTCTTGGAACCATTTCCCAAGAGTCATGAAGACGGTATTGGAGAAGTTCCTCCTGCATTGCTTCTATCCATGCGGGTTTTGCCATTGCCTCGCGAATGTTCTTTGGTTCTATATTGCTAATTGAGCAAAGGTAGATGCACAAGTCGCAATCGGTGGCAAGTTGGCGTCTCGTCTGAATTGGCCGTGAAGGTTCACCAATAACTTGTTCAATTGGGTGGTCTTTTGTCCACTTCAGAGTAGAAGGATACCGTTGGTTAAACGTATGCGAGTTAGATGGTTCTCGTAAGCTTGAAGAAGATTCAGCTGATTCCGTAGCAAACGGGTTTTCAAATAAGTCTTCATCTAACGTTGCATCGTTACGATTTTGGTTTTGCTCATCAACTGCTGGTAGAATGGGTGCAAGAACTGTAGTCGATGTAGATGATGTAAATGGAGTTGGTGCATTGGTTTCGACCGTAGTAGATGCATCTTCTGTTGGAGGTGGTGGATGATTTTGAGCGGGTGCAGCGGAATGATGGTTTGATGCATTTGTCGAAGTTCCACCATAGTATTCATCGAACATTAACTCGAAGAAATTCTCCCATTCTTGTTCTTTAGGATTGTCAAACGAAGTTGATTGAGCTCTTTGAGGTACGAGTCCTGAACTGATGTGTCCAGAAGTATGCTGGTTTAGTGCGGGTTCTAGAGCGAGTCTCTCAGAAGCCATATGTGAAAGTTCATCAAATTTCACATTCATTGTCTCCATGATCCTCCTAGTTCTCCTGTTATACACCCTGAATGCCCTCGAGTTATCTGAATATCCAATGAAGATTCCAATATCACCTTTAGCTTTCAGTTTCCCTAGATCTTCTCTGTCGTTTGTCGGATAGCACAAAGCGCCAAACACGTGAAAATAAGAGATATCAGGTTTTCTGTTGTTCACTATTTCATATGGGGTTTTATTGAATCTTGGATGGATTAGGGATCGGTTCTGAGTGAAACAAGCAGTGGCAACAGCATCAGCCCATAGAAATAACGGTGCACTAGAATAGATTAGCATTGTGCGAGCAGCTTCCACAAGAGTTCTATTTCTTCTTTCAACTACCCCATTTTGCTGTGGATTTCTAACTGCTGATGTTTGATGAGTAATTCCAACATCTTCAAAATAAGCTCTTAACTCCTGATTTGTGAATTCAGTGTCGTTGTCTGTTCTTACAACCCTTACTGGAGATTGAAGAAGTACTTGAATACGTTTCAGAAAGGTGATGATGATGCCTGGTGCTTCGTCTTTTGATCTTAGAAACCTAACCCATGTATATCTCGAATAATCATCGACGATAACAAGGATATACTTTTTCCCATTAATGCTTTCAACTCTCATTGGGCCACATAAGTCCATGTGCAACATATGCAACTTTGCCTCCGAACTAGGTACGGATTTGGGTTTATATGATGCTCTTTTGCTTTTTCCTTGTTCGCATGATGGACATAAGTGATCCTTGGTGTATTTGAACTTTGGAAGTCCATTGACGATGTTGTCCTTGCCCGACTGAAAACAAATTGTGTCCCAACCATTCGACATAGTAAACCCGAGTGATTAAATAATTTCCAAAAGGTAGATCTCCATAACCCATGATAGCTGCTACATGATCATTTCCAAAACGTACGGTTCCCATGAATTTCCAGACGAAATTGATCAGCAGCTTCAGATTCCCGGTCATGTGCTTGGAGCAACCCGATTCGACGATCCAAAGACATATTTCGATAACCTGCCAATAACAGAAGAAGAATATTTTGGAAACCGTTTCGATTTTGGTTCCCTTGGGTTAGAGGTAAAATCCTGATCACACTCATAGAAGTCATCTATTGGTAAGATAGGTTCATCACTCATTCTACCATTCTGGAGTGTGAAAGTTCTACCCGTGGGTTTCCAAATGTCATCCCTAAAGTAAACATTATGCTCCCTATCAGTAGTGTAAAGCCTAAGTCTCGCAACTAGTCTTCCTATTCGTTTAGCATAAGTTCTTTTGGGAACATTCTTCTTAACAGGCTTAACAATCTCATTCTTAGAAACACAATCATCATGAACATTAGTTAAAGATTTCTTGCAAGTTAAACAAACAGATTCAACACATTCATTAGACTTAGCAAGTTTCATAGGTTCATTACATTCAGATGAAATGTCTTTCTTATTACAAAGCGGTAAATTCCTAGGGTGTTCTTCTACTTTCTTCTCTTTATTCAAGCGACTACTCTTAGAGGCAAGCGAGACTCTATTGTTCCTTGAATTGCTCTTAGGCTTTAGTCTGCTGCTCCTAGAGGTGCTTCCTAGTCTTGTAGAAGGTAAGGCACACTCATTAGGATTCACAATCTTATCTAGAGAAGTGGTTTCAGCTTTCTTAGTCTCTTTAGAGTGCTTTTCTAAACTTATGTTGTTTGTTCCATATGTTTTAGATGTGGAGGCAGACGCATTAGTGGTACTCATCTTAAAAAGTCCAGGTGCTAAAACTGTTGGTTTCTCTATAACCGCTTTTCCTTTATCAACATTTTGTTTAGGCAAGGCAGGTGGAGTGACTGGTTTTGATGAATCAGTTTTCTCATTGACTTTTGGAGGAGGCATAGAAACAGACATTTTTGGTTTGGAAACCGGTTTGGGAACATTTGCTTTCTCCGCAGTCAATGGTTTTTGAATCACAGTATCCACTGCCTTTCCTTTTTGACTTTCCAGTTGAGCCCTCAAAAGATCATTTTTAGCTTTCATGTCATTGTAGGCACGCTCATACGACAATTTGTTATACTTGCATTCCTCAGTTTTTCGATCAAGTTGTTTAAAATATGAGACATTTTCTTTTTCAAGTTTCTCAAGAGCTTTTTCATATTTTGAAACAATTTCGGAGGTCTCAGACTGGAGTCTTTCATGATCTTCAACAGAATATGTTTGCAAAATGATGGACATAATATCAGTAGTCAGAACATCTTCGAAGAGTGAATCATTTAGATTTTCCAAAACTTTGATGTGTTCAACACTTTCATTAGCTTGCTTTACCAGGGATTTATGGTCCTTGACAAAGTCAACTGTTTCTTTCAAAAAGGCTTGTTCAAAATAAATTACCCTGGAGTTGATGTTATTCAGCTGAGGGGCAATTTCAGTTTCAAAAAACTTTTTTTGTTCAATATCAAAACTATTAAACCAGATGTTGGTTGTCATATGAGTTTTAGTTTTAACAGTCTCTTGAAGTCTCCCAATTCTAGTTTTAACATCGTCTAAAATGCTTCTGGCATCACTTGTGTTAAAAGGATTGTTTGAAGACATTTGTTCGATTTTCGAAAAGGATTTTGAGACAACTACAGGAGTTGCAACTGGTTTTGAAACTTGTTTTGAAACAGGTGTTGACACTTTGTTTGAAACACTTGGTTTGGTGGAAAACGTTGATTGAGAAACAAACGAAATACCATTAATTTTGTTCCATTTGTTATAATCAATTGGTTTGATTTCCGGATGTTTTTGTTTCATTTTTTATCTACTCTCCTCAGATAGTTCCAACGTTTCAAGAGAATCATGCACAATTATAGGTTCATGCAAAGGTTTTCCATTGTTCAACACATTCTGAGATTTCTGAGCTTTCTTGAGGAAACAAGGAGGTGAGTTACCAAGAGCCATTTTATGTGTCGTATGAAAAATCGGATTTACTTGATTAGAAAGCATCTTGTTTGTTTTAGCGGAATGACCCGTTGTAAGAAGTAAATTATCCAATTTTTTGATAGTTTCATTTTTATCCAAAATTTCATAAAGAAGAGAATCTTCTCGTTTTGAAAAATCAGCAATCAACTGTTTCTTCTCTTTTTCAAGATCAGAAAGCAGTGTTTTTTGTTTAGAAAGTTGGTCATTTAGTTCAGAAATTTCCTTGTTTAAAGATTTTATTTTCAAGTTCAGATTCACATCAAGTGTATCATACTTGATTTGCAATTGTTTTTCTCTTAAAACAGAATCTCGGTAACCAATTTCTAATTCTGATATTTTGTTTGTATGAAATTCATAGGCTCTGGCGTTCTCTTTGTAACTCTCAAGCTCAGTGGTCAATTTAACATTCGCGGCCTTAACTTCGCGATTGACCTTACTCACTTTCTCAATTTCAATGCCACAGTTATTGATTAATGATTCAAAATAAGCACGTGTTTCCTCATCAGTCTCATTATTTTGTGCCACACAGCCTCCACTAGGATCCACATCTGGAGTTTCGGAGTTAGTATTGCTACAACTCGGATTGTCCAGGTATGTATCATAAGTAGGTGCTGGCGTCACAGAATGCTGTTCGTCATGAGTAAACACATCAAATATGACATTGTTATAGCATGGATCAGTGATTGGTACCTCAGATACTGCGTTGGCGTCATAGACAGGAGGTGCGTCAGAGTCAGTGTCGTACTTAGTCTCCTGAAGATTTGCCATGAAGATGCAGTTCGCATTGATTTCCTCGAGGTCTTCCAAATTATCCACAATAGCGAAAAAATCATTTTCCTCAGCACTCAACTGCATCCCTGCTTCTTGCTTCTGTGCTAACAGCATAGCTTTCCGAAGAAACTCAGCATTCTTCTTGTGTGGCTTAGTGGGGCAGTTTCGTGCCATGTGACCCACTCCTTGACAGTTATAACACTTAACCTGATTACCCTGATTCACATTTGCATAATTCCCAACGACTGGAGCTGCAACATTCCCATTCTGATTACCCACTGCTCTATTCCCAACATTCTGACCCATCTGATTACCCTGATTCGGAACCGCCTGATTACCCATTCGAAATCCAGTAGCATATCCCTGCTGATTCCCAATAACTCCAACCATTTGTCCTTGATTACCCATATTCACACCCGGCTGTGCAATTTGCCTGTTGCGAGTGTTTGATGAAATCCGTTGGTTGTTGTTAGTTGGTGTGGAATAGCGACCTCTGAATGCTTTACCCAATAAAGAAAATACTTGTAACAAAGCTTCTTCGGGTTCCATTTCAAGATCAGTGATTCCTTGTTCCTGGTAATGTTGTTGTTCTGGTGGATAGTTTTGTTGTTGAGGGATAACAGCTTGTGGTTGTGGAATGTATTGCTGCAAGTTGTTGTTGTTGGAAGATGATGAAGACTGATGTTGTGTATTCACTGAAGGTTGAGTCTTTGCAATAAGAGCCAATGGATCATGATTCTTTGCCAATCTTTCTTTCCTGACTTCATTCGCTTCAGCTTGGTTTTGTTTCAGAAAATCGTTTAGTTGATCCAAGTTCACCTGATGTAAGTCTTTTGTTTGGTTGACAATAGTGACATATCATCCCCATTCTTCTGGAAGATTGTTCAGGAACTTGATGTTTTGAACGATAGTTCTGGGTGCTAGCTTGTTTCTGATTAGCTCATTCATCAAAGTGCAAAACCTTCCATAGTAGGATTCAATGGATTCTCCTGGAGTTGAAGTGAACTTTTCCCATTCAGTTAGCAGCTTGTTCTCCATGTCTTGTTGACCAATTTCTGTTCCATGACAAAGCCGTCTAACACGTTCCCACATATCGAAAGCAGTTTCACAACTGTCTACCGCAACAAATATGTCTATTGGTAAACCCAGTTGGACAATATGAATTGCCATGTCATCTGCATCGACTTGCTTCTGGTCCTCTTCAGTGTATTCTGATTCAGTTTGAGTATGATAAGATGGTGGGACGTCAGGAGTTCCAGGGTCTAGGATTTGTCGAGGCTTGAAGGGTCCATTCGTAATGGAGTTAATCATGAGTTTTCCATTAGGTTTGGTCTTGATGTACCAAAGCATACGACTTTTCCATTGAAGATAACCACCTTTTGCCAACATAGGAGGACGGTTTTCGGCACCGGCTGCATGAATGTCTTGTTGAGTTGCCATTGCTGAAGGTATGATATGATAAAGTTGATGTAGGATCGATTCAACGATAAAGGAGTTGTGGTTGATGAAGATTAAGCTCGGTTGAGGTTTTTCTGAAAGTCGTACTCGTAACCTTGGTTCTTAGGCGTAAAAAAATTTCTCCCAAAATTTGAAATTTACTATAAAAATCAATTCTAAGGTCGTATGAAAAAATTGAGTTATGACAATTTTGACGCCAAATTTGACCCGAAAAATTTGAATTTAGGCCCAAAAATTTGAATTTTTGACCAAAATTTTCACAGTTAAACCAAAATTTGAATCTCGCGTAAAAATTGAACGTTTAGTCTCCTCAAAAATTTAAATTTTACTCAAGTATTCCCGCCAAAAAACTTAGGCGTAGACAACAGAAGTTACGAGTAGGATATGGTTACGAGTAGGATGGCTTAGGCGTAGGATTCCTTAGGCGTAGGAAATGCTTATGCGTAAGTTTAAAGTTAGGCGTAGAAAAACTTATGCGTAAGATTTAGTTATGCGTAAGACAAGCTTAGGTATAAGAAAATACTTAAGCGTAAAGTGTTCTACGCGTAAGTCTAAGCTTATGCGTAAGATTAGGGTTTTGCCCAAAAATCCTTTACACTATCACAGTGTAAAAGATATCCAAAAGTCGAAGTGTTCCACAAACTTATCCAAGTGAGGGAATCACTGAGTAATCGTTATAGCTCGAAGAATCTGCACCAAAAGCTTGTGCTTCTTTAAGCAAAAATCCCTTCGTAATCCAATCACGGAAGATGAAATACCAACTTCTCCCTCCTGATGGTTGCGAGCTATCGGAATCATCATAATGTTGCGTACATACCGTATTACCTTCTTGATGCAATATTCAAACATCATAGCTTGATCATAATTTCCGTGAGAATATGTCGCAAAAATACTCTCAATACGTCTCTCAAACCAACCTTTAAATGAACCTCCTTTGAATTCACCGGCTAATTGTAATGACCACATATGGAGATAACCCGATACGACTGACTTGAAAAGGAAGCAAACATCCCAACTTTGTGACTTACTGCTTGTTCTAAATTTTTGAACAATCCACAACGCAGTGTGACACTGAGCACAACAACGTAACTCCTTAAAGTGATGGTTACACACTGTGAGCACTACAACGTAACTCCTTACCAGTTATAACCAGATTTTCAAATTTCATAATGTGCTCCAACAAGTTATCTTGAGACATGCATCTAACCAACCAACGTCTCAAAGATAAAGAAGTCCACCCATGAAATGTCACTTCAATTCCACATCAATAATACCGTACAAAAACCCCGTAGTCATTTTTCACATTACCGTTCAAGCCGTGAATATTGTATCCCTTCGTGAAAATATACCATACCAATAATATACCACCTCTTTTCTACCAAATTTTATCAAACAATTATCAATAATTCATATCCAAAAATAAATTCGGATAATAAGCTATGACAATTCCCTTAGAAAGCCCAGACCATGTATTTCAACTCAGCCCAAAGACAATACACAACAGCCCATCCAAAGCCCAAATCCAATGTGGATACCAGCGCATGATCCATACTCAGACGTTGTAATATCCGGTATAGGGATACTAGGACAAGTATACATTTGTTCTTAAACCAACCCTACTAACTCACACACATGAGACGCTCCTCAAACATAGCGCCCCCTTCTTATCCTCAGACACCAAACCCCAAGATAAAACAAATCTGAAAATAGATCTATCAACCAAATCATTTCTCACAAACGGATCTTAACTCAAACCCATCTAGTTGTTATTATCGAATGACAATCACAACCTTATATCTTTCATGCTCGTTCCTTATGTGTCTCAGCTTAAAGAAAACGTCTTCAAGATCAACACAATGGTCTCGGGTAGGTTTTTTCTTGTGGTTTGATGATTTTGTTTCATGTCATATAACGAAATAAAGATAAGAGGGATAACAAACTTGTTATAATCTCTTATCCTTTTATTCGGATATTATCATGCTTCAAAATGGATCGATGAGGATAAAGATTCAATTGAAACAATCTTTAAAAAGATTGCAAAAAAATGAAGTCGAATCTGAGATCGATTTATTTTTCATTTATGTTTTTGTCTTGGTGAGATGAATTTGTTGAAGAAATATGGGATTAGGATAGGTATGGATGGTGTAGACGTTGATGTTGTGGACTGATGAAGATGTAACAATCTGAGGTCGAGACTGTTTATGGTATTGGTAAATGGTATGTTGTGGTCGTGTCAATTTTACGCGTAACATTTTTCCATTGCTGCTCATTAATTTCTTACGCGTAACATGCTTATGCGTAGGCATACGCGTAACATTGCTTATGCGTAGCCTATTCTTACGCGTAAGCCTAGGCTTATGCGTAAGAGCATATGCGTAACTTTTCATACGCGTAACTTCACAGCTACGCGTAACACCTTTGTAGATTCCCCTTATGCGTAAGTTTAGGGTTTTGACCCTTTGACTTTTTCTCCGGTGACTTTTCCGACTGATTTCTCCGTTCAGATTCATAAAAAAACCCAGAAAATGCATATGGTGACCCTTTTGACCACTGGATCTGACTTTGACCACAACTTTTTCCACGGATATGGTGACAAAAAGATGTCTAAAAAATGAGATATACTGTTTGGACCAGTTTAGACCAAGACATATATTTTAACATGTATGACCAGGACAACTTTTGAGACCAAAAAAAATACCAAAAGGATACAATAAAACATGTCAAAAACTGTTTTGCCACAATATTCGGAAATTTTTTTTCCGACCTACAGAAACATCACAAAAACAGTTTAAAACAAGTAACAAAACCACAATAAATCAACAAACAACAACCTTGGCTCGTTATACCAATTGTAGGACCTTACTTTTATCAACCTTATCACAAACCCAACACTTATAACCTTTAACGCGTAGAACTCTTTAGCACAAACACAAGATATGCGTAGAAAATAAAGAAGAAAAGATTAGAGAAAGATGTTGGTGACTTGATGTTTATACAAACCATGTATGTGGAGAGAAAAGATAAACACAATAAAGATGATGTTTATTGCAAAGGAAGAACACACACACACACTTTCAAGCACACCCCTCAAATGAGACTTTGAGGGGTTTATATAGTCCAAGGGACTTGATGCCCTAAAAGGCTTTCTATGGGCTTCGTGGGCTTGGACATGGGTTGGATTGGATATAAGGCAAGCTTAACTAAACTAATACCCATTTAGCTTAGTCCAATCCACGAGCCCGTTGACTATTCTAGCACGATATCTAACACACGTTATAAAGTTCCTAAATGTGAATGACCATCACTTCTAATAAAATTATTAAGGCTAACTTTCTATCTGCAATGCACTTTTCTAGGAACCAACTTTATCAGGTTGACACAACAATCTAAATGCAACTTCCTTTCCATGGCCATTTGGTGGTCTGGAGCTGAAACGGAAAATTGAAGCATATATAAGATGGTCATACACTCATATAGACTATAAACTTGTCAATAAAAAAAGTATACCATGTTCGTTGAGTACCGTTCATAATGGCCTGTTATTACGTAAAGTAAGAAAATGCAGCATACCAGATTGAGGAACTAACTGAAACCCATCACCTGAAGCAGAGAGCTCCACTGAAACCCATTTGCCCCATACCGACCCATTTGACCTTAGTTTTAGTAAATGGGAAAAAGATTCTTGAACCTAGCTTGACCCATCCTATTTTCACCTACAGTGAGATGGACCGTTTCAGTCCATTGCCCAACCCACCTCATCGGTCATATATAGACATGCAAAAGACCAAACACCATAATCAGATACAAAACCTCAAATAAAAGAATAACAGTGATGAAATCTTACTTTGGCTGCTACTAACACTCTGTGGATCGAACCATCTTCCATTTCTATTGCAAATGAAAACAGAAGGCTGCCCTTTGGAGATTCCCATACATTTTGTGAACGCCCTATAAGAATTGAGCTTGTCCTCTAAATTTATTGATATACGTGGCACAAATACTTACCATGTCTAACCTAAGTTAGCATCACAATGGTTAGCAAAGAGTATTTGAGAACGTTTACCATTAAGCGTTAATGGACCCCTTCTTCAACCCCAAAATTTGAGGAAAATCATTCATATGATCACCTATTGCAACCATTTTTTCAAAGCCAGTGTAAAAAAATTGTAAAAAACTATAAAAGTTACCTATTTGTGTCGGTGAATTCGACAATATATAACTACTGTAAAAAAGAATAACAGTTGATAGATAAAAAAAATGTGACCGATTTTCGCGTCATCCTCATCCAGTCTTTTAGCTTCAAAATCAACATCAGCCTCAAGCTTTTCCGTGTATTGCCCTGAGAACGGGCCCCACAAAGTGAGAAGACCTGTGGCGGTAGTCTTTTTTGCAGCCCATGCAGACCGGAAAATCACACGGTCGAGCTACATCTGCTGGGCCACATTAAAAGTGTACGAACGTCAACTAAAAAACTGATAACTTAGCAGATTCATATATCTGAATTCAATATGAAAAACTGCGAACCCGAAAAAGTTAAAAGACTACATACCTTCTACCACAGCCTTCTCTACATCGAAGTTGGTCTGTCTTCTTGTGCGACCACTTGCTTGCCTTCAATTGCAACAATAAATTCCCACCCAAAAGTAAGACCTGTAATGAACACATCATCCAGTACCCTGCTGAAATTCGTAGCAATCTGTCTCAGTATTTTCTTTATATCGCTACTACTAACAGCCTCGACTTAAATGGTCTAATTGAGTACACTAACAAAGGCATTTCATCAGAAAAGCGTAAATAAAAAATATTTCAGATTTACAAATAAGGCACTTTTACCATATGTTAATAAAAGTATCCTTAACTCATCGGAATGAAGTTTCATTATTAATAAAACTGAACTGTTTAAGCAGATAGCTCTAAGGAAATTGTTAACATGAACCAGAAAATCACACAGAATAAATTATTTTGCGAATTGAGCTAGGCCAGTCCAAAACACAAATCCCTTTTTGCTGATCCTTTGTAGCTCCAAGTGTAATAAAAAAAAACATGTGAACATATAACCATATTTGCAACTTTAACCAATCTACTTTTGAACAGGTTGATATGGATTGTCTTTTATCTCAAACGGGTTAACAGAAGTAGCTAAAAATGATAGGGTATTGGGCCGAAAGGGTTGAAAGTCGCTAGACATCTATAGTAATAGTATTCTTATTGTAATCAAAACAAAGAAATCTATTAAGTATAAACTACTTACCTGTCCTTTTCAACCAGCACTAAAATGACCCGTTACACATGCCGGCTATCCTGTCACCTATACATATAACTGAAGGGTATCTGTACCTACATTTTCAAATTCAACCTTAAGATCCTATGGAAACCCAGTATTCATCCATGCTAAAAACTGACTAGAAAAGCACTCGCCATCTTTTTCAGCAAAGAAAATGCCCGTTTTCAATCGATTCATTCAAGTACTTAAGCGCTTCATTTACACGTCTACAATCACATAATAATCTTATAATTCTCTCATATACGGCTCCATTAACCATTTTTCTCTTCAACATCTCTTCAAACACCACAAGTGCTTTGGACACATCATTATCATTACAATATCCATTCAACATGATCGTGTATGTTGTTTCATTAGGTTTCCCATATTTACCTTCATCTAACCGCCATTTTTCAAAAAATAACTCCGCCTTAGCTGCTTTACTTTATTTCCGAAAACTATCTAATATAGAGTTACAAACATCCCAACTATTAACAAAATCGTTAACCATTTTTATCTCGTCAAACAGCCTAAAAGCATCATCACCTTTACCCTTCTCACATAGCCAATCAGCAAATAGAATCTTGGGCAACTTTCTACACCCATATGCTTCTGAAGATTCGAGACTTGAATTTGTTTGCTTGTCGACTTTCTTCTTCAGATAAGAATGCCAGCGATTCTTTATCTCGTTATCTGTCCTTCCAAGCAAATGTTGCGATATCTGAGACCACCTGTGCAGATTGAGTGTATCTAAATAAATAGCATATTTACTTGTTACAGTGAAAATGGGAAAATAAATAAATGGTGTATAATGTTTGCATACTTATTGCCTAGCATGCCATGAAGAGTCAAGATAATGTCATCCTCGTGAAAGGTGAATGTATCTCGCTTTAATCCCGGCCTTAGATAATTGATCCATCTTAGCCTGCAACTCTTCCCACTCCTCTGCAAGCCTGCAAGTCAAGGACACATTAATTACCAAAGGACATATATGGATGTTAACATTGATCGTGTAACACTGATATCAACTTACCTGCATGAATGGGGATCAAACTCCAGCAGCCAAGACCATGGTTCATGATGTACTCTCTGAGTTTTTGATCTTCGTCGGGTGACCATAAGCCCCTCTTGTGCTTTAGCTTGGGCTTTTCTGATGGACTGGCTCTCATTATGAAAAGGGAAACTGATATACCAACCTTATGACTTTATGCTGGTGTAATATAAAGGAAAGATTTTATTAAAAAATTTAGTCTTAATTAAATGATGAAGTTGGCCGACCTCTGTTCACATTTTTCTAGTACATAAATTATATATGTGAATATTCTAAGCAGACGTATAAGCAAATACACAATTCAATGTTCCTTTCAGAGAATTTCTACTGCCATTATAACACATTCGATTAAATTTCTAAAATACTAATGTATATGTGTTTATTTACTAAAGTTCGTTTTCTTGCTGATGCATAACTATGTAGCTGACCATGACACAAACATGGCTACTTTTTTACTGGAAAGGGGTAAAAAACTGCAGCAATTATTAGGTCTTGATCTGTTATGTGCTTAATTATGATTAAGATTAAATAAATATCATTAGTCAACTAATGACATTATAAGGTGGTTAAATTCCAAAGCCATCATATTCATCCTTCTGAAACAGGTGCAACTTGTCCAATGGGAACTTAGAAAATGAATATATAAAAGGGAGTAGAAAATGCATATTTTTGACCGGTTCTTATTTTACCTTAAAAATTCAGAAAACATAAAAAGACTTGGACATAAGCTAATTAACAAATACCTTGTGTTACCAACTACAATAATAGTTGGTATTACATTAACTGTAACCTAATCACACCTACACAAGTTAGTTGTTTATCTCGGGTTCTCACTCTCTGGTCCTAGCAATGTAAGCATCATGTTTCCTGCTTACGTTTTGTTCCAAGCTCATAAGTTGTCGTTATATACCTTTAATTTTGTTTTCCTACATGTTATTAGAGTATTATCTACTTGAGACTTTTTTGTGTGATGGTTCATGAGGTTAGTAACAAAAGAGATGATGTGATTAAAGTTAGCGTGAAATTGCAGAATATGACGTTTTGTATTATGTACACAAGTTTACCATGCAGCATCTTCATAGCATCTTCATCCCTACCCGCTCGAAAAAGTGCTTTTATAAACGAACCATAAATACAAATCTCAGGAAATATCCTGCCACTCAACATCTTCTTCAACAAAACCTCAGCCTCATCAAGCTTCCCGACATTACACAAAGCACGGAAATAACATTCATTCACCATGATTTCCGGCACAAGACCTTCACACTTCAACTGAAAAATCGCTCGTCTCCCCTCCTTTAAAACCACATCCCCCTCTCTAACTCCTCTCGCAGGCACCCGTTTCAGCATCTTCTTAACAACTTATTTGCTTCACGATCTTTCCTAGCTTTACAAAGCCCATAAATAAAACTCCCATACACACAAACATCAACCACAAAACCATTCTTCACCAATTTCTTCAAAACCAAATCCGCCTCATCAAAAACCCCGTTTCGAAAAAAACACTGGAACAACGAAAAATACGTCCAATCGTCAACAACCATACCCTTACCATACATCAACTCCACAACCTTTTTCGCCAAAAATCCTTCATTCACATTACACAAAGCAACACACAAAACACCATAACATTTTCCCTCCACACCACCACCATTTATAACAGCCCTGTCGTAAACAACCTTAATTTCCTCAAATGACCCAATTTTACAAACTAAAACCACATATTTATAAAAAAAAAATCAAAACCTTATTACAGACCCATAAATCTCTTGCCACACATTTTCAACATCATTACACTACCATCCTTAACAACATAATTAAACACTAAACTATATAAAAAAAGATCATTAACCAACTTTCTTGATTTCAAATATGAAATAATGTTTTTCTTAATGGAAAGGAATTATTGGATTTTTGTAGCTGGTAAGGTTCCATGTAGTACATCGAGTCTTATTTGCTAAGGTAAGGAGTGTACAATATTGATTTCTAAAACTAAAGAAGTAAGGATAGTCTTGAAAGTACTAACCCATTGAATATACTGCACATGCATATCTGGAAAAAAAATGAGAATCTACTCTCTGAGCTATTGGCAATAACCTTCTTGAAAGATATAAAATATATCAATTAGAAGACATCAAGGGAAAAAAATGAGAATCTATTAAACTAAAGGCCATGTATAAAATTACCCTTTCAGTTGAAAACAAAACCACTCGCATAAGTTTCCCTTTGGTTGTCTCAACCCAGTTCGTAAAACAATTGCTACACAGCCAGGAGTTCTCATATAAAAAGTCTGAAGCAATGGACAAAAAATAACATGTTAATTTTAAAATCTCTGATCGTACCTGGATACATATTACCAACAAAGAAGACGAATAACCTGCACATCAAATCAGAAAAGAAAAAAACATCGTGCTAATAAAGGTGTTGCATATACGTACATGCATCCCGAGCTGCTTTGTCAGTTAAGAGCTTCTTCCACCAGTCTTTTAAACTTGAAGCTTGCAGTTTTAAAGTTTCTTTTCCTATAGATTCATATTTCATTTTTAAAGTTTCCTTTGCTGCAAAAGCCTCTACCATCATTGATCCATGGCTGCCGTTCTTCGCGTTTCTGATAGTAAATGAGAGTTAGTACAATATTTTCAATGATAAAATAGTTATGAGTAGTACATACCTGTTCACATCTTCCCAACAAACACTCATCTCCTTTATATTCCTAAGCATAAACAACGCCAGTTTCATTAAATAATATAACCATGAATGCATGATATAAATTGATCTATGTTCTTGCACAATCTTATTAAGCAAAACCTACATTTAAATATATGAACAATTTTGTTTGAGTTTAACAGTGATATATTAGGGTGTATGAGAATAAATATAAAAATCATTACAACCCTAAATTCGATACGTTATCAAAGATCCAAGAACAACAAACGCTTATCTTTAGATGCTATAATTAGAACCCGCAAAAAACACATCAAAAATCATTAAAACCCTAAAATCGTGATGGAGTTAGAGAGGTGTGATGATTAGGGTTTTTCTTTTGTGTAAAATATACGTACGTTTTTTTTTTAACAGATAACATATTATATATTGGATTACATTATTGTAAATTGTGGATAGGTTTATAGATTTAGACTTGCAAGAATTATAGGCATTTATAGATTATAATATGCAACCTAATTATCAAAATAACTTGTTGCCTAAGTGGTAAACACACAAGTTATTTATCAAAACAACCAATGTTCAATCCTTACAAGGCACTTTTTTTATAAATAATTTTTAAAAATGTTTAATCAAAATCCGAAAATTACCAAAAAAAATTAATAAAGATCAGAAATTTAACAATTAATGCTTATGTGGATAAAAATATTGCTTAGTTGGACAACAAATGATTATGTGACATTAAATTGAATTAGGTGGCATTGAGGTGACATTTCTAGAAAATGCCTCATGTTATATATAATAGGGGCTTTTGCATATATATCCTCCCGAAAATGCAAAATTGCATATATATCCAAAGCATGCATAAAAACCATTGTAATATGTGCATAAAAAACTTGTACAAAGGATATATATATGCAATTATTCACTTTGGGAGGGATATATATGCAATTTTGCCTATATAATATATATATATATATATATATATATATATATATATATATGAATTCGGTTTTTTGGTTCAGATTGTCAAACCCATATCCAACCCGATAATCGAATTAGTAGTTTGGTTCAGTTCGGTTTTAGCAAATTCGGTTTGGTTATTAGTTTGGTTCAGTTTTGGTTTTCGATTTATTCGGTTATTTTCTCACCCTTATGATAAAGAGTGTTTTTTGGTATTGTGTTGTTTGGGGTTGAAATGATGAGACGCTAAGCTAACGAATTTTTTTTGTATTAACTCGAATTATCGTACCGAGTGCCTGTCAACAACAAGGTCTTGGTCAAAGTTGGCTCCTTATTTATATAACGAATCTTAGCTAAGTTGATGAACATAAACTTAGTTCTGTTTTGTGAACATTAAATATTGTTTATCTATTAGTTCCAACAACTTTGCCTAGCTAATTGTTGAAATCAAATTATTAAATACTCCGTATCTATTGTCAAGGTTAGCCACACCATCAAGAAGCATCATGTATGCTTCAACTTCAGAAGATTATGCACAAAAATCACAAACACCAATACCATCAGTACCGCCACTATCATACAACCAACCACCACCAGTACCGACACCGGTGGTGCCACAGTATGTCACTGGTATCCCAGCTCAGTACGTGGCTCCTCATCCCGTAAACTGGTCTAGCAGTCTTTGTGCCTGCTGCTACGATGTCCCCAACTGTAAGTACATTTTATATAGATTATTACGTTTTTGTTTGGGTGAATAAAATGGTAACCAACCCTCTGGCGCCCCCACCAGTCTCACAATCATGATTAGAGGGATATAGAGATAGTATAGGAACCCATAACCTTCGGTTAATTAATACTTAAGGTTGCAAAAATCGCGAAATCAGTAGTCGGCGGTCAACCTTTTGTAACCTGTAATCGTTTTAAGCGGAATTTATCGGATTGACATTTTTGGCAAGTTTTTAGTCATTTTGGTGAGTTTTGGGTATTTTCAATAGGGTAAAAGCCATAAAATAACAACGTACTTTCTAAAATTTACCGAGTTGAAACACATACTTTTTTATTAACATATATACCCACGTACTTTCAAATTTTGTTCCGACTTCACCCATATGACCGATTTATATTAATATAATATTATATTAAATAATATTATTTTATTACAATATGGGTAAAGTCGGAACAAAATTTGAAAGTACATGGGTGTATATGTTAATAAAAAAATATGTGTTTCAACTCGGTAAATTTTAGAAAGTACGTTGTTATTTTATAGCTTTTACCATTTTCAATAAGATTTTACTTAAAAACATCTTATAATAAACATAAACAGCGACTATAGTTGTTTAAAACTAATTTACGACGTGTTTTGTGTATTTCCGGCCAGTTTGACCATCATTTATAGTCGTTGACCTCCGTTGATCATGGTTGACCGATTTACATAAATCGAAAGGTTGATGCCCATTAGTGCTTAAACGGCTATTAATCGGCCTTTTTGGCTTTTTTTTTTCAATACCACTTAATACTGCATGGCCTTCATGATTCATGAATGAGCTACTAGTGCGGGGACATTATTTTTGCTTAATTGTGACTTTGATTATTTGGTACAACTAGGTTACATGTGTTTGTGAACCACATACAGGTTGCTTGACATGTTGGTGTCCATGCATTACTTTTGGACAAATTGCTGAGATTGTTGACAAAGGAAATACTCGTAAGTTAATTGATTAACCATTTTCAGTCGAATCATTTCTAAGGTTATGATGCTTATTGCATATTTTCTATTGACTATCCATAACTTTTTAGCAAGATTACTTTAAATATATTCATTGAATTAAAATTTAAGAGTGATTGGGTTGATAATCATAATCTAAATCTTGAATAGCTAGAAGAACGTAATTAATTAAGGATACAATTGAATGATTGATGAACACTTCGAAACTCGAAAGTAGATTAAAGGTTATATTATATTCTTTTTGTGGATATGCACTTTTTTCTTTGGTAATGTAGTCAGAGTTACATCATCATTTGATTATGTTTAGCACGACGATAACAAACACTATTGAGACCATTAATTAATTCAAAGCCAAACCAAACATATATGAGTTTTTATTAGGCTGGCTCCAATAGTATCGATCGAGGGGAATGTGGCGATCGATTCCCATCGATCGTTTTGCTGTGGATTGAGTCGATCGCCAAGATTCACAATCAAATACGTCGCCTACTCGATCGAAACCACAAACAACAAACCTCCAAGTTTTTTAGCCGTTGCATATCCAAAAAAAAAAAAAAAAAAAAAAAAAAAAAAAATCCTACTGTTTGAAAATTAATTTTACCGTTTGATTTTATAAAAAAAAAATAAAAATAAAAATACTACTAAACTACCCTATAAATACACAACATATTTACACACTAAACTCACAAATTTCACAATCCTCTCTATAAAAAATCTTGCATATTTTAACACCGGATCCGAATTTCCGGTTAACCGGTGTCTCACCAAGAATCAATTTCCAACCCCCTGCTTTCGAATATCAATCCCAACAAGCTCCACAACAACAAACTAACAATCAATTTTTATGAATCGTCCATTTGTTCCACCGTATCAAAACATCCAACAACAACAACAACAAAGCCACTCCCGTCGAAGCCACCAATCTATGTATGGCTCACCCGAATCTGTGTACCGTCCAACAATGGATTTATCAACGTCTTCATATTCAAATTATCAACAACATTCTCCGGTTAACCCTATCAATCTTGATGGTTTTGATTTCGAAGAACAATTATACAACAATCCTGATTTTTTTTGTTGGAACCGGTTCTGGTTATCCGGCTCAAGAGTATCACGGTTCGGGTACCGGTTCGGCTCATGGATCGTATCACGATTCGGTTAACATTGATGACGAAGAAGAAGAAGAATGTCGAGAAGAGACGTCACCGGTGAAACCGAAGAAACGAGCTACAAAGGCGAAGAAGAAGGTTGTCGAGAAAGCAAGCAAGAATGATTCGTCGCTTTGGACAAAAGAAGAAGAGATCGCCTTGTGCAATGCTTGGTGTGATGTATCCGAGAATAGTATAACTGGAAACAACCAAAATGCTAAGGGATTTTTGCAGAAAGTCATTGTTTACTTTGAGAAGGAGGTTGGTGCAGAAAGAACGTACAACTCTATCATTACCAAGTGGAAAAATATGATTCGTCCTAGAGTTGGTCAATTTGGTGCCATTTACAACAATGTTTACAAGAATTACGGAAGTGGTGAGAATGTCCTCACTGTTTATACACGAGCGTGTGATGAATACCCAGTAGTGTGTAATCATGCGTTTGTTTGGGGCATTGTTGGCAAATTTTGAAGGAGCATTCGGTTTGGAAGGATAATGAGATGCCGGCTTTTTTAAGCCAAGATGAGGGTCGCAAAAAAGCAAGGACTTCAACCGACTCGGATGTGCACTCAGATGTGCCTGCGTCTGTGCCTGATCGACCAATTGGTCGTGATACCGCTAAGAAGAATAAAAAGAAATCTTCGGAGTTTTCGAAAGCTACCTACATGGAAGATGTTGCCGAGAAATGGAAAGTCATCAAGTCCAAGGCATTCGGACAGAAGAAGGAGCTGGCAGACGGATACTATGATTTGAAGAAGAAAGAGCTAGAACAACGGCAAAAGGAGTTGGAGCTGGAGCAAAAGAGATCAGAAAGGGAAGACAAAAAATTGGCACTAGAACAAGAAAAACTTGAATTTGATCGACAAAAGAAATATGATAAAGATATCATATTCTATTGCACGCCAATCGACCCATCTTTGCCCGCACTACAACAAGAAAAAATGCAGAAAATCAAAGACTCGATCAAGGGACGCCACAACCTAGATTTTTAATAAGTGTTGTAATGTTTTAATAAGTTTCGTAATGTTTTTATTTTATTAGAATTATTATGTAACATTTTAATTATTAATGAAATTTTAGTTTATATTAAAAATGTTTTTTTTTTAAAAAAGAAAAACAAAATGAACTTGGTCGCCCTTACTGGGGCACCTAATCGACTGAAGGTCGCTGGAGAGAGAAAGCTGACGCGCAGTGAAAAGTAAAGGGATTAAATCCTCTTACTCGAATGAGCCTTAGATTTAGGCCACCTAAGTATTATGTTTTTAACATACAGGCAGCTCGTTTATTTGAACTAACTTTTAGGCCACCAAAATATATGTTTATTTTCGTTTACACTTATTTCGGTCAAATCTGATCCGGATAATTATCAAACGACAACAATGAACCTAACACACAAATTAAAAATATACGAACAAAAATATAGCCGCAACATTTTAGTTTCATCCTTATAATGTACTTTTAAAGATATATAGTCATGTGGAAAACTAGAATGGGGGGTTGAATAGTTTTACCAATTAAAACTTTGTTTTAAAATATTTACATCGACTTATATCAATCTATTTAGATATGTATGTTGGACGTTGATATATATATATATATATATATATATATATATATATATATATATATATATATATATATATATATATATATATATATATATATATATATATATATATATATATATAAGTGTAATGAAAGATAAAGAGTAAGAAGCACATAACCACGACACGAGTATTTATAGTGGTTCGGCTACAAGGACACCTTCCTTGACCTACTCCACTCCCCGAGTCACCTACTCGAGAGTTCGTAATCACTCACGACACCAACTCCTTATGGCGGAGAAGCCCTCACAACGGCGCCTACTCTTTTTTCGGTACTAGGCTAACTACCGGGTTCTTTCACCAAGGTGAACCACACCTATCACAACGTCGTCTACCCTTTATCCGATACTAGGCTAAGTACCTAGTTCCATTACAATGGAGGAACTACTACCCAACACTACACAACACATAATCCCAAAGGAGACCCACTCCTTATTACAACACTATCAAGGATATCGACATCCTTGGAAACAAACTATCACTATTTGTATAACGATGCACCTCATCGATTATATGACCTTGGCATCCTTCACTAATGCAACTTGATTTGACTCCTAGGCATCTTTCACTAATGCCCTTGACACGAACGCTTGGCACCTTTCACTAATGCCTTCGTTTTGACTCCTTTAGCATTCTTCATTAATGCTTTTGACACGGACGTTTAAGCACCTTTCACTAATGCTTTCGTCTTGACTCTTTCGGCATCCTTCACTAATGCCTTGGACACAACGCTTCGATGGAGGAAGAAAGAAGTATCAACAAGAGAACCTCAGTAGTCTTGATGATGACGAAGCATGGCAACTCATGGACTTGAGCTTGCTCGACTTCAAGGAGTGGTGATCTCGCCTTTAAGAGGAACCTAGAGAATCACACAAAAATAAAAGACAAACTAAATAGAAAGATCCTTTAGGATCAGTGGTTAGAGACTTACAATACTTGGGGAAAGTATGTGTGGGAGTGGCAACCCAAAAGAAAGAAATGACTCACTATTTATAGAAGAAAACTAGTTACTGTTCCCCGGATCCCTCCGTTGAGGGATCCGTCCAGTGTATTATCTGGGATCCGTGGGACGCTCCCTTTTGCCCATGGGTTTTTTGGTTATGGGTCATGGGTTATGGGTTATGGGTTCGTCCATGGGTATTTCCTTAGATACAATGTATCTAATAGGTGCAATGCATCTAGTCAAATGGATATGGGTTAATACCATGGGTTATGGATATGCTTCATGGATTGTAGTTTTTACCCATTATAGTACATACTTAGTTATGTATATATTTGCCCAATATGTAAACACTAGTTGTTGTACATATGTATTTAAATCATAAAATCACTTATACTTGTTATAGTGTTTTATGTGAAAACGTAATTGTGTTAGAAAACTATTGGCTCAAACCATTTAAGTATTTTATTTGTTTCGTTAAAATGATTTTACGTTTGTTATCGACAAAACATTAGAAGATCGTAAAATATAAATAAACGTTTTTACGACTTATTTGTATTAACAATCTCCCTCTTTTTGTTGATGACAAAACATAAAATTATTTTAAGGAAAAACTAAAATTCATAAAAGTTCGAATTGAAGTTTTTACTCTATTCTCCCCCTTTTTGTCGAAACAAAAAGAGCGTCGAAAAGAAACTAACACAATGTTTTAAGAAAAACATGTAAAAGAAAAGAGAAAAAATGTAGAGAGAAAATGACGGGAAGAGTTCTCGTCTTGACTCCCCCTTGACGAGTTCATCCCTTTGTGAGGGCGTCAAGTAAATAAACACTACTAAACTAATGTATTGCACCTATGGGTGCAGGTGGTTTCGTCGTAGTGACGATAACGCTCCCTCTTAATGATTGCAACTTTGCAAGGAGACGTAACGAAATGTAATCCATATGAGGATTATATTGCAAATGGTTTTGCAATGTATGGTTTGACACAAAGCTCCCCCTAGCTTAGGGTGTCAAAGTCTTCATGTGTATTTTGAACTACAAAACAAAGGTTAGAAAACAAGTATATAGTGCATATTTTTCTGTAAATAAGACTCAAGTTAGTAGAAAATTGGTCTTCTATTGCACGGATCCTACGGTTCCCTCCTTGGAGGGATCCGTCTAGGCAATTTCAAGGGATCCGTCTATCTGATGACAGAATACAACAATGATGATATAACAAATAATGGAAAGATCAAAGTGAGATGTATATTCAAGCAACACACATATTCTCAAACCAATATGGCATATAAACTATCATTCAATAAAATATAAGAGATAATCAACAAATCTCTAAAAATAAGAGAATGACTTAGCCACGTAATACTTAATCTACTAATACTAGTAAGTTACTAAAACTTAAGAAGCAACAATGTGCTTGAGTCTAAGGATGAGTAGACTTGTTGATTTGGTCCAATCTTTCAAGAAGATGATTAAACATGAAATGTAACTCATTTCGTACTTCTTGAACAAGTCTTTGGGTGATTAGACAATTTGAGCAATTATTGTCTTGATTTGAAACCGGAGGAAATTGGATGTTTTGAGAAGGCTCTACGAATGATGGTGGGGTTTCATTGAGAGATGTAGGATGAGGTTCTACTAAAAATGAGGATGGTGGTAAAGGAAATTCCTCCATATGATCAAGTCCTTGGTGATTTCTTGTCTCCAATGATGGACTTGATGGTGTTGTAGGTGGTTCCCTATTTAGTGAGAAAGTTGGTGATTGGGAGGTTCTTGGTGGTGAATGCTCTAATAAATAAAGATTTGGGTGAGAGATTGGCTCGGTGAAAGAGTGTAGTCCATGCTCTATGAATGAAGGCTCAGACGGTTTGCTAGAGCTAGCTATGTTTGGTTTTGAGATAGATGAACCCTTTTCTATCCCAAAATGTTTAATGCTAATTCTTGCGGTTTTCTTAGCAATTGTTGAGTGGGTTTGTTGAGGTGGGATTCTAGCATTGTTATCTCTTACGGGAGATGATTCGGTGGATGAAATCTCATGAATCATATAACCATTCCTTTTGGATGAACCTTTGGTTTAAGAGTTGTTTTTTATGTGTAAGGGAGTCTGTATTGCTCATCTGTAGTCACGGATCCCACGGTTCCCTATTGGGAGGGATCCGGCTAGTTATAACGCTGGGATCCGCTTACTGCAGATCAGAAGGCTTTCAGCAAATGTGCAATTTTTGCACTCTTAGCAAATGCTTCTCCTAGTTGTTTCTATAAGGACTAAATGTAAGAACACATCAAGTATAACGCATAGCAAGTGTGGGGGAACTAAAGGTACCTAAAGATGAGTGACGAAGACTACTTGAATGATTTCAAGAGGTCGTAAAATCTCATCCTACACGTTCCTAAGTTAAAATTGTTCAATGCCAAGTTATGGCAATAGCTACATACTACATCCTACTCTACATAAGTATTTGTTTAGATGTTACAACCCATTGTTTCAAATTGTTTTCACAAATTAAGGTCCTATGACCTTACCTTACTTCTCCACCACTCTCCGTCTTCATCCCTCCTCCACTCTTTATCACACCATCTCTACTTCTTTTTCTTCAAGAAGTTGGCAAAGCACTTAAAGATCCCCTTGGTTTGTTGCCATTCTTGTGATGGGCTAGGAATGTCCGGCAATTGATTGATGTAATCCAAAGGGTCGAGATCGGTGTTTCTGAGCGGGTTGCTACTACCTTCACCTTCTCTTTGTCTCTCCCGTTCATCTGAGGAATCCGTGGGTAGGTGAGGCCTTTTGCCTTCCACCATAAACCTTGTAGTTCTACCATCGGTCAATGACACCATAAATTTGTTGCAAAAGCTATGATCATAGGAGTACGGAGAAGGATCTAAAGCAAAGATGAAGTTTGCAAGACGGGATTGGAGCATTGCATATGGGAGCACCATTTTGTCCATGCTTTTGATGCTCGCCATTCTCTTAATCATGTAGTATGCAAGGTTGAAGTGAGTCTCGGTCACAAGACAATAGATCATGAAACTTAGGCACGCGTTGGGGTGATCCTTGTTTCCTCCTAAGCACAACACATTCTCCCTTACCACAACTTCCCATTTCCTATACAAGGCATACATCTCGGAGAGCTCCATTTGGAAAGGATCCCTATAGATCACTTTCGAATTTCTAGTGACCCTCGATGGGGATGCCCTTTGCATGAACACGGTGTCCCTCACCGTGGTTGCTTCCGGGATTCTCGTGTGGTAGATTTCATGATGATCAACCATATCATGTATCTCCGCCAAAGGCCACTCATTGGAAAACATGCAAACTCCTTGATATGGTACCCGTAGTATTCTTCCAAACTCCACAAGTGAAAGGGTGTACTCATGCTCATTTATGATGAAGACAATTGAGATGGACCCATCATCATTTCTAACTATCCTCATAGTCTTGTAGAACTCGAGTACGAAAACCGGGCAAATTTGTTTGTTTATGTCCAATAAAAAATCAAAGCCAATGGTCCCAAAAACTTGTCGGATGTCGGTGTTAGCAAGAAATGATGGTTCTACTACACGACCTTCATGAAAAAGTCTATTTTCGAGCATTTTTAAAGCTTTCCTATCTTCGGGGCTAAGCCCATCTTTTCTATGGTACATTGGGATGTAATGGGCGGTATCTTGATAGTCTTGTTGTCGGTTACTTGGCATGATTGTTCCTAAACAACACAACCACAATGTGGTGTTAATTATGAATAGTAGCCTAAAGGGTTTGATCACAATTTTGCTCAAATCATCTTTATTAAATTCAAGAAATGAGTTTAATTTTTATTAACAATGTTAATTCTTTGATTTAAATTATCTTAGAAAACAATGTGTTAACAAATTATGATAAACCCATTTGAACCCAACTTCTAAAGATGAAGAAATTGTAATCCTAGAAATCAAGGAATTAAATTAACAATGTAGTGAAGATTATACTTATACAAGAGATTGTTATGCTTGAAGGAAATGATCAAATTGCTCCTGTGAACAGTAATTGGGTTTTTGTTCGTGAGTCTTTGAAGGAAAAGTGGTTGTGGAACTTCCACAGTGATCATTTCTAAATTATGCTGTCTTCTGTTGCACGGATCCCTCTCATTAGTTATCCGGCTAGTTCAAGCTTAGGGATCCGGCATGACATCAAAAATCAGTTTAAGCATTCCTTGATAACTTTGGTTTGGGAGTTCTAAAGTGCTTAGAGTTTGATGTTTAGGCTCTATAACTTGTGATTTAGGGTTTTGACGGTTTAGTACTAATCCTATTTGACGTGATTCCCTTTTTATGAATTAGTCACAATTCTTGGGCGGTTTTTCAAAGATTATGATAAAATCCCATTTTATCATAATATAAGAAATTTCACATGGATATTCATTGACATAGATGAAGCGTCAATAATCCTTTTGTGATGAATAATGATGTGCCTATCGAATAACTGAGATATCATTATTATAGATTAGTAGTGTAGTCTATATAAATCAATCGAAGAATACTATTCTTGATGATGATTTTAATATAGATAACTACTTAAGTAATTGCTAATAAAGATTAATCATACAACTAAGACTTTAATAATAATAAAAAAATGTAAATTATTAACGATCATACCTTTGCTAAATATTCTTTTTAAGGAAAGAAGTATTTAGAGAAAATGCTTTGTGATCTTCTTAGAATCTCCAGATCCATGTATTAGGAAAACAATGCTAAACATTATTTTTACGAAAAGAAATATTTAAATAGTTTCTTCATGATCTTCTTGGTATGCCCAAATCCAAGTATGAAAAATTCTTAACAAGGAAAATATTAGAACATTCTATCATTGTCCAACAGTAACACTATAATGATTTTTTAAAACATGATAAAAAAAATCCTTCTTTGTAGTTTTCAAACATAAACGGATCGTATCAAGTTTTTAAATTACAACATACTCTAAGAAACTTGGTAACGAAGCTCTGGTACCAATTGTGGAAAACTAGAAGGGGGGTTGAATAGTTTTACCAAATAAAACTTCGTTTTAAAATATTTAGATCGACTTATGTCAATCTATTTAGATATGTATGTTGGACGTTGATAGATATATATATAAAAGTGTAATGAAAGATAAAGAGTAAGAAACACATAACCACGACACGAGTATTTATAGTGGTTCGGCTACAAGGACACCTTCCTTGCCCTACTCCACTCCCCGAGTCACCTACTCGAGAGTTCGTAATCACTACACGACACCAACTCCTTATGGCAGAGAAGCCTTCACAACGTCACCTACTCTTTTTCCGGTACTAGGCTAACCACCGGGTTCTTTCACCAAGGTGAACCACACCTATGACAACGTCGCCTACCCTTTATCCGGTACTAGGCTAAGTACCTAGTTCCATTATAATGGAGGAACTACTACCCAACACTACACAACACATAATCCCAAAGGAGACCCACTCCTTATTACAACACTATCAAGGATATCAACATCCTTGGAAACAAACTATCACTATTTGTATAACGATGCACCTCATCGATTATACGACCTTGGCATCCTTCACTAATGCAACTTGATTTGACTCCTAGGCATCTTTCACTAATGCCCTTGACACGAACGCTTGGCACCTTTCACTAATGCCTTCATCTTGGCTCCTTTAGCATTCTTCATTAATGCTTTTGACACGGACGTTTAAGCACCTTTCACTAATGCTTTCGTCATTACTCTTTCGGCATCCTTCACTAATGCCTTGGACACAACGCTTCTATGGAGGAAGAAATAAGTATCAACAAGAGAACCTCAGTAGTCTTGATGATGACGAAGCATGGCAACTCATGGACTTGAGCTTGCTCGACTTCAAGGAGTGGTGATCTCGCCTTTAAGAGGAACCTAGAGAATCACACAAAAATAAAAGACAAACTAAATAGAAAGATCCTTTAAGATCAGTGGTTAGAGAGTTACAATACTTGGGGAAAGTATGTGTGGGAATGGCAACCCAAAAGAAAGAAATGACTCACTATTTATAGAAGAAAACTAGTTACTATTCCCCGGATCCCTCCGTTGAGGGATCCGTCCAGTGTATTATCTGGGATCCGTGGGACGCTCCCTTTTGCCCATGGGTTTTTTGGTTATGGGTCATGGGTTATGGGTTATGGGTTGGTCCATGGGTATTTCCTTAGATACAATGTATCTAATAGGTGCAATGCATCTAGTCAAATGGATATTGGTCAATACCATGGGTTATGGATATGCTCCATGGGTTGTAGTTTTTACCCATTATTGTACATACTTAGTTATGTATATATTTGCCCAATATGTAAACACTAGTTGTTGTACATATGTATTTAAATCATAAAATCACTTTTACTTATTTTAGTGTTTTATGTGAAAACGTAAGTGTGTTAGAAAACTATTGGCTCAAACCATTTACGTATTTTATTTGTTTCGTTAAAATGATTTTACGTTTGTTATCGACAAAACATTAGAAGATCATAAAATATAAATAAACGTTTTTACGGCTTATTTGTATTAACAAGTCACACTTAAAATAAATGTATAATTGGTATGTCACTCAAAATTTGTCATTCTTATTGCTTTTATAAGTTAGAGGTTAGTTTCTTAATTATGTATTACAATTTTCGAGCATAAATATAGATTAAATTGGTGTAAATGAAAACTAACTTATAGGTTGTCACAAACACATGATTAGACAACCTATAAGTTAGTTTTAATAAACGAGCGGCCTATATGTTATAAAACTTTAGATTTATTTGACCTTCAGATACATTATCCTTGTTTTTTAATTTAAACGCATCAAACGACGTTCATTTTTATAGTATTAAAAATTTATGGAACATCCATAATCAAATCTCGTAATGATCAACAAAACAATAACCGAAAATTAGTACGTTTGATCTTGAATATACTTTCTTAAATATGCAAGATAAATTCATTAACTGTCTATATATGATACAGCTTGCGGGCTAAACGGGGTCCTCTATGCTATAATCGAGACTCTCACTTGTTGTGGATGCTTGTATTCTTGTGCGTATCGAACTAACATGAGAAGCCAATATAGATTGCGTGAATCTCCTTGTAACGATTGCCTTGTTCATTTCTGCTGTGAAAGATGTGCTTTGTGTCAAGAGTACCGTGAGCTCAAGTATCGCGGATTTGACGTCTCCATAGGTAAATCGTACCTTGTTTCACCTAATAATGTTTTCAAAATGTTTTTTTTTAACTATATATATTATAAATTTCCTCATTTCATTATTACTCGAATTTTCTTTGAATGTTAAGTGTCTTAATGAATTCAGGATGGCATGGTAATAGGGAGAGGCAAAATTATGGATTACAAATGCCACCAGTGGCTCCAGGAGGAATGTACCGTTAAAGTTGCCAAGCGTCACCTCTATTCTATATATATATATATATATATATATATATATATATATATATATATATATATATATATATATATATATATATGTATGTATGTAGTAGAGATCCAATGAGAAGTAAATTAAAATAAGAAGTGGTGAGAAGTGACCAAAACCACGCATTTGAGATGCAACGACTTGCATTAGATGCATTTCTATTCATATAGACGCAACATCTTGAGTTTCGAAAGTTAATTTGATGTATAGATGGTGCAAATTGATTTTCATGATTTCGGCACGTGCAGAGGAATAAAAAACAAGGGAAATCATGAAATGCATCTAATATACGTATATGCATCTGATTAAAAGCTATAAAACACACTATGGTGCATTATAATGCATATAAGATTATAAGGATGCATCTAATTTAGGTCGGTGCCTTTCGGATTTGCGGTTATAGTTCTTCTTATTCATTCTTATTTTAAGTAATCTTCTTATTTGATCCTAAGTATATACATATATATATATATATATATATATATATATATATATATATATATATATATATATATATATATATATGTCTTGTGTTACGCGTTAAATTCATTGTGGATTGATTTAACTAGACAACTAAACGTGGGTGCAAGTAATTTTTTTTTGTATTGACATCATTTTTGAAAGGGGTTGATACATACATCACTCCTTTTGATGCATACATCATATTTTGTGCATTATAGTATTATACGGTGTGCTATATGTTGGGATTTTAGAACAAGTTAACCAATTAACCTCTACGAGTACGCAGCGGATAAGGATCTTTCGTTGTTATTTGAACTCAAGTGTAACGGACAAGTAAAACCATTACGAAACTACGCATCTAAAATAAATGCCTCTAAGAGTATCACACACAACACGTAAAACTAGCACGTTCGATATGAGCTAGTCGAGAATGTATAAACCAATCAACCCTTGAATTCACTTGAATAATACCCGAACAAGAAAATCACCAAAGAACCATGTCCTTTGCCTCCTTGTCCGAGAACCATAATCTGCCAAATAAGCAGATTTTATTGTACCTGATATCGAATAATACTATCCGATATCTTCCACCCTTTTGTCCAAGAAAACACGTACAAAATCTATCTCTTGCTGCCAATACATGTCGACCAGGAAACATTGGAAACAAGACCATCTATCTATCAAACCTTAAACACCTTGAATCATAACAAGTAAGGATTGAATCAAAACGAAACATAAACCCTAATCGACTTGTATGAAAGTCGATTGGGAATTGCAGCAGGAAACTCTTTACAGATGTTGAGATAGTTTTAGGGTATGTAGATATGTCGCATGTTAAGATCAGTAGGAAAGGCAGGATACGTTTTATTTTATAGCAAAACACAAACGTCCTTTAGCTTGGGTCCTTGCTTGATCGACAAGCTTCAAGCCCAAGCCAAAAACCCCTTTTGTCCATTGCCCAATCGTCTGGCAGAAACTAGGCCCATGACACAACCAAACCGACCCAGATACAAGCTAAGAACAGCCCATGAGTCGAACAATGTGATCAGGTCAAATACATACATATCAGGTAATATTATTCAAGTTCAAATAATACGTTCGACACGTACTCTCGTGTTTATCGTGAGTGCCCCCATAGGCTCACACACTTTTAGCGTTTCGAGTGTTTTAGACTCCCACAAACCAACAGCTCCCACTTGGGATTTGGTGTGTCGAATGGCACACAAAACTAATGACGGAAACGCCTAGCAAACGCTTTCACTCGCTTTTTAATTAAAGTGTCTAAGAGAATAGTTTCATAAAAGTTTCTCAGTAGCATGGTCATTCAATGTCTTGCTCTAATCATCCTTTGTTATAGATACCGTTAAACCATGCATAATGGATCTTAAATCATTCCATATAGTTTAACCATTTAGAATCTCGTTATAGATTTTAATTCAGATATACCAAATGTAATCAAGAATCTACTTGCATTACCCTTTGGGTATGGCCAAACAATTATCTGATTAAATCTGGAGAGGCGCCATGCTATCTTTCTGCACATATCAAGTGGAGTAACAAATCCTTTATTGACTACAAGTGTTGTGGATGCTGCTTCACATCATTCCGAAATATAGCTTTTATAACTACCTTGTTCAGATAGCGTTTTGCGTATACTTACAAAAAATGATATCCACACATAACAGAACTTGCTTGCATCTCAAGTCTAAGGACGAAGATAACAAACCATTTTCAATATTTTACTTATGACAAGGATCCAAAAGTAAATGTTTGAAAGTTGGGGAATCTTATATGCATCTCTAGTGAATACATATGAGTTGGCGGGAACAATTCAAATTCTCGTTAGAATATAACCAACACTCACATTTGCCTTACATAACAATATTCCCATATTGTTAACCGACAATGGACATATTTAGAATAATAAAATTATTCAAGGATTAAACATGCAAATATAGGATAACAATTATTATATGAATGAATAACAAATACCAAGTATCTTTATTCATCATAAAGTAAAAATTATCTTTTAATCCCAATTATCCAAATACTAAAACAGATATGCATGAAACTCATTTAGTAAGTTGAACCCTAATGTTTCCAACATTCTCAACATTTCTTGTAAAGAAAAACTAAATAGTCATCTGAGTAAACTTCCCGAATACTTATTTTAAAATATCACTTATAGTGAGGGATTTGAAATATAAGATGAGTGTCTTATCTCATATGCTCATACTATTGAAAGAATTATAGTATGGAGATGTCGTATTACCTCGCATGATGTATTAGAAATCAACGACATACTGACAGTCATCTTTACAGTTTCTAAAAGTGTAAAGTATTCTTATTCATTAATGTGTAATGCAACAATGCTCTATGTTGAGCATAGCTAGTTAGCAGACTTATCATAGATGATAAAATTCTAATGCAACTAGTATAAATAATCCTCTAGCATCATTTGTACTTATACAACACTATGCTTTATAATTCGTAAACATTTATAAAAACAATAATCTAAACACTCTCAATTTGATATTGTTGTTGTCAGCTCATTTTGTTCTTGTACAAAAGCAACAACTAGTCTTATACACAATATAATATATACATGATGAATCCTTAGTTAAAACAACATAAGGTTTCTATCCGTGTAATAAATTACTCCAAGTGAAATATATCATTTAAGACTTGCTTGAATAATATATTGCATTTGTGTTAGACTTAATATTTTCCGCCTTTGTTTATTCCAGATAAACATTTATTCCAAGGTTGTTTGTTTTATTCCCTAAATTCCAAGTGAAGTTTCATTTCAAGCTTAAGGATCAATATCTAGCTTAAATAGAATGATATCTTCAACATGTAAATTTTAAGGATAAACACATTGCTCCCACTCAATGTCAGATGTACTCTAGAGTTATCTTAATTTAATTAGAATCATATTGTAATTAAATTCAATATCTCAGTTCCTAGATGCATGATCCAATCCAAAAACGGATTGCTTAATTTTGTATACTACATAAAGATAATATAGATTCATAACTCTTTTGATTAAACACCGTCCGCAAAAGGTAATCATAAAGAAAGAGTTATAAAATCTAATTGTCATATTCAACATACAAATCACATGTATGACAATTAAATATCTTTATATAATTAATGCATGTATTATATAAGAAAATTTAATCACCGTCAATTGCTTAAGTATGATTAAAAACTTCTTATTAAATGTCAAACATTAATATGTATACAATTTTATCCTTGTGAGTCTTTTTTCAAAAGAAACTCATTCCAACCTCATAGGTTTAACAGTTAGGCGTAATAACAATCAAGCTCAAAACTCGATTTGCCTTTTAAAGACTGCATCTTATCATTCATAGTTCTAAAACATTTATCAGATTCAAGATGTGATAATATATTTTTGTTAGTTAGCTGATTTACAACAATCTTCTAACTTATATTCCTCAGCATTGATATAAAATATCACTCAAGTGATGAGGCATCTTTTCAGATTTATGAATGAGAGTAATCATTATACTTCGGTCAACATTTTCATGATTAACCTTAGTGTGACATTAATAAGTGGATTTTAGAAGGTTAAGTATTTGTTCTCAAAACTTTGAGATTTGTATATGCTCCCACTTACTTTTGTAAGTAGAGACAATTCTCTAAATACTAAGTATTTAAGAAACAATAAATTATTCTTTATTGGGAACCACAAAATACATTTTAAGTTCTCATCTCAAGATTTGTTAATAAAATGCTTCATAAGATTTTAACAAATTCAGAACTTAAATCAAGACATAATGGAATTCATTCCAACAACTCAAATTAGGGTTTATAGAAAAACTCTAATTTAGTATCACTCTATAACTAAAAGTTCTAGCAACAGTTTTGTGTTTCGTCAAGCTAGAAAGAACACCAAAACTACAATCTTCAAGCTAGGAAGTGTTGAATAATAAAAAAAAAATACAAAACGATTTATGATTCGATTGGTTTGAGTGGAAAAACCTCAAATCCCTAATGAATTAGGGTTTTCAGTTATGGGTTGTCTTGAATACCTTATAGGTTTGAACTATATTGAGTGTATCTATGACACACGCAATTTCTAACCTTGATATATTTTGGAGGTAGAGAAATTAAAGCCATCATGAACCAAACAATGTGAATAAGATTTGATTCAACACATTATACATACCATAATGAAGTTGTATCCTATGAGTTATTAGAATTGTGAAACTATATCAGAATTCTATAGATAACTTAATTCTCTTTGGACCAAATACTTGTCAATTGGGTCGATCCAAATTGCATATAAAGTATTCACAAACCAAGTGCATGCAATAATGTATATTCATTGAACAATACAAGAACCTTACGTTCATGTGTTCACAAGAAGACATAACTGTTCAAGTATTATATGTTCATGTGTTTACAAGAAAACATAACATTTTAATAATGCATTATAAGTCTTTGAATAATTCAAAGCCTCATGTTTATGTGTTAACGAGAAGACATAACACATTTACTATATATACTTTATGTTATAAGTCATTGATTAATACAAAGACTTTATAATTATGTCTTAACATGTAAGCATAATTATACTAACAAAAGTAATCATGAATGCAATCTATTGAGTTCTATAGTAATTTCAAGTTAATTTTATACTTCAGAATTATGATCATTGTCATATAACCATAATTATGTTGACTAAAACATGTAGTCTAATGTTGAATTATCTATACACAATATCATGACATTTGAATGTAGTAGGGCAACAAACATCTAGCATGTTCGTGTCCTAGTAGAATCATTATTAGAATGTAGTAGGGGAATAAACATCTCATGTGTTTAAGTCCTTGTAGAAATCTTATTTACATGTAGTAGGGCATTAAACATCTAACGTGTTTAAGTCCTAGTAGAATTATTAGTTTCCTTTACCTTGCGGTCAAGAGATACCAATAATATTGTTGTTCCTTGCTCACACTTTGAGATTTCTCCCACTTGTGAAAGGTACAACATCATATTATGAAAACAAACAACACGTGATTGATTGTTCAAAAATATGATAATGTCATAGATATCATAAGTAGTTGTAGAACCATAACCTGAAATAAGGAATTGTGGATTATTATTCTATAGATAACACTTCAGGAAGCGATAACAGGAAGGCAACGAGTTATCTGATAAAATAAAATGCAATTTTCCTTTAAGCAATGGTTGTTCATATTCGGAAATTTATGAATTATTTCAAAGCTAGTTTGAAATGATATGGGTGACTAACAGGAAATAAATCCTGTAGCTCCCACTGAAATTGACAACATTACATGAATGATATTTCAGTAATAAAATGCAACTGCTCCCACTGGATTTGTCAACATTGTAAGTGTTACATTTCCAGTCGAAAGGATGTAGCAATTTAATATACTTTCCAATTCTCTTCAAATTCCTACGAGTAGCATGTACTTAGGTATTGAATAGATTATATGAAGTTCTACTTATGTAGACAATGGACTAGCCATTCTTTCATTCAATTAACTTGAATCTTTAGCATGCAATTCCTCATTTATCGTCTACAAAGTCCCAAGGGTAATTAGCACTTTAGGAATAATAAAAGTCCAAGAAGATTACCTAGCATAATATGCTAGTAATTCCTTTGCTCTTTGCGGTTTAAACTCATACATCGTGACAATTGCAGGATGTTACTTATTTTGGTAGCTCTAAACACAATGTTTCCAGTTACACAAAATGTTTTATCTTCCAATTAACTCTAGACCACGAAAGGGTAATGAAATATCATAAACGAGTTTATCAATTTTGGAATCCTATCTTAGTTAGTCAACTAACGAGAAAAGATAGGAATAAGTCTCACTAAAAGAGACTAAGTTTGTCTTTCGAAGAAAAACAACTTTGTTTACGAATTATGTTGCAATAACACAATTAATCATAACATAAAAAGTTCAATTCTAGTATTTTCGATAATTACATTCTTAAAAGAATTAACTACCCAATTAATTACTAATTAAGACTAAGATCCATCTTGCAACCCCACTTAATTACCATATGTCTGACCAGTGCATAAAAAAATAGGACAAGAGGTAAGCGACGAGCGTTAATTGCATAATGCAACTCTTAGATTTATGAGACTGTTTAAGGCATTAGTATCAAGTAATAATTTCAAAAGCATGTTTAGTTCTCATCTTATGCCTCGGGTTCAAGGTCTGACCAAGCTAACTCGAGATAAGTCGACCAAGTATGAACGTGTAAAAATAACCATAGGTCTGACCAGTGAGAAATAATTACCATGGGTTGGAAAGGCCCTTAGGTCTGACCAGAGAAGTCAATCCAAATGCATGTGTTCATAGTTGGATGGCATAGACTTAAAATTAACAAATAGGTATGCACATATAAATGTGGTAAAAGTCGTGTACAAAGAAGCATGCAAAACAACTTTGTAACACTAATTTTAAAAACTTTGGTAATGACACTGTAGTGATCATCATGGTTCACGGTAGCTCCAATCGAACACACAGGGAGGCAGAGGACCAGGTAAGCGCTGAAGCATAACCTAGACATCCTTTCGCACCTCTTTGAACCCCCTTTTGAGTTTGTTCTAGTGGGTGAGCCGTACATCCCAAGTGTCCATAGCGTCTAGTTTTTAAATTCTTGAAAACGTGTTTCATATATTAGGTCACTTTATTTAGGCGTGTAAATAAAGACCAATATTAATGTCATGGTTATGATATGTATTATTCCATATTGCATACAATTAGGTGTCAAAGCAAGTAACAATAATGCACATATAGGAATCACAAACATATAAACATAAACATCAATATATAACCACATATTGTTCCGTGTTCTCTTGCGAGTCTTCCCCAAACAGAGAACCATAAGACTGTCACTTGGATACAATACCTAGATCGCCCCATACATCGCAAAAGCAATTGAGTGAACACATAAAAACGCATGGCAATCTCAATCAATTTTATGTATTTAATAAACAATATGTAAAACCCTAAAAATTCGGAAAATGTTAAAAGACTATTTTGCCCCTCAAAATTTAAACTTATAATATACGTCAAGCTCGTCAAATACGTTCCTAACCTAACTCATAAATGTGTAATACGTACAAGATAAATGAGATCGTTACAAATATGAATCACACGTTTAATATTTTTACATGGGCCGAAGTTCTACTAATTATACAATCGCTTACACAAAATACTTAGAGCCCATTTAACTTGTAAACTAGATTTGGACTTGGGCTTGGCCTTATTTTTCTCTTGGTTTGTCAAAAACCGGTATCCCCTCATTCTTCTTTTCTGTATTACGCTTCACCATACAAAAGATCACATAAAACCCTAATTCATTAAAAGTGGCGGCAAGCATTCTTCTCTTTTTTTCATTCGACTACAAGGTGATCAAGGAGGCTGGTCGTGTGGTTTCTGATTCGAGGGAGGAGGTGTGGCTGTGATTGTGGGTTCCTTGGTTCGAGGGATTAGCTGGTCGTGGGTCTAGGTCGACGGTTATGGTGAATTGGTTTTGATTGTCGTGGTCCTTTGGTTCGTTAGTATTCTTCCTAGTCGATTTGGTACACACATCTTTTCTCTTTAATTTATACGCCTCATATGATCATAATATAAATGATATAACATGTAATTATTGGCTTAAAAATGGTGTTTGATAATTAATTGTAATCGGCTAAAGAAAATGGATGAGAAACATGTGATTATATGGTCTTTAATTAACCCTAAAATCTGGACAGCATCATATGTCGAATTTGTGTGTGTTATAGATCCAATTTTATAAGTTTAATAATCTGGGTTTTTGTGGGAAAAGTTTATTTTATGTCTTAGTTAAGTTTTCCAAGTGGTTTGGTCGAATTTGGAGTTGTCTAAGTCGTATTTTTGAATTTTACAAGATCAAGTGTCAAAGCTGAGAAAACGGGTCTGAAATTTGGTTGGATTGTTTGATTTTTCATTTTCAAACCATAATGAATTGGGAGCTCTCCTTTTACAGGATTGACCTTTAGGATATAAATGAATTTCTGGGAGTTTTGGAAATTTTTCCAAGGTGTCTAAACAGGTCCAATAAGTGTAAACTTTTAAGGTGTATTTTCTGATTACTTTCTGGACAGGTCTGGACTTGTGATTTTCCATAGGCCATTTGGCATAGATATAGAACCCACCAATTTTTGGAGACTCTTTTAACTCATGTGGGAACCACTGGGATTTTGATTGATTTCATTTGAGCTAAGTAAGTATTTTATAAAAATCGCTAAAGTCTGGTCCGAATATGAGTTTAAGAAACTGAAAGATAAAATATGATATCAATAGGTAACACACTTACAAATGCATAAGAAGCTTATAAAATGAGAATATACTTATAACTCTAAGAATGTTAATGCGATGAATCCGTTATAACCTTAATGATGCTAATAAGTATTAAATAAATCATAATCCGTGTAGATTCGTTGAAGGAGACGCGACGTTATATCTTCGTGTTCGTTCATTCATTTGCTTTTCCCTCATTTGCGTTAAGGTACAGATATTCTGACCTTTTCAGTAAAGGTTCCTTATAACGTTTTTTTTTCGTTAGCTTTATATTAGGATTTCCTAAGCCTTTGCTATGAACCCTATTTTGTTTGTTTGAGCTGTTGCTTATCTGAACTTTGATTTTTGAATTATAAAACATTTGACTTTGAACTATATGATATAAAACTTTGATATTGAAAACATGATTAAATCTTTGATAAAGTATGATCTGTGTCAGTTATGACATTCTGATTTGACCTAAGATAGTTTGACACCCGAGCCAAAATATTAACTAGTCATGGGGGTTCCATGTCCGTGTCAGTGATGCACCTCTGACATGACTCTAGGGCAGTAGAGTGAAGTTCTGCCACGTCCCTTATATGTTATCTGTTATGAGCTCAAGTTATATTATATGACCAATGTATGTTTGTGGGGCGTATGGATGCATCCTAGATCTGATCTGTTATCCGATATGATTTGTCTAGGTGAATGATGTCGTGTGCAATACGCGTCTTCATAAAACTCTGGGGGCTAGCTACTCCGAATTATTTTGAGATTGTTTCTATATAGTTATGATGTTTTTGATATGATATGTTCTGGGCTCGTGGTAGTTAACTAAACCTTTATCTGTTATTTCTAGGTTAAGTATTCTGATTATGATTTGGTATGTTCAAGTGTTTATAATTATGTGCTCGGTTTATTATATGTTATTATATGTGTTTATGCTTTTGTATGTTTATGTGACTACCGTCTACTATGCTAGGTTAAGAATAATATGTTTAAATATGATTCGCATGCTGTCATCTGAGGTTATGTTAGTTATCGTTATATGAATTCTTTTATCTGTGAGATGAATGTACTAATGTGAAAGTAAGTATCCTGAAAGTTGATAAGTACAATTGTTCCGTTAATCTGGTAAACTTTGCATATACGTTAGGGTACCTATCTGTTTATGATTTGGTCTGCCATGTTAAAACTTTGCTGATGTTAGGATTTGATCTGAGAACTGGTTTAGCATGTGATTTATGTTCTGATAGTTGCTAATGGCTATGTTATGTCTTTGTCTATTGAGTTATAGTTTGTCTACTGTGTTTTCTGTCTGTATGTGTAACCTGCCATGTTTAAATTCTGCTTATACTAAAGTTTGATCTGGGAAAATGGTTTAATTTATAATGTCTGGCCTGTTAACTTACTATCTGCTATGTTATGCCTCTAGTTCTTTTAAGTATAGTTTTTGTAAGGTGTTCTCATTGGTATGTGTGACTACTGTGTGTTGACTGTTGTTTTCCGCTGCTAAGTTTATTAAATGTAACTTATCTGATTTGTGTGAATGTCATGTTTACTTCATAGAAATTGTTTCTGTTAGTTTTGATATTTCGTTTGGCATATATGCAATCGAATTTCCTGATTTAGTTAAGGTCTGGTTATTTTAATGTGTTTGCATTTGTGTCAGCAATGTGCTATGTGTTTGTTCTTATTTGTTATTTGTTCTTCCGGATTTCTGTGTAATTATGTTTCCGCAGAATCCTCCATGATTCATTGAATCTCATTTCGTTACGACTTTGTTATTCGTTTCTTTGTTTCAATTTTGTATTTCTGTTTTTGTTTAGCTTTCGTTTTGTTATATCTGTTCACTGGGCTTTGTAAGCTCAACCGCATTTTCTTTTCTTGCGGCAGGTTTTTAGGCATTCAAGATGAGCTTTTGGGATAGCTGATCTGGGTTGAGAGTAGAGTCAAGAGCAAGATTTACTAATAGAGATCTTATATTTATTTTGAATATTAAGTTATTTATTTTCTCTTTTGTATGTTTTGTAAAAGCTCCCGCTTTTGTATAGTATTTAAAGTTCTGATATGAAACCGTATTGTGATATCTTTACCCTTGTCGGGTTGGGGTGTTACAATTTATGGTATCAGAGCTCTAGGTTTTAGGACCCTTAGAGCTTAGGCTATGACCTGTGAGGATTGGGTAGACATTAGGTTTCCGTCTGTTCAGATATCTTTCGATTCCTTTTGACTGTCGTTCAGATTTGACTTCGATATTCTTTTGCCTTTACTGAATTGACCCTCCTCTTATCACATCGAAATTCGTTATTTTGTTTTCGCTCGTCCGTTTGTCGATCGTTAGATGGAGACTACCCGTGGAGCCGAAGAAGATGGTGCCGACCCTGCATTGCTGCAACAGTCCCTGTGCTGGAGAGGTTTGTGAAGCAGAAGCCACACCCGACTGCCGTGCTGCTGGAGACATCAGGATGCTGCTGGAGGAAGTTGGACGGACCAACCAAAGGCGCAAGAGACGGAGACAAGATTCAACCGGTGGCTGAGAAGGTTCATCTACTTCATATGATTTGAGTGCGACTTATGTCACTCTGATTCGTTTGTCATGCGTTTTGAGGCGGTTTGATATCTTGCTACGTGATTTTGATCGGCATTACTTTTCTTTGATTCGTTCAGAACTCGGTTTAAATCGTGAAGTTTTATCGTTTAGCATTCTGGTATATCTCAGTTTTTTTTTTCTTTTTGGACCGACAGTAATGAGTCATGAGGAACCGTTTTGTGCATTGGTTGCCTTCTTTTTGTTGTGGTATGGTAAGTTGTTTTGATGTCGTATATGCTGTATGTATGTGATCTGGTCTGTTATAGTATGTTACTTGCTATCTGTATGTTATCTGTATATGATATGTTTTGTTCTGATATTAGTTATGTGGTTTGTCATGACCCGAGACAGAATATGATGATAATGGGGACTTGTTATGTGATGCAAGTATTATGACGCCTGATCAACGTAATAATACCGAGATCATATAATTTGAACTTATTGAAATCATATGACGTCTGGGGAAATGCCTGTGGTTGATACGTGATTGGACTTTGACTTGTATCTATTATTTGGCACTCCTCATATTCGTTTGAAATTTTGTACCTATTTGTGAGATTTCGTCGATATCTGTTACGTGTAAGTTTTGTGCGCTTTGGACCGAAATTGTTATGATTTGTGTGAACTATGGATTGCTATGTTTGCTCTAAATGTGTACGTCTCCATGTACCCTTATTGTTATCATTGGATATTTCGTGAAGTGTTTGAGGAACATTAGATCCTTTTAGTTTGATTATCTGCGATTAGTAAGACCATTAGGATTCGTTATGCCTATGCATATGATGGTTTTCATCATTAGATATCTGATAAGTTAGAGCGTGTTGTTTGATTTTCTGCATCTCATCTGTTTTCTGCCATTACTTGATAAGCATATGATTATTTGTTGTAAGTGTTTGATTGTTGCTTTGATTTCTGAAAGTAGGGGTTTGTAGATTCTGATAAGAATCCGTTTGTTCTGAGATGAGGTCCGTGTTTGTTTTAATTTCCTCGAAACTCTGAAATCCGCATTTGTTTGCTGTTCTGTTCCGTCTTGTTCAATTTCGAGGACGAAATTTTCTTTTTAGAGGGGAAGAGTTGTAAAACCCTAAAAATTCGGAAAATGTTAAAAGACTATTTTGCCCCTCAAAATTTAAACTTATAATATACGTCAAGCTCGTCAAATACGTTCCTAACCTAACTCATAAATGTGTAATACGTACAAGATAAATGAGATCGTTACAAATATGAATCACACGTTTAATATTTTTACATGGGCCGAAGTTCTACTAATTATACAATCGCTTACACAAAATACTTAGAGCCCATTTAACTTGTAAACTAGATTTGGACTTGGGCTTGGCCTTATTTTTCTCTTGGTTTGTCAAAAACCGGTATCCCCTCATTCTTCTTTTCTGTATTACGCTTCACCATACAAAAGATCACATAAAACCCTAATTCATTAAAAGTGGCGGCAAGCATTCTTCTCTTTTTTTCATTCGACTACAAGGTGATCAAGGAGGCTGGTCGTGTGGTTTCTGATTCGAGGGAGGAGGTGTGGCTGTGATTGTGGGTTCCTTGGTTCGAGGGATTGGCTGGTCGTGGGTCTAGGTCGACGGTTATGGTGAATTGGTTTTGATTGTCTTGGTCCTTTGGTTCGTTAGTATTCTTCCTAGTCGATTTGGTACACACATCTTTTCTCTTTAATTTATACGCCTCATATGATCATAATATAAATGATATAACATGTAATTATTGGCTTAAAAATGGTGTTTGATAATTAATTGTAATCGGCTAAAGAAAATGGATGAGAAACATGTGATTATATGGTCTTTAATTAACCCTAAAATCTGGACAGCATCATATGTCGAATTTGTGTGTGTTATAGATCCAATTTTATAAGTTTAATAATCTGGGTTTTTGTGGGAAAAGTTTATTTTATGTCTTAGTTAAGTTTTCCAAGTGGTTTGGTCGAATTTGGAGTTGTCTAAGTCGTATTTTTGAATTTTACAAGATCAAGTGTCAAAGCTGAGAAAACGGGTCTGAAATTTGGTTGGATTGTTTGATTTTTCATTTTCAAACCATAATGAATTGGGAGCTCTCCTTTTACAGGATTGACATTTAGGATATAAATGAATTTCTGGGAGTTTTGGGAATTTTTCCAAGGTGTCTAAACAGGTCCAATAAGTGTAAACTTTTAAGGTGTATTTTCTGATTACTTTCTGGACAGGTCTGGACTTGTGATTTTCCATAGGCCATTTGGCATAGATATAGAACCCACCAATTTTTGGAGACTCTTTTAACTCATGTGGGAACCACTGGGATTTTGATTGATTTCATTTGAGCTAAGTAAGTATTTTATAAAAATCTCTAAAGTCTGGTCCTAATATGAGTTTAAGAAACTGAAAGATAAAATATGATATCAATAGGTAACACACTTACAAATGCATAAGAAGCTTATAAAATGAGAATATACTTATAACTCTAAGAATGTTAATGCGATGAATCCGTTATAACCTTAATGATGCTAATAAGTATTAAATAAATCATAATCCGTGTAGATTCGTTGAAGGAGACGCGACGTTATATCTTCGTGTTCGTTCATTCATTTGCTTTTCCCTCATTTGCGTTAAGGTACAGATATTCTGACCTTTTCAGTAAAGGTTCCTTATAACGTTTTTTTTTCGTTAGCTTTATATTAGGATTTCCTAAGCCTTTGCTATGAACCATATTTTGTTTGTTTGAGCTGTTGCTTATCTGAACTTTGATTTTTGAATTATAAAACATTTGACTTTGAACTATATGATATAAAACTTTGATATTGAAAACATGATTAAATCTTTGATAAAGTATGATCTGTGTCAGTTATGACATTCTGATTTGACCTAAGATAGTTTGACACCCGAGCCAAAATATTAACTAGTCATGGGGGTTCCATGTCCGTGTCAGTGATGCACCTCTGACATGACTCTAGGGCAGTAGAGTGAAGTTCTGCCACGTCCCTTATATGTTATCTGTTATGAGCTCAAGTTATATTATATGACCAATGTATGTTTGTGGGGCGTATGGATGCATCCTAGATCTGATCTGTTATCCGATATGATTTGTCTAGGTGAATGATGTCGTGTGCAATACGCGTCTTCATAAAACTCTGGGGGCTAGCTACTCCGAATTATTTTGAGATTGTTTCTATATAGTTATGATGTTTTTGATATGATATGTTCTGGGCTTGTGGTAGTTAACTAAACCTTTATCTGTTATTTCTAGGTTAAGTATTCTGATTATGATTCGGTATGTTCAAGTGTTTATAATTATGTGCTCGGCTTATTATATGTTATTATATGTGTTTATGCTTTTGTATGTTTATGTGACTACCGTCTACTATGCTAGGTTAAGAATAATATGTTTAAATATGATTCGCATGCTGTCATCTGAGGTTATGTTAGTTATCGTTATATGAATTCTTTTATCTGTGAGATGAATGTACTAATGTGAAAGTAAGTATCCTGAAAGTTGATAAGTACAATTGTTCCGTTAATCTGGTAAACTTTGCATATACGTTAGGGTACCTATCTGTTTATGATTTGGTCTGCCATGTTAAAAATTTGCTGATGTTAGGATTTGATCTGAGAACTGGTTTAGCATGTGATTTATGTTCTGATAGTTGCTAATGGCTATGTTATGTCTTTGTCTATTGAGTTATAGTTTGTATACTGTGTTTTCTGCCTGTATGTGTAACCTGCCATGTTTAAATTCTGCTTATACTAAAGTTCGATCTGGGAAAATGGTTTAATTTATAATGTCTGGCCTGTTAACTTACTATCTGCTATGTTATGCCTCTAGTTCTTTTAAGTATAGTTTTTGTAAGGTGTTCTCATTGGTATGTGTGACTACTGTGTGTTGACTGTTGTTTTCCGCTACTACGACACTGATTAAGTTTATTAAATGTAACTTATCTGATTTGTGTGAATGTCATGTTTACTTCATAGAAATTGTTTCTGTTAGTTTTGATATTTCGTTTGGCATATATGCAATCGAATTTCCTGATTTAGTTAAGGTCTGGTTATTTTAATGTGTTTGCATTTGTGTCAGCAATGTGCTATGTGTTTGTTCTTATTTGTTATTTGTTCTTCCGGATTTCTGTGTAATTATGTTTCCGCAGAATCCTCCATGATTCATTGAATCTCATTTCGTTACGACTTTGTTATTCGTTTCTTTGTTTCAATTTTGTATTTCTGTTTTTGTTTAGCTTTCGTTTTGTTATATCTGTTCACTGGGCTTTGTAAGCTCAGCCGCATTTTCTTTTCTTGCGGCAGGTTTTTAGGCATTCAAGATGAGCTTTTGGGATAGCTGATCTGGGTTGAGAGTAGAGTCAAGAGCAAGATTTACTAATAGAGATCTTAGATTTATTTTGAATATTAAGTTATTTATTTTCTCTTTTGTATGTTTTGTAAAAGCTTCCGCTTTTGTATAGTATTTAAAGTTCTGATATGAAACCGTATTGTGATATCTTTACCCTTGTCGGGTTGGGGTGTTACACAATATGTAATTCTAATTATCATTATAATTCTAATAAACAATTAATTAATTCTAATTAACATTTAATTCTAATTAGCAAGTAATTTTAATTAACATGTAATTCTAATTAACAATTTAATTCCAATTAGCAAAGTAATTCTAATTAACATGTAATTAAATTAACAAATTAATTCTAATTATCAATATAATATAATTTGTGTGTGACTAGTTATTTTTATTAAAAATTGACAAGTATTGCATATAGTTGTCAAAACAAAATAAAACGAATAACTAAATTAGGTATCATGCAGCCTTTTAAACATGTTTATTAATAAGAAACGTGTAACCCATAATTGCAAAAACGAGATGACTCGTGATGCCACTGTTGAGATTTTAGAACAAGTTAACCAATTATCCTCTACGAGTACGCAACGGATAAGGATCTTTCGTGGTTATTTGAACGCAAGTGTAACAGAAAATTAAAACCATTACGAAACTAAGCATCTAAAATAGATGCCTCTAAGAGTATCACACACAACACGTAAAACTAGCACCTTCGATATGAGCTAGACGAGAACGTATAAACCAATCAACCCTTGAATTCACTTGAATAATCGAACAAGAAAATCACCAAAGAACCATGTCCCTTGCCTCCTTGTCCGAGAACCATAATCTGTCAAATAAGCAGATTTTATTGTACCTGATATCGAATAATACTATCTGATATCTTTCACCCTTTTGTCCAAGAAAACACGTACAAAATCTATCTCTTGCTGCCAATACATGTCGACCAGGAAACATTGGAAACAAGACCATCTATCTATCAAACCTTAAACACCTTGAATCATAACAAGTAAGGATTGAATCAAAACGAAACATAAACCCTAATCGACTTGTATGAAAGTCGATTGCGAATTGCAGCAGGAAACTCTTTACAGATGTTGAGATAGTTTTAGGGTATGTAGATATGTAGCATGTTAAGATCAGTAGGAAAGGCAGGATACGTTTTATTTTATAGCAAAACACAAACGTCCTTTAGCTTGGGTCCTTGCTTGATCAAAAAGCTTCAAGCCCAAGCCAAAAACCCCTTCTGTCCATTGCCCAATCGTCTGGCAGAAACTAGGCCCATGGCACAACCAAACCGACCCAGATACAAGCTAAGAACAGCCCATGAGTCGAACAATGTGATCGGGTCAAATACCTGCATATTGGGTAATATTATTCAAGTTCAAATAATACGTTCGACACGTACTCTCGTGTTTATCGTGTGTGCCCCCATAGGCTCACACACTTTTAGCGTTTCGAGTGTTTTAGACTCCCACAAACCAACACTATATAGCTTGTACAGGATAGTGTATTTATCAAATAAAATAGTGTGTTATATTAAATAAAATATTGTGTTATATTTGGAAGCACGCCTAGGGTTTTATGATTGGCCTATTTAATTGTTGTTATTGAGCCGCAAAGAGTGTGAGACTCTGGAACCAAAAAATACATACTCATACCTCATACTGTGTTTTTGTTGGCAAAGGCTACTCATCATCATTAACTATTAGAACAAATTGTATTTTAAATTTGTATTGCTTCGGTATTTTAATGTTCATATGAATCAAGGAGGTGTTTGTTAAGAGGTTTTTGAGATTAGGGATAGGCATTAGAATAAAATAAAAATAGAAAGTGTTTGGTGTAGGGGCTTGGACTAAAGTACAGTATTAGAATCCTAAAAGTAAGGGTTTTGGAACTCCCGATAGGATGGCTGGGTTTAGAAGGTGTACATTCATCTGTTGGCTTTGAAAATGTCCACAACTTATAATTGTCAATATTATATTAATATAAGTTTGTTTGTATTCTCAAAATCAAGTGGGTCCCTTTTTTAACTGTATTCTTTTTCTTTTTCATATTTTAAATAATATACAAAAGTAGTATGTCACTCCTTTAACAAACTGTTAAACAAATGAATGATTTAAACCCCAATCTCTCATTACATTCCTTTTCTTTGAAACCTAAATCTAAATCTAAACCCACAAGCAAACCAAACGGCCCCCAAGTTTTAATTCTTTCAACGTCAACTTCTATCTTGTCTTTGTTTTCATTTTATGCTTCTTAGTTAATTTCGTACTATTTTAATTCTCATTACAAATTTAAACATCAATTTCCATTTCAAATGTTTTTCAAATGTTATTTTTTTTCTTCCTTTCACTTTTTGTTTGCTTACAAATTTAGGTGTTTTATTACTTAGTTGATGTAAGAGTCAGAAAAGGATAAAAAAAATCCTTTTGTGTCTCCTTCGTAGAAGAAAAAAATAATAATATAAATCGTCATTTTTCTTTTATTTGTTAAACTCATTTTTACTTTGGATTAAATTCATTATTTTCTTTATCAAATAGATTAAAAATAATTGATGGTGATTGAGTTGTGATTAAGGAGCTATTGACGAGGGTTAGGGTATATGAGCTTGTAAATTAAGTATTGATTAGAGTATGTTTTGGAGTTCATTTTATCCGTAATCTTCATATTTGGTGACTTCTAATCTCTTTTCGATTGTCTCATTTATTTTTATCTTTATTATGTTTAGCTTGTATTTATTTTTTGTTGTTTATTTGATGATTATTATTATGTTAGCATAGTTTATATATGTTTGTTTAGAAATCGGTGTGTATTTTAGGTTATTTTATTGACTAGAGATTAGGTTAAGCGTTTCTTGACTAAAATCGTGAAAGTTATCAGTTTTCGAGCCTTATTTTTGACTAGAAAACTTTAGCTTAAGGTAAGACAAGATGTGCTTTGTAAACTTAGTATGGTAACCATTAATGGGAGACATCCGACTTATGATTTACTTAGAATACTTTTACGTAATTTGACGAGCAAAACCCGTTGAAAAGGATAAAACCTTCTAGTGGTCAACAACTTAACCTAGAATATAAACTAAATGGTTTAATGAGCGCGAATAGGGCTTAAGATTGAAATACGCAACCGTGTGAATAAATTATCTCTTGTTCGAGTTTTAGTTCACCACTTTTAATCCTAATTATTTACCACCGATTTCTAGGTAAACATATCCCTTAGTATAAGTTTAATTTTTAGCTTTCCGTTAGATAACTTAATTGCGTTAGTTTTGATATATATAAATCCAAAACCCCCCTTTTTGAGACGATTAAGCATCAAACAAAACTTGACCGATGTATTTCAAATTCACCACTCTTTTGAAACGATACTCGGGAGATCAATACTTGCCAAGATACTATTTATTTAGGTTCGTATATTCTTTCCATTTTTTATAAAACGACTGTTTCAAAATGGCTTCGTTTCCTGGGAGTTGGTGTAACGATTTTTGTTAGTTGAGTTGAGTTAGCGCCTTATATATATATATATATATATATATATATATATATATATATATATATATATATATATATATAACAGGAGGAATGACCCGTAGATTATTCCACAAATGTCCACCTCATTGCCATGTAATTCTTTTTAGTGCCATGTCATCATAAGTTGTCCACCTAAGCAAATTTTTTTTTAACTTAATTAGCTATTAATTAAATTTCGGAATTTATGTATTATTTTTCGAAATTTGATTATAAAAAATAAGCTTTGCAAGAATAGAACCTTGGTTATTTGGATGAATAACATGTGTGTTTACCACTAAGGCAACATGATTTTTTGGAATATATGTTGCAAATCCAAAATTATAAATCTATGCAACCAATTATGTAGGAGAATCCCTACAACTTAGATAACCCTAAACAAAATATATACGTAAAAAATTATATACGGTTCATTCATAATATATCTTTTCTCAAAAACCCTAATATCCTTTTTCCCTCACAATCTCATCTAATGATCGTTTCTGTGTTTTCTTCATCACAGGTTTGTAAGAAAACATTGATGACCGCGGACAATCTCTTTGAAGACTCGAAAACAGTTGGCTCTTCAAAGGTATGCGTTTGAAAACATTGATGTTCGCGGACAATCAATTTGAAGAGCACTAAATTATGTTATCTAGATTATAGCTCACATGGTCGAGGACTACCTTTTGTTTTAGTGTATGTTTTTGGCATTGGAGTTATTCTTATTCTATTTTTGATCTTTATTCTAGCGGGGTCTTAGGTTTCTTTTACTAAACTCATACGATGTTAAGGCGTTGATAACATTTTTCTTATTCTGCAGAGTGAACATGATGAGCTAGAGGCAAAGTTTTTTTTTTAAAAAAGAGTTGCACTAGAAGCAAAATACCAGAAACTATATGCACCATTGTATTCAAAGGTGAAGAGACATGATAATGTCATATTTAGTCATTATTGTTATATATCTTTATTAGATAAATTTTATATTGAATATGCTGGTTTTTCAATTGCTCTATTAATAGACTGTATTTTGAATAGGTTGACTGTGCTTGGTTTTAACAGGTGGATAGGAGGGCAGTACAGTCAAATGATTTAATAATAGTATTTTATGGGATCAACTATTCTGACATCTGATATCGACAAGCTTATCAACCCTAGCAAACTAACACGAACGACATCGATATCGACAAGCTTATCAAAGGCATCGCATAAAATAAAATTATTCAACAGTCCAATTATCGAACATCCATCATAACGTGAGTCAAAAACACGTCTCCTAAGAGGAGTAGGTTCATCTTTATATTTGTCTTGAAAATCAACCCCAAATCTTAAGCCAGTTACTAAACAAAACTCCTTTCTACCAAATCTCAACTCAAAATCTCCTACACGATGCCTCAATGGAACAACTTCCGTGTCTCCCGGTTCAGGTTCAACTTGACATAAACTAATATAATGTAACAAAATACATGACTCTCGCATTTGTTCTATGTCAAACATCCATCCGAAACACGTCTGCCTAAACAATACTTCCTTATTGGTATTCGCAAATTTTTTTTAAGGTAATGAACCAATCTTAGCTTACTTCTACAGGTAAGGTCAACGGCAAAATCCTAAAACAACAATTAATAACAGTATATATTATTAACTACACAATAAGCATAAAACACCAAATAATGATATCGGAAGAAAAATAAATATTTACCGGAACAACTAGTGCCATATTAACAAACAAACACGTTAACACCTAACCACTACCACCACCGAACCACCCAAGAATGACAACCACAACCTGTCGCACCACCTACAGCAAACCACCACCAACAACCACACAACCACCAACTGCCTTCACCACCAACAACACCACCACCTACAGCAAACCACCACCAATAGCCGGCACCACCACTAACTGCCGCATCACCACCAACTGCCACCACCAACTGCCGCACCACCTACAGCAAACCACCACCAACTGCCTTCAACACCAACACCACCACCACCAACTGCCTTCACCACCAACACCACCACCACCAACTGCCTTCAACACAACAACACAACCACCAAAGGCCCAAGCCAAACGAGCAGGCAAAAAAAAAAAAAAAAAAAAAAAAACAAGCGATATTTTTTCAACTTTCGGAAGGGAGAACGAGAACACCAAAAACACACTCCTTTATCACTCCAAATGAACATCGAACATTAATTCAACCTACTAATCGGATAGTAAAGATGAGTAGTCATTCAAAAAAATTTGCAGGTTATTTTTTGCTGATTCCCAAGGTGATGAGAGAGGGTTTCGCCTCAAACTTTAGGTGAAATGGTGCTTTTTTCCTCTTGTGTCAACTGGTGTCCCCAACCTTGTCAGATTTCGCCTCATAGTTGAAGCGATTCACTTTTTTTTAATATATCACGTTTAATTAAGGGGGTGTTGACACGTGTCCATTAAGGATTTCTGCACAACTTTGAAGCGAAATGCATAGCCTTTTTTGATATATGAAAAAAGGAGGTCCTCTGCAGGACAACTCCTCCCTGCAGAGGCCTCTGAAGTAATTTTCGCTTTTTTTTATAATGCAACTTGCCTACGCCACATCACTATAGGAAGAAAATAACAATGGAGTATTATAAAGGAGTTAGGGAAGAGAATGTTAACAGAGCTGCTATTTAGCTATAATAACACATGCTTGTAATTCATAATTAAGAAAATTTTTTAACACAATTATTATAATACAATGTTCATTAACCAATATTAATTACAAACATCTATGTTCTGACCCTAGAATAGTAGAATATGTGAGCCTTTGCATGGAAATAGCTCCCTAATGAACCATTAAGCTTGTTGTTGATAGTATGTCTTACAAACATCTACTATTGTGTACTGTTCAGCATCACCAACTACCCGTGGATGTAAAACAATTTGTGATTTCTAAATTTCTATAATGGGTTTGTTGGTCTATTAACGAATGTGTCCCTTTGTATGCTAATTCCTTATATCATAACTGTAGAGACATGATATACTGACCGGCGCTGTTGAAGTTGATGGAGCAAAGGAGGAGGATGAAATGGACCAGACAGATGATATAGGTAAAAGATATTATGTATTTCGCTCTATTATTTCAGTCTTTGAGCAATATCATCAGGTTACGTCTATTGTTTCTTATATTTTGAACTTCCGGTCATTGACAAGTGCCTTCATTATTTTATACTTACTTGCAGAAAAGGGTGTTCCTGAGTTTTAGCTAACTGCAATGAAGCATAACGAAATTACGGCGGAAGAGGTAAGAACACTGTTTTACTAACCTGTACTTTTGTTGCATCTGTATCATGATAGTACAGTTTATGTATTGACGTCACTGATTTTGATTGTGGTTTGTAACAGATCACAGAGCGAGATGAAGAAGCTCTCAAATATCTGAAAGATATCAAGTGGTGTCATATGGATGATCCTAAGGGTTTTAAGCTTGAGTTTTTCTTTGATACAAATCCATTCTTTACGAACTTTTTTTTACAAAAGTATACCATATGATTGATGATGACGGACCTATTTTGGAGAAACCAATCGGGTAACCCTTTATTCTCTTTTTCTTTATTTCACAAGTTTTAGTAGGGGTGAAATATAGGTAAGATCATGTTATATCAACACTTTGCAGGACAACCATTGATTGGCTACCTGGGAAATGTTTGACTAAGAAGATCCTCAAAAAGAAGCCAAAGAAGGGATGAAGAATGCTAAACCGATCACAAAGAGTGAGGACTTTGAAAGTTTCTTCAACTTTTTTAGCCCACCAGAGGTTCCTGATGATGAAGAAGAGATCGAAGAAGATATGGTAAGATCTTACTAAAATTAAATACCGGAACTGTTGATTTTTAATAGACGAAACAAGTTTGACCCATTTACTGATGAATGGGTCAGTTTGGTGCTGTTTGTAGTTTGAAACAGTCGAATAAAAGAAAATTAAACGTGTAACAGCTGTTTTTGGTATGGTATTTGGAAGTTGTAAAGACTAGAAGTCTACAACAAAGCAAATAGCATTTCATCTTGCCAGTCTATGAAGTTTTACAATAAAGAAATGAGAAAGATCTGAACCATCAGTTACAATGCTCTTGCTGTCGATGAACAACTATCTAAAAGCTTCATTCTGCTAAATATGTATATCAGATTTGTACACTTCTATTAATAGTTTTGCAGCTAAATTGAATTTGATCAAGTACAAATACACTAGGTTTTTACATGGGTAATACATATACGTTTTCTGCAAGAGAAATAAATATATTTATTTTTATAAGGGTATATGTTATAGCACCGCGTGATGTAAGATGCTTAGAAGAAAAGAACTGGGAAAGATGTGGATAGGCATAAACATTAGAAGTTATTTAATTGATGGGATAATAATTTGGGATATTCTCTGTGTGCATAATAAAAAAAAGTAACTCCCAATGCCGTCTTCCACGAGGTATGGGTACCCAATACCGTTTTCGGTGTTTGGGGGAGGTTAAGATGTAGACAGCCTTACCCCTACCTAAGGTAGAGAGGCTGCTTCCAGTTCTACCAAAGGTAGAAAGGACCTCCGGCCTTTTGTAGGGAGTGAGGATCGAACCCCTGACCTCTCGGTTGAGAGGCAAGGGGTTTTCCAACTGATCTAACCCTACTTGTTCTCTGTGTGCAGTTTAGACTAACTGAACAATGAATTCGATGTCGAATCATCTATTAGCATAAACATTGGAAAAGTTATGTGGGACCCATCTTTTTTTAGGGTACCATGATATGAGCAGATCATAGAATATTCATGAAATTATATCAAGAGAACATGGCATGGTTGGATGAACCCGAGTATCATGGTATCATGTTGTATAAATATTCTAAAGATGCTTAACTTTTGAGTGACATAGGCTGTTGTTATTTTAAGTTGTGCTGATATAAATGTTTACCGTCACAGTTTTTGAAAGTGCTACAATGATAATTAACATGCAAATCCTGTAACGTAGAAGTTTCATGGAATTCTTACATGGCATAGCACTTGTGGATTAGTTTATGTTTCAGGATACATGGGATGACGTCGACCCAGAGGAACTATCATACGAGGTAATTCTTATACAAGAATCTGGTTTTACTTGGGATTTAAAATCTGTTCAACTTTTTATCAATTGTTTATGTACCTATAGAGTTGTCATTCATTTCGTCTTCTGTGAATTGCTGACATGTAATATGTTTTAGGAACTTATTGCCCTGGGTGAAGTGGTTGGGACTGAAAGTAGAGGCCTTTCTGCTGATTCAATTGCTTCTTTGCGGTCAATCATATACAAGACCCAAAACGATCAAAATGGAATAAATGAAACGTAAAACACAATTCTATTTTATTTCCTCTTTTACATGTCTCACTATGCTAATATATTTCTCATATCCCATATGCGTTATTTGTCGCTTAGACTATGAAGATGCTGATAATTTAATCTTGCTTTCATGCAAACACTCATACCATTCTGAGTGCATAACCAACTGGTTGCAAATAAACAAGGTGCGCAAACTCATTATTTTTTTTCCCTATGTTTCTTGGTCTGCACTTTATTTCTGTCTGAAAATAAGCACTTGTCTAAAATTTCAAATACAGATATTGATTTGTATTATAATTTTTTATTTTTTATTTTGTTTATTTTTTTTTGAATAAAGCAAATCAGGAGGTAACTAAACTCATTGAGATTTTAAAAGATCGCCTTCAACCATTTGTTGAAGGAAAAATAGAGGAGTTTGTAGGCTGGACCATTCTTCAATGGCTTATGTAACTTCCTAAGCTCTGGACCAGTTCTTGCAATGGTACGATCATCAGTTTTTTATGGACCTCATGAACAAACAAGTACACTTATTTCATTTAATTTTCATATGTAGGTTTGGGAAGGAGAAGGTGTGATTACATATGGCCGTAAACTTATTTCTTACTAATTCTACATATAGGAACTACATTTTAAGCCTAGAAAAGTATAAACATCATCAATAACATTTTCATATATCGTGATGGAGTAACATCAACACTAAAGTATGAAAAAGGGTAACAACATGTTTCTTAATTAAGTATTGATTTTAGCCCATGGTGGTTCCAATATTTCCAGTTTCGTCGCCCTTTCAGATGTGGATGTAGCCCATTGGTTCAGCAACGTGACTCACTAAAGCAAGTGATTGTTGAGAAAACAAATGAATTAGATTAATGTTTGATTGAACTGCAAGAAAAGTCAACTGCCCTAGAGGCTGCTAATTCATTGAAAGAAGCCCTATTTCAAAGGGATGTTGATAAGGTTTTAAAAGGTACCTTTTTGAGGGGTCATTTAAGCCCTTATTCGATCACTTTTGTATCCGTTATTGCTTAATATCGTTCCTTTTCACTTGTTAGGTCTCTTGAAGGCAAAATGCTGGAATGATGCTTATTTGGACGAAAAGGCGCGAATATACGAAGAAAATGGCCAAAGTCAGAATCGAGACACTCAAAGCTGCTGAAACATAAGGCGACGGCGTCACTGCATATCTGCGACGCCGTCGGTAAGGAATTTTGCGACGGCTCAGAGGCGAAATTGCATGTTTTCAAGGGACGACGTCAGGTTCTAAAGGAATAGGCCGTCGCTACTCAGACGGCCTAGATGCAGCCAAGACGGCGTCAGAGCTGAAGGGGACGGCGTCACAGTCATAAGGTGACGCCGTCGCAAGGTTTACGTGGCCAAGACGAAACCCTAATGACGGCGACACGACGGCGTCACGAAACATAAGGTGACGCCGTCGCAGATGTAATCTTATATATAGAATCCGAATTTTTCAGTTTTTGTGTGTAGTCTTTTGGAGTAAAAAAACCTAAACCCGAACCAAGGCTTTCTTGTGCAGTATTTTAGGGTTCTAAACCCTATTATACATCAAGATAAGTATTTACTTCATTAATTTAATTATGTCTTTGATTATTTGTGTGTATGCTTGCATGTTCTCCATGTCCGGCTAATTTATTTGTGTGTTTGCTTAGGGAATATGAAACTTAATTATTGAATATTGATTGGTTGATACTTATCTTAGTTGACTAATGATCTAGAGTGCGCTAGATTATTCGTTGTGTACTTAATGCTTGACTTTTCTTTGTGAACTTTAGAATATAATTATCTAGGTAATTGTAGGATAAAGTATTCAAGGACAACCGTAGAGTAGGCGTCTATAAATCACTAGAGGATTTGTAAACAAGACCCTTTGGTAATTTCAAAGAGTTAGGGAAATAAGCACGCCCTATAGCCTTAGAATCACAACGCAACTAGGAATAAGGACGTGACAAATCAACCATCAATAGGAGATAATTAAGGAGTAGTAAAACCTAAGTAAACACATCTTTAAACTATCATACGAGTACACATCAATTAGACATAGACTATCACAACCTTAGCTTAGATAATTAGATAATAGTAGAGTAATCGGTAGCAATACCAACCCCCCAAATCCAATACCCGAGATTCGTACCTTTCCAATTTCTAAAAAAACATAAAAAGATAAAAAATAATCCTCCTCAACCTCAACCTTAGCGTAGTAACTTCTTACTAGCATTCCTATTCTCCTAGAGAACGATATCAATACCCGTGGCTTACCCTAATTACTACACTACAACGATTAGGTTCACTGCCTAGGGTGTTATAAAACTTGCTCGAAGAAAAGGAAGTTTCCTTGACCCCGAACGACGCGTGTAGCGTTATCAAGTTTTTGGCGCCGCTGCCGGGGAATAGAATAGCTAGTTAGTAGTCCACCTCGTTTAGGTTTCTTTGCTTGATTCCTATCAAGTAAATTTTTCTCATTTTTTAGCTTTCTCATAGTCTATCCCCCTTCTTCGTGACCTTTGTTCGTAACACCCATCACTTTTCACCATGGAAGGTGACAACCAACCACCACTCATCAACCCACCACCAAATGACCCGCCAAGAGCCCGTACTCTTGGTGAGTACTCGAGACCAAACCACCTAGGTTATAGGAACACCATTGAGCTTCCCGACCAAGCCCAAACTACGGCCCTGCGATCCGACACCATCCGGTTGGTGCAAAACGGATGTGCATTCCATGGACTTCGTTCCGAAGATCCAAATCAGCATCTGAGGGATTTCCTCAAAATTGTCGATTCCATCGACCTTGATGCTACTACTCGGGAGACCACGCGCTTGCGTCTCTTCCAATTCTCTCTACGGGACCAAGCTAGTAATTGGCTTGAGCGACTTCCCGCCGGCTCCATCTCAAGTTGGGATGATCTTACTTCTCGCTTCCTTGCTCAATTTTTCCCACCGGGGAGAACCACTAAGCTTAGACGAGAAATCTTAACGTTTCAGCAACTCCAAGGTGAATCACTTTACAAAGCATGGACTCGATTCAAGGATCTACTCCGTAGACTTCCCCATCATGGCATCGATCTTTGGCTTCAAATCCAAATCTTCTATGATCATACCGACTTCATCACTCGACGATCCATTGATCGGGCCGCCGGTGGAAGGCTCAGCGACTTCAATGCAGAGAAATCTTGGGACATTATAGAGGAGCTTGCTGATCAAAGCTACGAAGATTGGAATGATTCTCCTGAGACTCCGATTAACGTAATCAACGCCATATCAACCCTGTCCAAATCCTCTGACACCCTCGAGGAACAATTGAGCTCCATTGAGAGAGGGATTGATTATCTTATGGAAAGGCAGAAAAGAGCCCCCGCACAAATTCCTCGAGAGGCCGTCAAATTCGCCAACTCCACCTACCACCCCACACCTCCTTCGGAGTCTCCAAGTCGTGATCAAAACCCAACTTCCGAAAGGCGTTTCCGTTCTACTTCCCCAATACCACTCTCACCAAGCTTCAAGGAACAAATGAGGGAGTACATGGCGGCTCATACGGAAAGATTAGCCAGGTTTGAAGAGGAGGTTTATAGGCAGAGAGAGGAGATGCAAGCAAAGATGACGGAAATGATGAATTTGGTAATTGAGTTTACCAAAAAAAAGGTTCCCGAAAAGGTGCTCGTAAGAAGCAACGATTGCCCTCCCACTTCATTTGTCAACGCTGTTTCTATTATGCCCGAGAATGCAAAGGTTGAGACGCGGAAAACTGAGGGAAGTAATAAGGAGGAGTCGGTGCATGACGACGAGCCTGAGACCATTGAATACTACCTTAAGCACGAAATCAACAAGAAAACCATTGCAAACCAAGTAAACAACTTTAGGTACAATGAAGTTCTCAAGGAAGCCCTTGATGAAAAAATGACTGAAGAAGAGTATGACGCCCTACCTATGGGACCCCTGTATGAGTTAGTTATAAAAAAACCTCTAACAAGGAAACGTAACACCACAGGGAATTTCGTAATACCAGTTAGCATAGGTGACATTGATAATATAAATGCCTTGGCCGATCAGGGGACTGATGTGAACATAATGCCATTATCAATCTATAATAAGTTAACTAAGGAGAAACCAGCCAGTACCGACCTTAGACTCTCCTTAGCTAATCACACTTATGTTCACCCCGTAGGAGTCGCAATAGATGTTCTAATTGAGGTGGCTAACATTGTTTATCCGGTAGATTTCGTGATCGTTGATTTTGAAGAAGATAAAAACATACCCCTCATTCTTGGAACACCGTTTCTAGCTATCGCCAAGGCAACAATCAAATGCGGAGAGGGCGTCATGATACTCAAAAGCGGAAAAGGGTATGCTAGGATACCCATCATCCCAAGATATCCTCTTAAAATCATGGAAATGATTACGAAAGGGAATCGGAAAAACCCTAGCCATAATATTAAGAAAAAGATGAATGACTAGGAAAAAGGGCTTAGAGATTTCATGGTCCAAGGATTGTATGCGACAGTGTGGAAACCCGATAATAAGTTAGGAAGCAACCCCACCTCGGTACCTAAGGCACAAAAGGACCCTAAGAAATTTCTAAAAGGAGAAAAAGTACTTCTGTACAAATCAAGGAAAAGGGCAATACAAGGAAAAAACAACCCAAGATGGTTTGGGCTTTTCACAGTTAAGGAGACCAACTTAAACGAAACCGTCACCATAATTGACAGCAATGGCCTGGAATCCACGGTGAACATACAACGTCTACGCCGCTTCGATGAAGAGAAAATGAATGACGAAAAGAGCGGTGATGCAAAAACGTAGGAGTAGGACTACGAGTCTAGCTACAAGACTCTTAAATAAAGAAAAGCGCTTCGTGGGAGGCAACCCATGCTTAATTGTTTGCTTGTTAGTGTCATATATCTTTTATTAATTGTTTGTCCTCATGTTTAAATTTGTAAAAATGCTTTATTTTGTTTTTAACCTCGTCTTAATTACATATAAAGGTATTTTACATAAAAGATAAGTGTAGGGAGGATTACACACGTTTTCATAAGAAACGTGAACATGAGAATAACAATTAATTAAAAGATATATATGTTTGTTTGTTCGAGTCAAATGCTTGTATCGAGTCATAATGGATGTGTTTGCAGAAATTTTTCCAGATTCTAAAGATGTAAATTTTCCAGAATTTTTTCCAGAAAATCGCAGACCAGTTTTTGTCAGGATAACCTGACGGCGTCAGGATTGCAACCTGACGACGTCAGGAAGGAATAAAAACATCAGCTTACTTTTTCTCGTTTTCTGAGCTACTTGTAAAATTTTGGAATTTTCCAGAACTTAACTTTCAAAACAAATTCTGTAAACATCCATTCCACAAGCATTATATCCTAGTTTAAATCGAGTCTTATGTATATTATTACCGCCGATTTTACGCGAAGGTTTCGTTTGTTTTCTTTTAGTGTGCAGGTTTAGTTTGTCAAGAAGAAGTTACACAAGTTTGGAAGGAGCCTTTCACGCAAAAACTCTTCTTGGAAAAGATTTAACCACCACTTTTTACGGATCCTACCGAGCTAATCAGGGGAGTATTAGTTTCTTTAGTTTTTAATTACCTTCTATTATCATAACTTTGATACTTTCGGGGAACATTGGGGACAATGTTCAGTTTAAGTGTAGGGAGGGAAAATAAACGGGAACTTTGAAACTATGCTTATCCTTGACTGTTTGCTTTGTCCAAGTGTATTTGTGTAATAAACCATGAGAAAATGTAGGTTAGGGTAATTTTAGCCAAATTTAAAATTTTTCATGACGTATAAGAGTGGGCCATTAGTCTTAACAAAAGCGTCTCATTGATAGGAAGTTGCATGACTAGCACAAAAACCCTTTACCACCTAAATTCCAACCAAAATGTGAGGATCGCCCTTAGATTAGTAGGAATTAAAGCATTCATCTTTAATGCTTAGAGTGTGAACCGGTAGTATATTAGATTCTAGAACTTGTTTTGTGATGCATTCCGAGATCGCTAGTGAGACTACACTTGTGTAGTTAGGAATAACTAAATGATAAGAGGCATTAGGATAACCCTTGTTTAATACCTGTAATATAATTACTTCTTCCACCTCGGTTGAGTAATTCCCCCACACCCTTTGCGTTGTACTCATCTTTAGTACACGATACCCCTAGTTAACCCCTCAGAGCCTATCCTTTTCGCGGTTCTCGTGATGTTTCGGTTTTTCCGGAATATCAATGAAGAGCATTGTTTTACACCCCACCCCCAAATATACACCCAAATCGCCTTAGCCTACCCTTTATTGCACTCACTTTTAGTGCAAATTTATGTTATCACCTAAAACCCTTAGTTCAATTATCTGGTTGCTTGCATGAGTTGCTAAGTCGAGTCATATCCTTTGTATACAGTTTTGGGATGATTGGGATTCATGGGAAAAGTTAAAGTTTATGAAATATAGGGAAGAGAACGTTAAACTCAAATTCCCTTTGTTTGCATAATAATGTACTCCAAGTGTTTTGATCTTTTCAATTCGGGTCAAATTAGTGTTAGAGTAATAAAAACTCAAGTGTAGGGATATGTCTATAAATCCCTATCATTTTGATGTACCGTAGAGGATGGTAGAGTAAAAGTGTATGAAAAAAAAAAAAAAAAAAAAAAAAAATTCCGAAAAAAAAAAAAAAAATATATATATATATAAAAAAAAAAAAAAAAAAACCATACGGGCTACCATCCTACATCTATCTTTTAAATTATGTTTGTTTATTTTCGTTGCCTAGAGTTTTAGAGTGTCGAGTCTTGGCTTAGCAACGCCATTCTTCGTATACTTGCAACATAGAGATTTTTGACTATCCACCACTAAATAGCCTATCCCACCAAACCCTTCATTTCCCTACCGTAAGCCTAACGTTACAACCCTTTAAAAGACCTCTTTGATAGTCTTTCCTAGGTGCTTACGCCAAAGCGACAGAGGTTTGATCTATTCTCAAGCCTATGGTAATCTATGTACTAGGACCAGTTAATGAGTGTTTATCTTCCATTTCCGATTTGTTATATTTCATATATACACCCGAGAGAGATGTGAGTATCCAAGCACCCCATGTGAGGTGCTAGTATGTAATTTTCGTGCTTGTTATGACTTTTGCGGGGCTTATATGTGTTGTGGACCGTTTTGAATGGATGCTTCATGACCTCTAACTTATAAATTAATTGGCTAAAAGCACATTTGCTTGAGGACAAGCAAATACCAAGTGTAGGGATATTTGATAAGGTTTTAAAAGGTACCTTTTTGAGGGGTCATTTAAGCCCTTATTCGATCACTTTTGTATCCGTTATTGCTTAATATCGTTCCTTTTCACTTGTTAGATCTCTTGAAGGCAAAATGCTGGAATGATGCTTATTTGGACGAAAAGGCGCGAATATACGAAGAAAATGGCCAAAGTCAGAATCGAGACACTCAAAGCTGCTGAAACATAAGGCAACGGCGTCACTGCATATCTGCGACGCCGTCGGTAAGGAATTTTGCGACGGCTCAGAGGCGAAATTGCATGTTTTCAAGGGACGACGTCAGGTTCTAAAGGAATAGGCCGTCGCTACTCAGACGGCCTAGATGCAGCCAAGACGGCGTCAGAGCTGAAGGGGACGGCGTCACAGTCATAAGGTGACGCCGTCGCAAGGTTTACGTGGCCAAGACGAAACCCTAATGACGGCGACACGACGGCGTCACGAAACATAAGGTGACGCCGTCGCAGATGTAATCTTATATATAGAATCCGAATTTTTCAGTTTTTGTGTGTAGTATTTTGGAGTAAAAAAACCTAAACCCGAACCAAGGCTTTCTTGTGCAGTATTTTAGGGTTCTAAACCCTATTATACATCAAGATAAGTATTTACTTCATTAATTTAATTATGTCTTTGATTATTTGTGTGTATGCTTGCATGTTCTCCATGTCCGGCTAATTTATTTGTGTGTTTGCTTAGGGAATATGAAACTTAATTATTGAATATTGATTGGTTGATACTTATCTTAGTTGACTAATGATCTAGAGTGCGCTAGATTATTCGTTGTGTACTTAATGCTTGACTTTTCTTTGTGAACTTTAGAATATAATTATCTAGGTAATTGTAGGATAAAGTATTCAAGGACAACCGTAGAGTAGGCGTCTATAAATCACTAGAGGATTTGTAAACAAGACCCTTTGGTAATTTCAAAGAGTTAGGGAAATAAGCACGCCCTATAGCCTTAGAATCACAACGCAACTAGGAATAAGGACGTGACAAATCAACCATCAATAGGAGATAATTAAGGAGTAGTAAAACCTAAGTAAACACATCTTTAAACTATCATACGAGTACACATCAATTAGACATAGACTATCACAACCTTAGCTTAGATAATTAGATAATAGTAGAGTAATCGGTAGCAATACCAACCCCCCAAATCCAATACCCGAGATTCGTACCTTTCCAATTTCTAAAAAAACATAAAAAGATAAAAAATAATCCTCCTCAACCTCAACCTTAGCGTAATAACTTCTTACTAGCATTCCTATTCCCCTAGAGAACGATATCAATACCCGTGGCTTACCCTAATTACTACACTACAACGATTAGGTTCACTGCCTAGGGTGTTATAAAACTTGCTCGAAGAAAAGGAAGTTTCCTTGACCCCGAACGACGCGTGTAGCGTTATCAGATGTGGTACTTAAAAAGTGTGAAGAAGTTTTGTCATTTAGTGGTGTTGGAGAACAACTTTAGTCATCCGTGTTGATAAGGTTACGTGCACCCGTAAAACTGAGGTGAAGAACATAGTTACTTTAAACATGTTTGACTAAAGTTAGAAACAATAGACGAAGATGAAGCAAAATAAGATGAGTATGGAGAAGTAGAAAAATCACTCATTGCTGACTTTTCCGTGGGTTTATTATCCAAACCTGCAAATGAGATGTGACATGGAAATGAATCTATAACAAAAAAAAAGGATGGATATTGGTCACATCACGTACCGTAAAAAAATAAAACTGACTTTTATATTAACATAACATTATTGCACAGTTAGATCGTGCAGGCTGCAGTTAGAGAAAGAAAACTCAGGGGTCGGTTGTATGGGTCGGGCAATGGACAATTTTCTGTACAAGTTTTATGGACTAAAATGGGTTGACCCGTTCTTGAAGAAGAATTTAAGGTGGTTGTGGGAATCAGGCGCTCCTTCTTGATCAATACGTTCAATAACAGAATAAAAACATCGGTACGTATTCAAAATATGACATTCTTTATCACCTTGACGGTTTTTAATTTTATTTCAGTCCACCAATATAGTTAATTGCTGTAGCGTTCTTGCTATTAAATACTCATGGTGAGTGGATGTACATCTCGTAAAAACGTTTATTAATATTTTGCGATCTCTTTGTGTTTTGTTGATAACAAAAATAATGTTGTCTTAAGTATAATTATAAGGATACATGTTATTTTTGTAAAGCATTTACATATAGCCATTTAAATACAAAAATGTAGTAATTAAGCATTTGTTGTAACAGTTTATTAGGATGGGTAAAAACCATAACCCATGGATCTTAACCCATACCCAAGAAGACTAGATACAATGTATACTTAGATACATTGAATCTAAAGAAAACCCATGGACCAACCCATAACCCATGACCCATAACCAAAAAACCCATGGGCAAAGAGGAGCGTTCCACGGATCCCTAGGTTTACACTAGACGGATCCCAAGTGGAAGGGATCCGTGGGATCCGGGGAACAGTGAAGAATTTTGCCTATAAATAGAGAGCCATTTCTTCATTCTAACTCACCCCTCTTCTTACTAAATCTCTCAAACACTCTCATTCTCTTCTAACATATAGATCACTTGATCTAGAGAGTTGTTCTTCTTTCTTTCTATTGTGATCCTCATATAGGTCCTTCTCTAAGGCGAGATCACGAGCATTCTACAAGTCATCCAAGCAAGGGGTCCTTGATTGATTTATCACTCCGCAAGATTTCTGTAGCGAAGATCTTGTATTTGATATTTCACATATTTGTTGTGTAATAGGCGTGTTGGTTTGGTCCACCGTGTTACGGACTCGGTATCTAGCTTTGTACCAGAAAAAGTGTAAGCAACGTTGTGAAGGCTTCTCCGCCAAGTGAAGGAGTTTGTTGACATAGTGCTTGAACTCTCGAGTAGGTGACTCGGGAGTGGAGTAGGGCAAGGAAGGTGTCCTTGTAGCCGAACCACTATAAATCGGTTGTGTCATTTCTATCCCTTAACTTTATTTATTTGCTTGCATTATCATTAGATCTATACGTTCTCAACATCCATACGATTTCACATAATATCGGATCTAAAGTTTTTGAAATCAACTTAAAGTCGGTAAAACTATTCAACCCCCCTTCTAGTTTTCCACAATTGGCATCAAGAGCTAAGTTTATAAAAGTTTTAAAGTAAAATTGTATTTTAAAAACTTTTCGATCACTATGGGTTCTGAAAATTATAAGGAAGGGCAATCTATGCAACGACCACCACTACTTGAAACTAATGGTTTTATATATTGGAAAAATAGATTCGAAACATATGTG